>CM076712.1:54682500-55042500 GCA_038501285.1 Penstemon eatonii | reverse complement strand
CTTCTGGATCTGTGTCTAGTTCAGTATAATTCAAGGTTTTTGGCATTAGGGAGTTTCTTATGTTTGTATACTGTATGGTAATGAATAATTCATTTATTATTTAAATTAGCGTTATTTGTAATTGATTATGCTGTAATTGATTATGCTTATTGGTTTTCAATTCATATTTGTAGATGACGTGATTCTTGATTCAAGATTTCAGTTTTCAGTCGTTTCTTGTTTTTTAGCTGCTGTAATTCAAGATATCTTGTTTTATTCTTAAGAAATTTGCATTCTTTTGTTTCTTGTTTTTTGGATGCTAGATAATCTTTATTGCATGTTTCTTTTCAAGAATTATTATTATTGTATGTGTAATAGGCCATGCTTTGTTGTTGTTGTATATCAAGATATACTCATAGTGAGTCCACGGATCACATTCTATATCTTTAAATCTGCCTGCTGATTGTTCAAGTGGGCTGCGAGCGAAGGGAATAAACCCCGAGCGGAAGTGCGATGTGTCTGGAAACTCGGGATCGTAAATGGATTCATATTATCGATATCCGACTAGCTCATGTGCAGTTGATTCAATTGATAAGATCACAGTTGATAGGACAAAGACTGCTTATTCACTCACCACCAAGAGCGCATTCAATAGCAGCATTCGATGCCTAATCAAGATAATGTTTAATGCATTTTTTTCTTATTCATTCATGCCTTGTTTTTTTAAAAAAAAATTTATTTATGTGTCTTAATATGAGATTTAAGGATTCTTTTGATTTATTTGGATGTTGGACTGGAATGATAAAATTAGCATGTATTTTTCATTTTTTTTATATTCGATTATGATGATTCTTGATTCAAGATGCTAATTCTCATTCATCTGTCAGAAAATTCAAATTAAAGAACAAGATAAATCAATTAAAAATCACATCTAGTCCCTTGAATAAATACAATCAGGAGGATGTTAATTCAAATTTCGGGAAGTTCATAGGAAAATAAGGACTGGTAGATGTCACTAATGTCTCTGGTTTACATATAGGAGGCTGATCATGAATACCAAGAATTCTGTGGAGGAGATCTTGACATCATTCGTGAGTAATTTTACAAACCTATTAACATGTGTACCCTATATATATTGTCTAAGTGAAGTTTATTTCATTTTCAGGAATCTGAGGCAAGCAAGGAAGGAAATGGTTGGATAGTTCCGTTTCTCGGAGGGCTAAAAAGGTCATCACCAATGTCATTAAAGATATAATTATAGTCGGTAATGGTTTCTCCTCAATCACTGTTGGTTTTTGAGTCGACTATGCAACTTTTATAAATATAAACAAATTCTTCAGAGTAAATAACTAAATATTATTTCTTCGTGTTTATAATGACAGGAATTTAAGTGGGAAAATAGGTTCACATCTAAACGATCAGCAAGCGAGATAATCAAATAATAATGGATTTTTCACATGCTTTACCCCCCTTTTAGTTTATATGATGCCGTTCACCTGAAGTTAGATAATACTTTACCCCTCTTTTGTTAATTTTGTCTATACCATTTCCAGATGAGGCTTGAAAGTTTAGAAGCTGGAAGGAAAGGCAATCTTAATATTGCCACCAAGGTATGTTAATTGTTGACAGTTCAAATTAAAGTATTTAACTTTTCATAGTAATTTGCTTGAATCAGGTTTTTCATATATATATATATATATATATATATATTTATATATGTGTGTGTGTGTATTTCTAAAGTTCGATATGTTTGAATTTGCCAGCAGTTTCTGCGCATTCTATCTCTACCGTTTAGAGTTACTCCTTGCTTTCTTATCCTTCATACAGAATCTTGATTTTCCTATCATCTTTGAAGTGTGTGTTCTCTTTCATTGTACGACTCTACTTATTTTTTATTTCTCTGTTCTCCTCAGCTTGCTTTTCTGTCTTGCAGGGCTCTTATTTAGTTTGATCTTACTGTCTTCCTTTCAAGGTCAGTCTGCTCGAAAAACCCTCTTATTAGCTCTTCTTAATTTTGATATATGCTTACATTTTTCGTCCTTTAGGTGCTTGTTATATCTTCTATTGTTTGGTTGTGCCTCTAACTTTCCTTCTCCGTCAATGTTTTTACTGTTGTTTGATGGCTATTGTCTTACCTTTAAAAACCAAACTACTCTCTTGCCGCCTCCTGTTAACTTGCTTGGTCCTTCACTTTTTTTTTTTTGATTTATTGTAAGGTTGCATGAAGATGTTTATCTAGTTTTTGTATTCCTGTTTTGTGCTTTTATTGTGGGACAAATATTTTTCCATTCCTTTATCTACTCTGGTATGTTCTGATTTTTCCTGCCATTCTTAATTTGCTGCAAAGGGGAGTTGCTTTTGCATGGCCATATGTGGGTTATCCCTTATTTCTTACATATTATGTTTGAGTCATACGAGAAACAAATGTACATGATAGTGTACTTCAAATATGCATATGAATGTGCAAGATTGTCGTTTTTGTTGGTGGGAGGTCTCTTGCTGTCTACTTCATCCAAAAGGGAATTTTTAGAATCCTTCTATAGTTGATCATAGTGGATCTTGCATTGAGTAGGAGGTCTAGTATTTGATCTTGAGTTGGTTCCTATTGGATGACTTTTCTGGTTTGTTTAACTCCATAACTTTGTGTTACGTTTCTTCATGGATTGGATAATATAAAGATTGGTGGAGTGGGTAAGCATTAGTGAAAAAGCAGAGAGCTTCAATGAATTTGAGTAGTTCGGGGTTTCTACAGCTTGTGTCCGTACTTGATCACAGCCCGATCGAGTTGGATTGAGTCTTGAAAGCACAAACCTGATTCCCGCCTCAAGGTTTGGTTAGAGGTTCTTTCCTTTTAAGAGTGAACTAATGTTATTAAATACTATTTTCATTTATGCAGCTGCAAGGAAACATTCAGTTTGGCTATGCTCCTGCTGTTTATCGTAACATTCCCTAGTTAGATTTACTTCATAGTAAGCAAGTCTTGTTTTCCCTAAACTTGGCTTTATTGGTATCTGTATTGACAGTAATTATGACCTACCATCTGAGTGAGAATAGCGGCCTGTCCTGCTACATCATAAGGGGATTTTGATAGGTTCTTCCTTTGAGCTGGCTATGGTTTTAGTCTGTTTAGTATTTACCTGTCTTCTGTAATTAATTCTCTGTTGTCGGTTAATATTTGCAGTTGTATGGCGGTCTTGATATATTTGATGAGATGGTATTGACATGAAGTTTTAGATAATCAAAGAGTCATATAAGCAGCTTATGTAAACTCTTGGGGTTTAGCGACTTGCTATTTTTCTGATTTAATCCAATCACAGTTGGTTCTTAGCCTAATTAATCTGATTTTCTTTTCTGGAATTGTGATTTTGTCGATGTAGTAATTGATTGGGAGTGCTTTTGTTTCAGTGGAAGGCTGATAATGATCCACTTTTTGAGGTACTTATTCAAGAGGTAATATTTCTTGTTCTGTTGAAGACAAAAATTATTCATCAAGGGGCAAATGACGTGAGTTCGATTATCATGCTCTATCAGGAGCTCAAGGTGCTCCTATGGCTGAATAATGTTCTGGTTTAATTTTTCAGTTTGTTAATTTGATTTGTAATCCTGGAATATTTATTTTGTACAGAATTGATCTCAGCAACTGAAGTTTTTTGTCATCTTGAAAGGGTGATCAATGAAGCAAATTAGCTGCCTGCATAAAAGTTTTCCCTTTTTATTTTTAAGAATCCCATAACGAATAATTTTTACCTCGGTTATATCTTTTTTTTTCTTCATTTTCGCAAGTTTGCTGTTGAAATCATTGACTGGATGTTGATCATGACTGGCTGTTCGAGAGCTCCCACAGGTTTTGCCTTAACATGGAAAATAAGTATTACCTTTATTATTATTCATTTTTTTTGCGTTAGCATAAGCATCTAATTGTTTTATGGCTTTATCTGCTGGCAAATTCTCGGGGATTGTATGAGCATGAATCCCACTGCAAGGTTCAACCCAAAAAATTAATGTTGACAATGATTTGATTTTCCACTTGCATTTTTTACTTCTTCTACTTATTTTGGGGGTTCTTCAAAAAATTAATTCAGAATATTTTACATTGGAATGTTCATCTTAAAAAGCAGAAAGGAACACCCTCATCTCACTTAGCAATCATTATTTGTTTTATGCTTTTTGATTTTCTTAACCCACTTTTATTTGCAAATTACTGAATAACAACAAGGTTCATGCATGCATATGATTGATGGTTCAATGATGGGTATTGGATGTTTAAGGAACCCTCAATATGTTCATTGCTGGAAGTTGCTTGAACATTGTATCTTTAAGTGCTTATTGGGGTCTGATTGAAAATGAGAAAAAGAAGATAACAACTGAGGGGCAGCTATTTCTGCATATCAATCTCATCTTTCAGATTCACGTGCTCAAGGAAAAATAGGGTTTAGTTTTTCTTTTTAAGTTTACATTCACACATGTTTCATACACAATACATCAATAGCTCACTTTTTTTCTTGATGTAGGTTTGAAGTTGCATTAACCCTAACCTGAGCTGCCATTCTTATATTTGTGAATAAGCCGAACAGTTGTGTAACAATTTTATGCCTTAGTGATGGTAATGTTGTTTAAACCCTTGCAAAACTTTCAATTGCCAAAAATTACCCACCCAACAAAGAATTATAAAGCTTTTGTTCTTTGTTATAAGATCTACTTGTATTATTTGTAAATTTAACTTCCTTTTATTTGAAAGAAAACCTATTTCTTTGATAATATACTAACTAAATCAAAATTGAATTCAGATTTGTCTGAGCGCCTAGCATTTGGGAAAGTTGACCCGTATTTTAGTGTGGCAGCCCAGACGGCATGTGTGATATCCTGTGCAACCGGTGATTTAAAGCCATGATGTGGTCTAATTCCCTTTGCCTTTGACCGATTAACAAATCCGAGCCTCCCATTTATGTTCCCACACATATATTCTAACATTGTTAAAACCTATTCATTATGATTGATTTTCTTGGTTTTGTGCTCATGAAAAAAAAATGTGAAGCAAATTATAAGTCAGTGCAAAAGAATGTTACATTGTTAATTTGTTTTCAAAACCTTGTCATTATGTAAGTGGAGCTATCCTTGTACTTTTTCTAAAGTAATCATATGGATCTAATGGTTTTTGTCGCCCTTATCATACAACTTAGCTGCATTTGCTAAAATAAAATTTGAACTCTTGTAAGCGTGAGCCCTATGTACAATGGTGGAATGTGCAACCTGAAAATTGCTAAGTTACAATGATCAGGTTTATCTCAATTTGAAAATTTTGTTTGGTCTTACTGAGTTACTGTTGATTTGGTTTTAAGTATTTTATTTGGTAATGCTATATAGTTCATTTGTCCTGCAGAGGAATCATAAGTTGAAGACTAAGCGGGTTAATACCACGAGGGATGGGAGTTTATTGAACCTACTGGCTACTGCACGTGAACTACATGCAAAGATGAGAGATGGTTTTCAATATCTCGACCTCATTACATATTGTCTAAATAATTTTCGCTGCTTTTTTTGTTTTGAATCTACCTAAAGGGATAAATTATCACTGAGTTTATTTAATGGGGGTGCAGCTGAAAACGTCTACATGATGGCAAACGAATGTGAGGGCTTGTGGCCTTTTCTTTACCTAGCCTGTCAAAAGTGTCGGTTTGTTTTCCCCTTTATTACAAGAGGAAGGAAATCCAAAGGAATAGTATTAAGCAAGCAGGGAAATGCTGATCACGATATAGTTGCAAAAGATTTGATTACAGTCTTGAAGATTATGAAAGTACTTCTTTCTATTTTTTTATTTTTATGAAAGCATAGTGTTTCGAATATGATTAATGTCTCTGTTCTCATTTTATCTGTGTTGTTTGTGTGTGAGAGAGAGATACTTGCGAAATTTCAAGAACAAGGCTTTCAATTGGTTTATCTAAGGAATAGTGAGAATTGTTTGTTCATTTTCTTTTCATATTTTTTTTCCATAAAGGAAAGACTTGTGTAATATATGTTCTTGAATATCTCTTTTTGTTTAAGTGCAGGGCCTAGGCTTGTTCTTTAAGAATGAAGAACAAGCCTACCTTACCGAGCCATACACCTACCAGACTTTACATCAAGCGCGCCATTTTCTAGATTTCTCTCTATATGTATACTAAAGTTCGATATGTTTGAATTTCCAGCAGTTCCCATGCTCTGTAGCCGCAACTGTTCAGAATTAGACCTTTGTTTCATTGTTTTGCATCTTGATATTTGGGTTATTTCAATAATCCAAAGGCCGCCGAGCTTACTATACATAAACATGGATGCTTGTGTACAAAAGATCTTGGATACTTGGATGATGGGGGTCAGCTTGTTCACCGTATTGAAGAGCTCATCAAATAGAAAGGTTTTCAGGTATGTTGTTGCATAGTGATGCTTTGACGTTATTGGGACTTTAGAGCAAAACTGACCCGAATAATTCTTATTATTCTTCTTGTTATTATGTGTAACTGGGACATTTCAAAACTTCATAAACAAGTAACAGAATGCTCTTTTTTGTCCAGAAACTTATTTAAGCGGAGGCAGGACAAGCGCAAGATTTAATCCAGTGTTCAATTGTTACTCAATATGTTATTTGATGCCTTTAAAAGCTGAAATTTCTGCTTGTAACAGCTTGTAAAAATTTATTTCGGTTATCTTAATTGCTCTGATAGAAAAAATACAACTATCAAGTATGATTGCAGAGGTGGTTATCTTAATTGCTCTGATAGAAAAAATACAACTATCAAGTATGATTGCAGATGTGCTAACATGAAATTGGTTCTCGTATTATGTCACCATGCTCACCTAAGACGCCATGTCAATATAAGCAATCAACTGAAATCTCATTTATGCGGATTTGGAGGTTTGCCTCTTCTTCAGTTGTGGAATATTGAGCTCTTCCATATTTTTTTTCACTATCATCTCCTCATAACGGTTTGTTCCTTGTTTAAGTGTTGGTCTTATTCTTCATTCACTATTTTTGTTTTAGATTGTTGAATGGCCTACACCACTTTACATTTATTTTTGGGTCGTGTTAGAATCCTCATTGGAGCTAACATTTTATAGTATATGTTATCTATTGAATAACTGGAACATATAAACTTTTCATTTCTCTTTCTCTAAATGTTCTTATAATTTTTGCAGGTTTTCCGCCCCCGTCATTGGAGCTAACACATTATAGTATATTACTTTTGTGTTTATCATTGCAGATGTGTTTACCTCGCTTGCAGCTTTTGATTTACCTATGACCTCTGCTTTATGTGGAGACAAGGACTACAAACTACAGAGTTTCAAGTGGCCACATCAAAAGCCAAATATTAAATGATAAGTAAATTACTTACCTGCATCGCATTTCTCTGTTTGATCCATTGTTCTAGGAGTCGTTGAAAGTCCCAAGTCTTGATTAAGTTAAGATGTCAGATATGCCATCTTGACACGTGATGAAGTTTTGTGATTGCTTCTTGAGTGTTGTTTATTGATGGCCTCTTCAGCGTTGTTTGGTGATGGCCTCTTCACAAAGGAGAGATAGGCTAAATGACAAGTAATTGTGTGCCTTGATATTTCTACTCACTTCACATTGATATTTTGTGACTTTCATTTGCTGAAACATTAATTTCTGAAACACTCACACACACACTTAAGATATTTGTATTCAGTTAAGTTTGGGATCTCAATCTCATTGTTATACTGTAATATTCAAGACACCAATAAACGGCTGCGAAAATCTAGTCACTGCATAGAAATTCTTGAATTTAGACCTTGTTTTTTATTCTTCATACAAAATCTTGATTTTCCTCTCAGCTTTACTCAGCTTTTAAGGGTGGTTTTCTTTCATCGTATGCCTCTTCTTATTTTTTATTTCTCTGTTCACCGCATCTTGATTTTCTGTCTTTGCCATATTTTATTCCTAATGTCTTCCTTTCAAGGTCAGTCTGCTAGTATCCAATGACACATTATTGAAGATTGGTTTGAATTTTGCATCGAGCATAAAATCTTGTTTGAGCTTTATTTGATTTCTTGTACAGAGATCAAACGAGCTTTTATAGAGCGAGATCGATCTGAGTATCAAGTAGTTTGATATTTTTTTTATTTTTGTAACTTTCGAGCTCGAACCGAGCTTTCAAAGATATCAAACAAGAAATCTTGTTAAAGCTTATTTGAATAGTATGACGAATCGAGCTCGAGCCGAATATCGAATAATTTGAATTGATTTTCAGCCCTAACCAAACTCGTCCTTAAAACTTTAGCTATTATAGTTAATGGACGGTAACTGAAATGTGGTCTAAAATAAAAACACCATCTCAAGATCTAAGAGTAAACAATATTGTTTATATGAAAAATTTATTTAAAATGTAAAAGAAAAAAACCCAACAATTACAAGTCATGCATACAAATCCTACTATTATCTTAGCTCACTTTTTAGTCTGTTTAGTATTTACCTGTCTTCTGTAATTAATTATCTGTTGTCTGTTAATATTTGCAGTAGTATGGCGGTCATGATGTATTTGATGAGATGGTATTGACACGAAGTTCCTTGTAGATAATCAAAGAGGCATAGAGACTTGCTATTTTTTCTGATTTAATCCAATCACATTTGGTTCTCAGCCTAATTAATGTGATTTTCTTTTCTGGAACTGTGATTTTGTCGATGTAGTAATTGATTGGTAGTGCTTTTTGTTTCAGTGGAAGGCTGATAATGATCCACTTTTTGAGGTACTTATTCAAGAGGTAAATTATTCTACAAGGGTCAAATTACATGAGTTGATTATCATGCTCGATTGGGAGCTCAAGGTGCTCCTATGGCTGAACATGTTTAATGGTGGTTATGATTACTTGCTTATTTTTTATTTTTTTTTTTGGCTTCTTGATTTCTTTACGTCTATTAGAATGGTCTGTTCTGATTTAATTTTTCAGTTCGTTAATTTGATTTGTAATCCTGGAATATTTATTTTGTACAGAATTGATCTAAGCAACTGAAGTTCTTTGTCATCTTGAAAGGGTGATCAGTGAAGCAAATTAGCTGCCATAACAAATAATTTTTACCTTGGTTATATCTATTTTTTTCTTCAGTTTTGCAAGTTTGTTGTTGAAATCATTGACTAGATGTTGATCATGACTGCCTGTTCGAGAGCTCCCACAAGTTTTGCCTTAACATGGAAAATAAGTATTACCTTGATTATTATTCATTTTTATTGCGTTAGCATAAGCATCTAATTGTTTTATGGTTTTATCAGGTGCAATTAGCTGGCAAATTCATGGGGATTGTATGACCATGATTCCCACTGTAAGGGGCAACCCGAAAAATTGACTTCTTCTACTTATGTGGAGGTCTTCAAGAAATCAGTTCAGAATATATTACATTGGAATGGTGCATCTTAAACAAGCTCAGTTGTCAAAATAATGTTCATCTTAAAAAGCAGAAAGGAACACCCTCATTTCACTTAGCAATCAGTATTTCTTTTATGCTTTTTGATTTTTTTAACCGTCTTTTATTTACAAATTACTGAATAACAACTAGGTTCACGAATGCGGGTATTATGGCAGTATTAGGTGTTTAAGGCACCTTCAATATGTTCATTGCTGGAAGTTGCTTGAACATTGTACCTTTAAGTGCTATTGGGGTCTGCTTGAAAATGAAAAAGAAGATAACACTGAGGGGCAGCTATTTCTGCATATCAATCTCCTCTTTCAGATTCACGTGCTCAAGGAAAAATGGGGTTGAGTTTTTCTTTTTAAGTTTACATACACACATGTTTCGTACTCAGTACATCAATAGCTCACTTTTTCTCTTGATTTAGGTTTGAAGTTGCAATTTGGTCTTCTTACCCATTCGTGTAACAATTTTATGCCTTATTGATGGTAATATCGTTTCAACCCTTGCAAAACTTTCAATTGCTAGAAATTACCCACCCACCAAAGAATAATAAAGCTTTTGGCCTTTTTTATAGGATCGACTTGATTTTTTTTTTAATTTAACTTCCTTTTATTTGAAAGAAAAGCTATTTCTTTGATGATATACTTACTAAATCAAAATTGCATTCAGATTCTCTGAGCAAGGAGACCTGGCATTTGAGAAAGTTGACCCGTATTTTGGCATGGCAGCCCGGATGGCATGTGTGATATCCCGTGCAACCAGTGATTTGCAGCCATGACGTGGTCTAATTCCCTTTTCCTTGACAGATACGCAAATCCGAGCCTCCAATTTATGTTCCCACACATATATTCTAACCTTGTTAAAACCTGTTCATTATGATTGATTTTCTTGTTGGTTTTGCAACATTGCACATGAAAAAAATGTGAATCAAATTATCAGTCAGTGCAAATGAATGTTACATTGTTAATTTGTTTTCAAGACCTTGTCAATATGTAAGTGGAGCTATCCTAGTAAATTTTCTAAAGTAATCATATGCATCAAATGGTTTTTGTAGCCTTTGTCATACAACTTAGCTGCATTTGCTAAAAATTGTTCGAACTCTTGTGTAAGCGTGAGCCCTTTACAATGGTGGAATGTGCAACCTGAAAATTGCTATGTTACAATGATCTGGTTTTATCTCTAGATTTTCTTCTTATGATTTGATGTCTGTCCTTGAACAATCAATTTGAAAAAAATTATTTGGTCTTACTGAGTTACTGTTGATTTGGTTTTAAGTATTTTATTTGGTACTGCTATATAGTTCATTTGTCCTGCAGAGGGATCATAAGTTGAAGACTAAGCGGGTAAATACAACGAGGGATGGGAGTTTATTGAACCTACTGGCTATTGCACGTGAACTACATGCAAAGATGAGAGATGGTTTTCAATATCTCGACCTCGTTACATATTGTTTAAATAATTTTTGCAGCTTTTTTTGTTTTGAATCTACCTAAAGGGGTAAATTATCAGTGAGTTTATTTAATGGGGTGCAGCTGAAAACGTCTACATGATGGCAAAAGCGAATGTGAGGGCTTGTGGCCTTTTCTTTACCTAGCCTGTCAAAAGTGTCGGTTTGTTTTCTCCTTTATTACAAGAGGAAGGAAATCCAAAGGAATAATATTAAGCACGCAGGGACATGTTGATCCCGATATAGTTGCAAAAGATTTTATTACAGTCTCGAAGATTATAAAAGTACTTTCTATGGTTTTTTATTTTTTTTTATTTTTAATGAAAGCATATTATTTCGAATATGATTCATGTCTCTGTGCTCATTTTATCTGTGTCGTTTGTGTGTGTGACAGAGATACTTGTGAAATTTCAAGAACAAGGCATTCAATTGGTGTCTCTAAGGAATAGTGAGAATTGTTAGATTTTTCTCTTTTCATATTTTTTTCCATAATGGAAAGACTTGTGTAATATATGTTCTTGAATATCTCTTTTTTTGTAAGTGCAGAAGAACAAGCCTATCTTACCGAGCCATACACCTACCAGACTTTACATCAAGCGCGCCAATCTCTAGATTTATCTCTATATACCTGTCTCTCTCTCTCTCTCTCTCTATATATATATATATATATGTGTAGTAATTCTAAAGTTCGATATGTTTTAATTTTCCAGCAGTTTCCATGCTCTGTAGCCACCACTGTTCAGAATTGGATCTTGTTTTTTATTCTTCATACGAAATCTTGATTTTCCTCTCAGCTTTGAAGGGTGGTTCTCTTTCATCGTATGCCTCTTCTTATTTTCTATTTCTCTGTTCTCCGCAGCTTGCTTTTCTGTCTTTGCAATATTTTATCCCTAATGTCATCCTTTCAAGGTCAGTCTGCTAAACAAACCCACATATTAGCTCTTTTAAAGTTTTAGATGCGGTCATTTAGGAGCTTTTCTGTCAGTTCTATATTCTACTTCCCTTATCTTTCAAAGTGTTTCCTGTTGTTTGATGGCTTTTGTGTGGTCTTAACATTAGGAACCGAACTACTCTCTTACCGCTTCTTGCCTCCTGTTAACTTTCTCGGTCAAAACGTGTGGAATATGTGGTTCCTTGTGGTGTTCACTTACCAATCATTTTGTTTTCTTTTCATAATCTATGTTTATCTAAATTGTAGCTGACATTCAGAATCAAATCAAATCAAATCAAATCATTTATGCCAACCATGTCCCCCTCCTTCCCTCCCCACCTTGCTAACCACCCACGTACGCAGCCGCCCACTCACTTAATTGAAGCCTCTCTCTCATGGCAAGGTATGAGCACCCAACATGATGTGAGGTATATTTTCAATGATGTGTTACTTCTTATGTAAATATATTTTCTTTTGTTTCATTGTTTTGCATCTTGATGTTTAGGTTATTTCAATAATCCAAAGGCCACCGAGCTTACTATACATAAACATGGATTCTTGCATACAAAAGATCTTGGATGATGGGGATCAGCTTGTTCACCGTATTGAAGAGCTCATCAAATAGAAAGGTTCTCAGGTATGTTGTTATCATTATTGTTGTTATTGATGATTTTATGTTATTGGGACTTTAGAGCAAAACTGTCCCGAATAATTCTTATCATTATTGTTGTTATTATATGTAACTGGGACATTTCGAACCTACATAGACAAGTAATATAATCCTATCTTTTACTTTAAGTTGTCGTTTAGGAGTTCAATGTAAAATTAATTATTTTTCAACAATTTATTTTTTTGCAATCCTCCATAACGGCAAATAAAATAAACAGAGGGGTAGTTAATTTGCTCCTTGGGCTTTCAATGGGGCGGATTTTGATTCGGATCCGTCTGAATCTTGTTCGATTTATTAGGATAATTGTTCGATTAGAGATTCGGTGGATTTGATTCGATTATAAAAATCTGTAATCCGAAACATTTAGAGCGAATATGAATTTAGATCGATCTGACACGTAAGTGATCCTTATCCGACAATAAATAAAAATAATGATATATATGCATAATGTTTCATAAAATTAAGTATCATTAATAATATTTCATTGTTAGTTTTAAGAAGATAATAATTTATAACTCGTTTATAAATTTATTTAAACCAATATTTTCATTGAATAATATGAATATTAGTAAAGGATATTTGAACATGTGAGCGAAAATTAAATAAAATTATAAAGTTCATAAACTTGTTTTAAGAAAAAATATTAATATATATTTTAAAATGAAAACTTTATTGGATAGTCAAATCCAACCAAGATTCATTGCATTTGAAAAATCTAAATCTAAGCATAATTCAAATAAGACCCGAACCCGATATAAATGGATTCGGATCTAGACGAGTCTGGTCCGACCAATTGAGGGCCCTATTTGTCGACATGCAATTACTTTGTTCGTCTAGTTTTAATTTTGATCTTTTTAATCAAATAGGGGGTTCCAGTTTATGGGCCTTGAGACTAGTCCATAATTAAATGGGCCGCATTAGATAATATCAGACGATTACTTATAAAAGGTAATATTGTTAGCGCCTAATTTATCAAAAAAAGAAAAGAAAGAAAAGAAAACGCGTTATATCCTTGTGAACACGTTATTTCCTTAATTAATATACACGTTATTTCCTTATATTTATACACTTGTGAACACTTTATTTCCTTATATTAACACGTTATTTCCTTGTATTGTCTGGGCTTGTCTTATATATAATATATCCGTTGGTGGGTTGCCTATAAAGGCCCTCGATATCACTCCCCGTTCACCGCGCTTTCTACTGAAACCAGAATCAAAGAAAACAGAGGAAAAAATAGGAATCGCCTATCTTCAAAATTGGAATCTAAAATCACATCTTTTCTATTCGGTGGCTTTCCTTCTGTGTCTGGTTCAGAATAATTCAAGATTTTTGGCATTAGGGAGTTTCTTATGTTTTGTATACTGTATGGTAATGAATAATTCATTTATTCTTTTAATTAGCGTTATTTGAAATTGATTATGCTTATTGTTTTTCAATTCAGTCAAGTAGATGACGTGATTCTTGATTCTTGATTCAAGATTTCAGTATTCAGTTGTTTCTTGTTTTTTAGCGGCTGTACAATAATGATATTTCTTGTTTTTTAGCATTCTTTTGTTTCTTGTTTTTTGGATGCTAGATAATCTTTATTGCATGTTTCTTTTCAAGAATTATTATTATTGTATGTGTAATAGGCCATGCTTTGTTGTTCTTGTATATCAAGATGTACGTGTAATATGATATGCTTATTTTTTTTTTCAATCATTAGTTTAGTTTAAGGCTTTTCTTATTCATTCATTCGAGATCTTAGCATTCTGTTATCAAGATAATGTTTAATGCATTTTTCTCTTATTCATTCATGCCTTGTTTTTTTTAAAAAAAAAAAATTATGTATGTGACTTAATATGAGATTTTAGCATTCTTTTGTTTTTCTTGGATGTTGGATTGGAATGATAAAATTAGCATGTATTTTTAATTTTTTTATATTCGATTATTATGATTCTTGATTCAAGATGCTACTTCTCCATTCATATGTCTGAAAATTCAAATTAAAGCACAAGATAAATCAATTAAAAATCACATCTAGTCCCTCGAATAAACACAATCAGGAGGATGTTAATTCAAATTTCGGGAAGTTTCATAGGAAAATAATGACTGGTAGGTGTCACTAATGTCTCTGGTTTACATATAGGAGGCCGATCATGGATGATTGCTTTTCCAAGAATTTTGTGGAGGAGATCTTGACATCATTCGTGAGTACTTTTACAAACCTATTAACATGTGTACCCTATATATATTGTCTAAGTGAAGTTTATTTCATTTTCAGGAATCTGAGGCAAGCAAGGACGGAAATGGTTGGATAGTTCCGTTTCTCGGAGGGCTAAAAAGGTCATCACCAATGTCATTTAAGATATCATTATAGTCGGTAATGGTTTCTCCTCAATCACTGTTGGTTTTTGAGCCGACTATGCAACTCTTATAAAGATAACAAATTCTTCAGAGTAAATAACTAAATATTATTTCTTCATGTTTATAATGACAGGAATTTAAGAGGGAAATGAGGTTCACATCTAGACGATCAGCAAACGAGATAATCAAATAATAATGGATATTTCACATGCTTTACCCCCCTTTTAGTTTATATGATGCCGTCCACCTGAAGTTAGATAATGAATTTAAATGCTTTCTCTTTTGTTAATTTTGTTTATACTCGTTCCAGATGGGACTTGAAAGTTTAGAAGCTGGAAGGAAAGGCAATCTTAATATTGCCACCAAGGTATGTTAATTGTTGATAGTTCAAATTAAAGTATTTAACTTTTCATAGTAATTTGCTTGAATCAGGTTTTTCTAGTTGCGCCTTCTTTCCATATGAGATATAATGATCTTAGACTAGCTGGTATTTTTGGTGAGTCTTCTCTATTGAAAATATGGACGCAAACTGTCCAAGAGGCCATTTCCTTGCCCTCACATTGTTTCAACGGTGAAAGAGCGTCCTTAGCTGTAGCCCTGTTCACACATATTTTTTATTTGGACTAAACACAATTAGGAGGCCTAGCATATCCATCATGATTGTTTTTTCTTAGTTTCTTTTTTTTAACAGTTACTTTTTTTGGTTAGTTTGCAAATTGAATCATTTACTTGTTGTAAGTAGGGCTCCATACATTATCCATTGGTATTTTATGCCTTATCAAGGAAAATGATGTTACTTTATTAGTTTGGTTTTGTACTTCCTGTCATTATGTTTTAGTAGAAAACAGTGTTGTTATTCTTACATAATCATGTGCAGCTACTGGTTTTCCTGGCTTTTTCCATACAATTTAGATGCATTTATTGAAATTATGGATCCTTGACTGAGCGTGAGTCCTTATAGGTAGTATTTGAAGGTGCAACCTTCAAATTCATGCTTACAATGATCAGGTTTATCTTTGCATTTCCTCTTTATGAGTTGGTGTTCTTTTTGTTTATTTAGTGTGATTGTATTTCTGCTTCAGATGGTTATGATCATGCATAGTTCGTGTATGACTTTATATAATGGATTGTGACCAATTGCAGCTTTCTTGTTGAATGAGTGTCATGGCCATGATGTCACATCTTGGGGGGTGATCTGAGAAGTATGTTAGCAGCCTGTGCAAAATATGATTTGTTTCCGCTCTCCTTTGTCGCTAGTGCTATTTTCTTTTGCGAAGAATCCCATCACAACTATGTTTTACCTTGTTAATATCCTTATTCGTTATTATCATTTTTCTTGGATTTGCTAATGTGCTGATGAATAATCCCATCAAAATTTGGTATATGGCTTACTAGCTGTTGATATTGCAGGTTGCTATATTTTCAGTTTCAGCAATATTTTCAGGTTGATATTGCAGGTTGCTATATTTTCAGTTTATAAAGAACACTGCTGAGGAGGAAAGCATGTTGGAGCTTAGAGCACAAGTATTTCGAATATGGGGACTTTTACGAACCTCGGATAGTTTCGATCCTAGTATTTTGCTGCCCATAGTGCAGGTATGAAACTAATTCGTCCTTTCGGTTCAGTAAGTTTTATGTTCAGTGCGGGAGATACAAACGTTAACAAATATACACACAGACACAGATTATAGCATTTAAATGTATCATTACTGCAGTCCACTTTTACGTTCTATTCACACATTTGATATACTATTTAACTTTCATATAAATATCCTTTTAGAGGAAAAATTCTTGAATTATTCATGTTTGTCTTTCTTCTGACTGGTTGGTCTTTAATGAACTGATTTATTATGTGCAAATTTTTATATTTTGTCCTCTAAAGTGGCACAATAATTTTTGTCCAGCTTGGTTAATAAAGAAAAAAAAATTGGCCAGAAAATGTGGATTTTAAAAACGGGGGGAGAAATCGCGTGCCCAAATTATAGATTTGGGACCAAATCGAACATAAATTGATAACTTTTAAACATTAGTGTATGCAGAAATATATGTAACCATTTTAGATGTGAACAAAAGCAAATCAGAGCTTTCTTTAGAGGACTAAAATAAAATTTTGCCGTTATTTATCTTTTCTGCCACTACTGATGTATGTAAATGAAATGTAGCATGTAGTATATAGGAGCTAACTTGGTAAGGATGTCTAAACAGGTACTGCAAGAACCCGAGGCACGAATTCTTGGTGGGCGTGTGGTTGGAGGGATTAGTCAACGTCTTGCAGCACGCTTACTGCAACAAGTCCTTTGAGCTCCTCCTTCACCTACAGTTTCTGCACCGAGTTCGTAATTATTTATATGTGTAATGATGTAAGTGGTTCTTTATTTTTTGGAGTATTCTTAGAAAAGGAAATTCAAAATAACATGATTTTGGAAATAATTTGTTCCTCTTTTTGATGTTTTCTTCTGCATTAACTTTGTATATTTTCGGCTTCAAATTTTTAGAGAGTAGTAGTCTTGTCTTTTAGCCTTACCTTGCATTATATAGGGACACTGGGAAATCAAATTAATCTACACGAATGTTTGATTTATAACTAATGAAAAGTTTCAACATTCAATTTCCAGCTGTCAGGAAGGCAGGATTTTTGGCGGAATTCTGTACTTTCTTGGCAGAAAAGGACAATTAAATATTTGCTGGATAACCAAATTTGAGCATCAAAATGATGCAGGATATAGTTTTACCTTTAATTTTAGCTATTGTTTGTGATGACGAGTTTTTTTGGGGTGCATCATCAAATTTTGGCTATCCATTCGCTGTAGCTATATGTTTACCTTCAGTCTTGTACAACTTTTATTCATATGGTGTGTTTTGCCTTAGCTCAGTATGTCATGCATTGAGAATCTAATTTCAACATATTATAGGATTGTGGATCATCCGTCTTACTTTGCCTGGTATTTTTCAAGACGTGAGAGGTGAAGACGGCAACGTCATAAATAAATGTAAATGGGGAATATTGAGATAGTCTGTCACTATGGAAACTTCATTTAGAGTATGGTAATACTGATTTACGGAAAAGTCAAATATTTATTATAAATATCAGAGAGTGGTTTAAAATAAAATGAATACTTAAAGATTGTTGTTTCAGACCAACATTTAGAATAATCCTATAAGGTACAAACCACCCGGGTGGCAAGGACAAGAGAAACAACTTTCGAGGCAAAAAACGAATTGTGCAAGTGATATTCGTCCCAGTAAAGAAAAAGATAGTAGTATTCCAGTTTAATACCACAGCCACAGGATTTGCAAGGTTGTTCCGAAGCCACAATTCCAAAGCTGGGAGGAAAAGACTGATCAAACTTCGCTACAAGGTTGGTCTTCTTGTGGGAGAGCTAGTGATTGAATAGAAGCAGCTAAATATTGACTGGTGCTCCGCCTTGCACTACGTACCAAAAGAATCTTACAAAGTCAATAATCCAAGTTCAAATCTCTCACTTAAAATGATGCCTTGAAGAGATACAAAGAAGCTTAATTTAAGTGTACATGAAATAAGATAACTTCCTAATCTGAATAAGTTTTCATCAATTGGATATATGAAGATGCCGAGCCCGCCAAATTATACAAGGATTCAAATGTCATATGACATACAAACTTATAATATACATATGAAGCTGCAAACCATGTCTATATAATCTACATTCACATACTAATAATAAAATTACAGAATATTATATAATATTGATGGATTAGTGTATCTAATACGTCAACAATTGAAGGATGCGTCCAACTCCACAATGCTTGTGATGCCTGACCCCAGCCCAGCCAAGTTGAAGCACATCCCACAGGAAACAACATTTCAAGTTATCAATGTGTTCATGCTGTGAGTAGTCACAATTAATTGTCATCACAAAAAAATTCAAAATAAAAATGAATGCTCGTAAAGTTATGTCGTACAATGGGAAATAAGAGCTTTCCGAAATATACTATGTTAGTTTAGTTATCAACTATCCCTGTCTTTATAATAAATCCTACTTATTACCCTCTCTTATGGTGAGAATTTCATTCATCCGATTCATGTAACTGGGAACATCAAATCAATTTTCATGACAATTAAATTGCCATATAATATATCATCTTCAGAATCACCATCATAACACTTCTCTATACTATCTTTGATAATTTATTCTATCAAAAGCTTAAGAGTCAAGAGTCTACCTTGTTTGCAACCTTAGCCATGGATGATATCATTTGACAACTTTGGGCAACTTCTTCAAGCTTTTATCTGAGAGTAGAGTGAAGGCCTTAACAAGCTCCTCCTTCACCATGAAAAGTACAGATGCAGCAAAAACACTCTGCACTATCTTCGTGCTCATCCCCTTATAGAAGCTCTTTAGTCCTTCATAACGGATCATCTTAGTTATGGCATCAAGTGTACCTGTGCTATCACCATGGAAAGTCAGATGCCAGACTTGGGTCAACCACGTAAATTTTGTGAGCATTATTTCTGCTCTTTCCTTAAATTTGGTTGTTAGTTATTGTAACATGTACAAACCTGAATATCTTAGTGCAATATTTCCTCCGATCTCCTGCTTTGCTTGAAGTCTTGACTGCATGATAACCAAAATTGCATTATCAGATAAGCAAGATTAAAAAAATACAAAACGATAATACTCAGCATAACATCGATTTTAAACAGAAGACAATATCAACACGCAGAACATCATGTTCATAAAAAGAAAACAAAGGGGTGGGAAGTTGGTTTGGATCCATTGATCCATCCCAAATCCACTGGATCCAATCTGGATACGGCCCAAGGCCACTGGACTCGAACCACTTTTAGACCACCTTGAATTCAATATGGATGCAATCCACATTTGCATACACGTGCATCCACAGGGATTCACTTGGATACAAATTATATCCAAAGCTCAATCTAACTAAATTTTTGACAAAATAGAAAATTTACAAACTAAAAAAGAAAAAAGATCTAGACCAGACGGTTTATCCCACTTTCTGTCGATTCAGATCTGGTCCAAGTTCTACCCCTAATAAGACAGTCATAGTCAATCACTTTAACAACCATGGTTACCACACAAATCACTTGTGAGAAATAAAATTGGTTCAACATGTTGCTATAATTAAACAATGGTTTCGTAGTGTGGCGAAGACAAATTATAGATGTTACCTTAACAACTAACAAAGGGTATGTAGAAACAGTTGCTCCAAGCTTTGCCAACGCCCCGACTATAAAAATCTGTTCACATTAAAGACAAGGAACTCAAGTGTTAACAAGGGATGAAGTCAAATACAACTTGTTTATCTCATGAAAATATGAATCCAGTAGACGGAAAACGGCAAGAGATTTTCCAAGCTTGTAAAACATTTCAGTTGGTTCAAATCCAGAACACATTTTACTAAATAATTATTAACCATGAATCTGTTTATATGGTTAGACTATTGTTTAATTGAGAATCACAAATATCAGTTGAAAGCTATGGTGGATTTCCAGAGAGAAAAAAATATGATTTCTTGAAGTTTAATGAAGATGCATGTATATAATCTATCAAAGATAGTTTTTTTTTTCCATTACAGTTTCTGGAATTGAATTTTTCTTTTTCTTTTTTGGATTAAGAAAAGGGGGATTAAAACCAAGAAACAACCAAAATTCCTATTATTGTGCTTAGTTTGAATGTATGCAATAAAAAGATTTCATTGGCAATAGAATGAGTTGAGAAAGGAAGTCCCTATTTTGACATAATGTAGCTAACATGTGTGCGCATTTTTTTATACCTGAAAGAAAATATGACTATAGATAGAACTAAAAGTAAAAAATTGCTAATGACAGAACAAAATTGATTCACAAACAATTATTGGCAGGTTTAGATACTCGACCCTACAACTGTGAGTGACCGTACTTGTTTAAAAATGTGAATTTTCTAATTTCTAGTCACATTGTTCATGGTTTAAACAAGTACATACATAAAATTAATCTCCTCATATGGCTCTAATCATTCCAAAATATAAATTACACATAGTGGAACCAACTTAATTATTTTATTAAAGTTGGTCTTTAATCATGAGATTAAACCCATGACATGTGCTCAAACACCAAGGGCTAAAAAACCCTGAATCCAACATTCTACTCACATAAATATTTGAATTTCAAACATCATCCAGACATTGTTTAAGAACTAAATTCAGATTTCAGAAACATTTTTCTAATCAGCTAGCTGCTGAATTTTGAATTGCAATAATAAGAGTGGTGAACCAAACACAAGTTTAGTTCTTATGCAGCAGCCAAAGGATTTCAGATAAAGAAGAGAGCTAGGTCACACATAAAAATTAAATTAAAAAAAAAAATCATGTCAGTACAGATACCTCCAAAGCTGATATATTCTTCGAACCTTGTTTGATTACAGCTCGCTTAGTCCTCAAATGCTTTAACAAACTCTCATAAATCATGAACTGAATTGATGGGTTGCACACCTGACATGCCAAAAACCAAATAGAGTTAGCAAGAAATAAAGAAAAAATTAATTTCTGAAAAGATGAAAATGTAAGCTTACCATTATTAATGTTGGAATGATGCCTTTCCAGAATCCAGCAATTCCTGATTCGTTATAAACCTCTCCAACCTACTAAATATATTAACATAGGTCTTTTTAACAGAGATCACAATCAATTTTTATTTGTTATGCACAATTGGGAGAAGGGTTAATTGATAAAAATATACTAATATATATACTATCAAACATTTGTAAGTATTTTTGTTATGAGTCTTTACTAAGGACATTACTGACACGGTGAAACTTCAAATTCATTTGGTGTCCTTCGTCTTCTCGGATTAAAGTATTTCTAGTTTGTTAGTTTTTGAGTAATAGTCTAAATCTTTTTTCTTTGAGTAGACTTTTTGTAGTAAGATAGCTCTGATAAGAGAATGTCGTTTTTTCCAACTTTTTTTGTTACAATTGATCTTATGATTGTTCTATTTTGCTATCAATGTGATTAAGCAATTCATAGTCGGAAAAAGAAAAAAAAAGATAAAGAAAAAGATTCTAGTCCCATCAATTCAAACTAGTGTATATGGGTTTGGCCGAACTTAGTTTGAACTAGAATTACCCGTAAAAGTCATTTTGGAGCATCTCCTGCAGAAATCGAGCATAGAAAAATAAAGCTACCTATACCAGGGATAGCTGAATAAGAGGAGGGCAGATGCTTTTAAATACAAATATGTATTTCATAAAGGTGAAGAAAGAAAAAGGTTTAGTAATATTCACCGCCTGAAATGTCCCATAGGGACGAGGCTTTATTGAATCAAAGGCAGCCAATTGGTCTGACAAAGAAGAATGTGACAGAACATCTCTTGAAGCTTCCTTTATTAATGCTTCCCTTTTTGCCTCCATAATCTTTCTTTCTGCTTGAGTGTGCGTCTGAAAGTGAAATATGAATATTGAACAACACATCATTAGAACACTCATAGCACTAAGATGACTAGATCTTCTGGACTGCAAAAAGCAACGATCTAATTACTCTTCCTATGCAAAATGACTAAACTCACCACAAAACTGTTCAATTGAACACTTTGCCAAACATCTAAGAGACCACATGAGAAAACTATCGCCCAATGGCAAATAATTTTTTTTGCTCTTTTATATTAGTAACCTCAAAACTAGAAAGTGATTGGTTAGATGGTGTCATGTCATTACTTCAATGGATAGATTACTATTAGAAAAAATTGTAGTTTTAAGAAATAGAACATTGCTTGTGGACATCGCTGGGGGGGGGTGAAGGATGTTCAACTTTGTGCCAAATGGAGTAACTAATCATTGAAGAACATAATATGCTGGTTTCAACTTTATGTTCTAGTGGCGGACAAGAATTCCAAACTTTTAATAGATGAAAAGCGACACATTGACCTACATAAAACGGAATAGAATTTTCAGAGTTTTTCCTTAGAATGAATAACTTTGCCATAAATAAGTTAAAACAGCTACCTGCATACGAGTCACAAGAACCCATATAGGATTTGTCAGCAGTACATTCACCGATCTGCCATTACAAATTTGCTGTAACTCAAGAGTTGAAGAGTAATACCCATTCTTAATTACACTCATGCTAATTGTGAGCCAGATAAACAACTACTCCATAACACACATAGAATCACCAATCAATTCATGACAAAGAAAACTAAAGATACCCAGCAAGGGCTGCGACGATTAACCAAGAGAGCATTCCTGGAGAACCATCTCCTCGTCCTTTTCTTTTGTGTTCAGCTGCAATAACCTCAGCTTTGTTTTTGAAAGCCTGGTAGAATGAGTAATAGATACCCTGACAGCTTCACAAAGGTGAGTATTAATTAAAACTAATAATGCAGAATTACATTCTACCAAAATGGATTGGATGTTTTCAAGCTTACAGAAGAAGAAAAGTCTTAGTGATGACTTCGCAAGTCGGATTTTATTGGCATTAACTTTAGATTATGTCAATGAGGTTTATATAAGAAGATTTAAAGAAAAAAAATGTCACCTGGGAAGCAGCAGTTCCAAGCAGAGAAGGCTTGAGGCCGCTGTAAAGTCCTCCCAAACCTTCATTTTTAATGACCTGTCAAGTATAAACCAGTCGAAGCTTGACTTGAAGTAAAAGGTATGTCTCTATTCTAGAAAATCCCCAAAATTTTATAAATACGAGGGTATTTTCTTTATATCTTAGACATGTTATACATCAGTACAGTTCTTCAGCTGGAAGAAGATCTTCAAAATTAAAATTAATGACATATTTAAGACCGACTACTTCGCAAGAAATATATAGTGCATTGATCATTTTATCTATAGACTACTATTTGAAAAACTTCAATACTTTTGCATCTATATAAAAACAAGAAAAATATACAAAAATAATAATAGTAATTATTTTATGATAGAGGGCTCGATTTGAACAAAAGCATAACCTGGAAAATTTGAACAAGCGTACTTCCGGCAGGAGATATAACGGAGGAGTCCTTCTTAGCAACTCTTTCTGTTTGCTGTCGAGTATTCACCTGCAGTTGAAGAAGCTTTCAAGTGAAGGTGAATATATATATATTGGTGTCTCATCAATCCAACACCTGAGATTCTATAGCAAGTTAAATCTCAATATAATATAGTATTCAAGTAAACCATTTTGCAGATGTATTGGCCTTGGTGTAATTTCGTTAATTTTTCGTTTGTTTTAGAAAGAAAAAAAATAGAAAAATCTGACCGATAACAATCATTTTTTTTTTTGTTGATAATATGATAACAATCAATTTAAAGCCATAGCATAGTAGCTGAAGCTAGGAATTATTAATTTGAGGAAAGATCAACAGCTAAAAAGACGAATTAGTGTAAGGAAACCTAAATTACTGTGGAACAAAAATGAATTAACGAAAGTAAAGAGTAGATAATTTCAGTACCGTCTGGAGAGGATAAGTGATTATTTGAGCAATAATACCTCCGCCGGCGCCGGCAATCCCATTCACTACGGCGTTAGACATACTGTACAATGTTGATACTCTTTCCTCACAGGGTATTAATATCTTATCTACAAATTTTGAAATTAAATATTGAAGTTAAGAGTAAAAAATAAGAAGACGAAATTTGAAAAAAAAAAAGTATTAATATCTTATCTACAAATTTTGAAATTCAGTATTGAAGTTTAAAAAAAAAATTATTTAATATAATGACTTGATTGAGTTTTAAAAATACTCATATTTGGCCTATTTTTTTAACCACCTTCGACAAATTCACATAGAAAATCTCTTTCAAAAAGAATTTGAAATCTACTTCACCACATTTGTTATTGGATTTGATTATTTGATATGTACAAAATTCGGTGAGTTTTTGTATTTTTATTTTCCCAATCTTCTTTTTGTTTCTCATATAATTTGGATAGAGTTTTTTTTCTTTTTACTTCTTTGTCAGGAAGAATTTCACTTTCTGTTAAGTATGCTACTACTAATTATCATACTTTGATAAATCTATTTTAACAATTAACAAAATGTGGAAAACGTGAAAATTTGGTTGCAGTCCCCATCATTTTCTCACCTGTTTAGTTTTATTACAATTTGTGTAATCATTTCAGAATTGTATATGCCGAAGGATTTCTTTTTTCTTATTATTTGATATGGTGCATAACAAAAGAGTTGAGGTGAAGAAAAAAGAGCCAAATCGAAAAATATCGCTTGTCGAAGTAACAAAAAACTTATATGTTATTTTAACTAATAAAAACTGTGTATTTTTTTTTTTTATTAATTAAAAGATTCATTTGAAATTCTTTAATAATTCATAGGGATGTTTTTGTAAATGATTTAAGTGCATAAGGGAGTTATTGTTAAATTTAAAGTTTATATTAGGGTTATTGATATCTTTTAGGTTATAAGTGGTACTTTTGTATTATTTGATGAGAAATAATTGTCATTTCGATTTGAGATGATTTTTTTTTGTTAATAAAAAAAACAATGGAGAATTTTTATTTATTATACAAAGCACAAATGTGTTTTTTCATTTCAATCCCCACATTTCTTAATATGAGAAAGGGTTATTCGTGAAACTTATCATCAAACACTAACAATCACTTAGATTTCATTGATCTTCACCGGCAACATTTTTGTACTATTAATAATGTGATCACGACTCATGAGCTTGATCGGATTTGATGAAGGAATTTATTATTAAATGAATCCAACATTAAGTGGTTTTCAAATTTGTTATTTAGATTAAAAGAAACAAAATGGCTCTAATTAAGCACAAAAACAGTTGTCTAATAAAAGTGGAATACTAACTAACAAAGATATACGCACAACACTCTCTGTATTCATTTTAATTTTTGACACAAGAACTGCCTCCTTCTCCTTTAATTGTTTGAATAATTGAACAATTTATTTTGACAAAAGACACTTGCTCAAACACGTACAAAATTAAATAAAATTGAATTTAGAAATTTGAATAAGCAACTCATCTCTTCTCTTTTTATTATTCGTGAAAAATAAAAATGAAAGAAATAATTATCTTCTAGACACTCATCATGATTTGCTCAAACGAGTACAAATAATAAATAAAGAGAAAAAAATAGGACTAAAATTAAAACTGCTGGTACAATTAACTAGTAATTATTATTATTATTATTATTAATAATTGAAATTGTAAGAGTAGAATTGAATGTAGTGTAATTCTAAGTGCCGGCATATGGAGTAGGCTTGGGCATATCGACAACAGCACCACAGAGGACCTGAGTCTCGGGCATGTTGTACTCATCCCTCAAAGAACGGGCGGGGGAAAGAACGCTCAAGTATAGTTGTTGTCCCAAGTATGCCCTTTCCCACATATCAGACCTCAAGTTCCACATGCCCGCGTTATCGAAGGTGGTCATGATTGCGGCCCATGAGTTGGGGTACACATGAACGGTGTGTCTGCTCACTGCGTCCAACAGGTTGTAGTTCTTCCTCTTCTCAGGGGTCCACGTCCCTGGCTCTATGGCCACAGCAAAAAAGGAGTAGCCGTCCAAATGATAAGTCTGGATGGTCTTCTCGCGGTTCTCGAAGATGATCTCCACAAAGTTTCTGAAGGTTGCGTTCACCACACTAGGGCCCACGATCACATTGTTCCCCTGTGGTGGCTCGTCTTTCACCAAGTCATATGTGAAGCTCGAGTCGGCTAAGCCAAAGTACTCAAGCAATTTCAATGGTGTTTCATGCTCAGAGTGGGAGACTCCGTTAATTCCAAACCTCAGCTTGCCGTTATTCACATAGCGGGAGTTGGCGATCTTGATGGTGCGAGTGATGTTGATCTTTCCGTAGTGGTAAGATCCTTGTGGGTTGGGGCGAGCGGCACTGGCGGTAAGGTTCCACCTGAATGAGCGGAACTGGTTGACAGACCATGCAATACCTGCAGTGTTATCGGGAGGGGGTGCAGGAAGCTCGGGGGAAGCTGGGGCCTTGCCGTTGGCGTAGCGGATGATGGCAACGGAGGTGAAGCCTTGCTTCAAGAATCTGCTGGAGACGACCAAGTAGTAGTCCTTGGGGGCTTGGTTAGCGGTCACCAGCACAGAGAGGCACTGGCCGACGTGGAGGTCAATAGAGTCATAGACGTTTTGTACGGTGTGAGATCCCTCCAACTCGACAAGCTTTAGGGTGTGACCCTGGAGCCTAAAGTTGATTGAGGTCCTAAGCCCCACGTTACACACTCTGTACCTGTAGGTTTTGCCAGCCTCCATGGTGAAGAGGGGTTGGGCGTCCTTGTCGCCGACCTTACCAGACTTTCCATTGATTTGAATGCCGTCAGGTCTGCCGATGGAATGGCCACTGTCAAGGATCTTCTTGAGGGTCTTGTGGCCCTTGTTGTACCAGTCTCCAAGAAGAACGGAAAACTCATCGGCAGGTCTGTCAAAGGGGACGGGGATCAGTTCACGGCTGTGGATTTGGATCATACCCATGCCTCCAGCGGCACGATGGAGGGCAGTTGTGGGAAAGTAGAAGTAGCTTCCAATTTGGTCCTTGACCTGGAAGCGATAGGTGTAGTTAGTTCCAGGTAGGATCGGGCACATGGTGGCAGGGGTACCGTCTTGCCATGAGTTTTTCCTCTGCTGGATGCCGGCCCAAGTGAGGATCAAAGGCTCATCAAGCTGGTTGAAGACGTTAACAACGATATTGTTGTTTGAAGTGCAGTTGATCTTGGGGCCGGGGAATTGGCCATTGATGAGGATGCCCTGTTGAGGAACGCCCAATGGAGCAATGGTGCCGTAGGTGACTTTCCAGTCGAAGAATAGATAGGGGTCCTCGGCCATGGCCACGGCTGAAAGGCAAAGGAACAACGCCACAAATATCTTTCCCATGGCTTTACTCTTCAACCACCTCGAGTTGGTATTTTTTTCAACTTTTTTTTTTGATTTTTTTTTTTTTGTCTTTTATTTACTTGCCAAGAAGAAGAGGGATGTCTTCTTCAGGCAAGAGAGCTCAGAATGAATGTCTGGTTTCTTTCAACCTCATTGGAGGCCTTTTTATATTGATGAGAGGGAGAGAATGACCGTCCCTTAATAACAGGATCAACTGTTTTCCCTAAAATTAAACAAACCACAAAAAATGACATTGACTCCTATTTTTGTGCTGCGTCCATTAAATTAGTTATCTTTGAATTCTTCCTATTCCGTTCATTCACGAATGGCTACAAATGATTGTTTTGTTTCTTAGTTATTATATACATACACTAATTACTAATTAAGAAATAAGAGAAATTACATCTATAGAATATAGTACTATAATAATATTAATGAATTCGATAAACTTAAGTGTTCGTTCATATTACATTTTTATGACCGATTAATTGATATTAACAAATAATTACAAAAAAAAAAAAAAAAAACCGGTGTAATTCTTCATAGAGTTAAATTTAATAGAAGCAATAAGTTTATTTGAAATTTTATTAAAGTTATTGATAAGAAAAATATTTCAAATAATGACTAAATTGGCACAAGGCCATAAACTATAGGTGTGACCTAATTAAGATAAGATTAAATGACACTTTTTAGTAGAAGTATTTTATATAATGTACAAAATTTATGTTTCTTTCATTGATATCCTAAAAAGATGAATTTTCACATACACAAGTATAATTCTTCAAACGAGAGTTAGGAAAAACATTTCTAGTTCCTAAACATATATTCAATAGTTATTTACAAACATTTGAGACTTCCTTTAGTACTATTGTAACACTCATATCCCTATAAAGCATTGAGGCCGACATGTCATGGTTGTTCAATCATATCTCCTAAACACGAGTTCCAGAAAAACGACTTGCCAAAGCTATTTGACTTGTCACGTTCATCAACGTCGGCTTAGTGCTTATTTACTTGCCTTGCTATCAAAATACGAGTCCCTTCATACATTACAGTGTCATTATCAGTCTCTTATACCAAAATTCAACACTTAGCACCCAACCCTTCACAACTGAGACAGAATGAAACTCATGGATTCCTCACATACAAGTTTTTAAAGATAAATTGTAGTATAATAAAAAGATCATTCATCTCTCAAACACTGCATGGATCACAAAGGATGAGCGTCTCAAATTAAATTAGTTATCTTTGAATTCTTCCTATTCCGTTCATTCACGAATGGCTACAAATGATTGTTTTGTTTCTTAGTTATTATATACATACACTAATTACTAATTAAGAAATAAGAGAAATTACATCTATAGAATATAGTACTATAATAATATTAATGAATTCGATAAACTTAAGTGTTCGTTCATATTACATTTTTATGACCGATTAGTTGATATTAACAAATAATTACAAAAAAAAAAAAAACCGGTGTAATTCTTCATAGAGTTAAATTTAATAGAAGCAACAAGTTTATTTGAAATTTTATTAAAGTTATTGATAAGAAAAATATTTCAAATAATGACTAAATTGGCACAAGGCCATAAACTATAGGTGTGACCTAATTAAGATAAGATTAAATGACACTTTTTAGTAGAAGTATTTTATATAATGTACAAAATTTATGTTTCTTTCATTGATATCCTAAAAAGATGAATTTTCACATACACAAGTATAATTCTTCAAACGAGAGTTAGGAAAAACATTTCTAGTTCCTAAACATATATTCAATGGTTATTTACAAACATTTGAGACTTCCTTTAGTACTATTGTAACACTCATATCCCTATAAAGCATTGAGGCCGACATGTCATGGTTGTTCAATCATATCTCCTAAACACGAGTTCCAGAAAAACGACTTGCCAAAGCTATTTGACTTGTCACGTTCATCAACGTCGGCTTAGTGCTTATTTACTTGCCTTGCTATCAAAATACGAGTCCCTTCATACATTACAGTGTCATTATCAGTCTCTTATACCAAAATTCAACACTTAGCACCCAACCCTTCACAACTGAGACAGAATGAAACTCATGGATTCCTCACATACAAGTTTTTAAAGATAAATTGTAGTATAATAAAAAGATCATTCATCTCTCAAACACTGCATGGATCACAAAGGATGAGCGTCTCAAATTAGGAACGTTATCAGATTACTTTTCCACTTCCTTTATTGTGAGGCTATTACTAATTTGACGACCATCTTCTTTGGTTTGAATTTTAATGTATACCAACTAGGAGAAGGGAATGACAAAATAAAAGAGATAAATGAGTTCAGGAATGAACTAACCGAAGGGACTTGAACTTAGTTCATGTTCGACTTAATTAAACATTGTTTGAACTCAATTTGTTGAATCAGTAAACAAAATTCACACTCAATTTGATGATAAAGCAGTGTTAAATACACTCCTAGCCTCACATGCCTCCTTCCTTCTGCAGTGCTTTTCTGTAGTGCACGCTATCAAAGTCCATAATTGTCCGATTTCTTCCTCGATCTTCAAAGAAAACTGACTCCTCCTACTCCTCCTTCTCTTTTAGGATAGGACTATTGAATCCCGAAGAAAATAAGTCTATTGGAGCTCGTCAACGAAACTAATCCTATAAATTATATTCTTTCTTTCACATTCTCGGGAAAGCAATGACACATATAATTTAAACATCAATAAACTGCAGGAATAATATGTATGTTTATATATATATGTGAAGGTTTACTAATCGTCCGAGTAATAAGAAATCAAATAAATATACAACTTCCATAATCCAGAAAAAAATTGGAAAGTGTACCAATTCTATTTATTCAATAGACCACTCCCTCATAAAAAAAAGGTACATACAAGCACAATGTTACTTGTTCACCCGTGTGAGTAAACAACTAATACAAGGCTGTCTTATACATACAGAAAGTACATGGCACCAAAAAATATAGTCTTTCATTTTATAAACAACCAATCAAGAATCTTGTGGAGTCTCAAATCTTGTTGGAGTATCAATTCCCATCATGCAGCAAAGCCCCGATATCAAAATCACAAGCAAAACAAGTCCCTGAAAATATTTCAATTATCAAATGTTAAGGCAAAAGAAATACAAGTACCATATATGAGTAGCTAGCACCTGAAACAGAGTAAAAGTAATATATACACCTTGCTTGGATGTAATTTGGCTCACATTTCAAGGTTTCCAAAAATTGGAGTAAAAATGAAATTGAAATATGGCTTGTTTCAAGAAATAGAAATGTGAAGTCAATTGGTGGTTCTGGGTGCTTCAAATGTGAAAATACTCCCTTCAGTTCTTTAAAAATGTTTAAATAAATGAGTTTGAAAGTGTTTCACATGTTTTGAGTATTTGAGGTACATGTGGTGTCATATTTTATTGTGAAAAAATAGAGTTTCGGAGTTTTGCATTTCGAAAACTCAAACCACTGAGACAAAAATACATCCAAACAGACAAGGTTGAAATTTTAAGTAGGTTGGTATACAAAAAGATTGGACCATTGTTCAACTGCACTTACCACTAGAAGCCCCTCCAAAAGAGATGACTTAATTTGGCAGACTCCATCACAGGCGGTTGATTTAACTGATTCATTTCCTACAGTACCTTCAGCAAGAAATCGTTCTAGGCGTTGATGTGATGGGTACTGAATAGATCCTAGTGGATGTGAAACGTACAGAACCGTGTATCTCGCACCCAACTTCTCCGCGGAATTCAGCAGTTGAGTAAGAACTATGCCTGCATATTTAATCGAATTATAGAGTCAAAATTCCAGGCCAGGTGAAAGGCTAATGCTCATGAAACACAAAAGGTGTTTCAAGTTCAAAATCAGATATGTAGCATACTCTCAGAATGTGGTTGATCCCCATGGCACAACACAATCAGGTCTGTCTGCCCGTTGGAATTTTTCTCCATCCTTGAGTGCATGTATTCCTATCCAGCAGATTATACTATGTTCCTCAAATGGAATTTTATATAGTTACTCAATGAAATATACGGCATTGTTTGAAGTACTTACTTGAACTGAGTGAATATCTTCAAGTTTATCAAAATTTTCACCATCTATTGAGCATGAACCCATCAAAGCAATATTACTGATTCCTAAATTATGCTGACAAGTGCTGGCAAACTCTGTGATCAAAGAGCTTTCTATTGACGCTTTCTCTTGCGTAGCTACGTAGGGAAACGCCAAAGAAAAGTTGGAGTTTGAGACAGAGTCCTATCCATGAAAAAGAAACACTATCATTAAGATGTTTTAAATGATCATGCAGAAATAATATTCTAATGTCCTGCTTAAAGTTCTCAAATAAAAAAAAATATATAGAAGAAATTTAGCAGATTATTGACCTTGAGCAAGCCAACAAGAGCCTGATCTTCCTTTCTGGGCCTGGAAATATCCAGAGATTGCAACTGCACACGGAAACACATAATTCAACTACCAGAAGAAAAGTGAACAAGGAGAGTCAATAAAAAATATGGGAGTTGTAAATAGCTATATGTTGAGGATTATATATATATATATACACTCCAGAATATAAAAAGTTATCCATCATGAAATGGAGAAATATTTATTATGCAACTTGGACTTTAAACTTCTGCAGTTGTGAAATGAGGACCCATTGGATCATCCTGCTTTCCTATGATGATACATAAATGCTCCTTAAATGTTTTAGCACCTAAATCCTCCTTAAGTTAGTGAATTAAGAGCTTGAGTATTAAGATAACATTTAAGGAAATGTAGAGTTCAAAGAATCAAAATCAGTAGCTCTATCTTGCATTGATTGAAGGTATTTGATAATGATAAGAAACATATGCATGTTTTTTCATATTTAGACCAGTACTGGAACAAATTGGCATTCCCACAGTAATTTTAAGAGCCGTATCATATTCGTTCATTGAAGTGTTTATAACTAAACAATTACTCACACACAAAAAAAAAATCATTAGAGAAATTCTCTTTACTTTCACATGGATGTGGATAAGGGACAGGGGCATCATGAAAGATAAGTAGGCAATCTCTAGAAAACATAACCCATTAATACCTTTGTCCCCACGAAAAGAAAGGCAAAATCCTGAGTTTGCTGAGCTTCCTCTCCTGAGCACTGAAGATAATGAAACCACAAGGATTTTTTTAGTTGAAAGAGAGGAAACGTTGCCCTTAACAGCTTGAGATAATCCAATTATAAACTTCGCATTCTTATGGGCCAGATATAATTTCATACTTATTTGCTGTATACATTCCAAAGGAACTGACTTGGGTCATACCAGGTAGTTTGACCATTCCCCTTCTGTCATCACAGACTTGGCCAACTCTCTTGGAGAGAGAATTCTGTAATCAACGGTTTCTTTCATTCTGGCACACAGACGCAAAGTTGTAAATAAAATTATGGTTCACAAGTACATACATGAAGAATCCATAAACGCATCATTAGAAAAATAGTATATATAAAAAAGGGAGATGGAAGGTTATTAAGTCTGCAAAATCAAAGATTATTATATGTGGACTGATGCAATCCTATATTTAAAATCTTGGGATAACTTTAGGTGAAGAGAAACTAAAGTTTCATCTGGATTGAGGGGTTTAAATTAGAAAAAGGATTTCAAATTACTCCAATGTTGGGTAGGTTTCAAACCATCAACTTGGTTAAAAAGATAGTTAAAATTGGTCATTAAGAGATTTGGAATCCACACAAAATCAAAAATATCCAAACAAGTGCTACAAATTTGTTTATGGATTTGAAAGACTTAGCTTCAAATACCTCAATCCAAATGAAGCTTAAAAGCAATTTAGAGATTGAATTCATTTGAACTAGCAGGAAATGCATAACTATTAAAAGGATATGTTCCTATACAAAGGTAAATATAGGATCTAAGTTTAAGACTCAACAGAAGCAGACAGATATGATGACATGAACAATGATATTTCCTATTAAGGCCTCTGTAAAGGATGTGCATTGGTCCTGTCCTACTTCTCTTAATATAATTTTATCAGGGATCACTAAAAACTTGTATGAAACTTTACTTTGAGGTGTAGATTGCTCAAATTCCTCTTTAGAATTCTTGAAAATACATTCACTCCATAAAACAACATTTAAATCTACAATTATTCATTCATGTATCATGAAAAACTGCATCACTTCAGTGCTATGTCAAATTGTCACAACAAACCAATAAATAATCGCTTACTTCAGTGACTACATCGCTTCGACTTGATTTAAAATTTTATCGACAAGCTTGAAGCACTTCTTATGATATATCCTAAACTCCTATTTGTCTCTCAAGCTTACACTATATTCCTTTTTTATTTCTCAATCCTAAGCATCATGTCCTGAAGGGCAATCTGGATAAAATCCAGATGACGACTCCACCCCCAAAATTTATCCACACCAAACTGTCTCCTGGTTCTATCCTCAATTTTCTAAGCCCTAGGCTACATATCCAGTTCTCAAATACCGTATGTCAATTAAAAAATTTACAAATTCCATTCCACACGTATGGAAACATGAATTGAAACTATACATAGTGGCAACCAGTAATTATAGATGCAATGTGGAATCATTACCCATTCAGATGAGGTGACCATAGGAAAGCGGGCACAGTGGAAGGGAAAGTGAGCCCTAATGGAAGCTGAGCCGCCACAACCAGCAGAACCGCCACCGCAATAGCTGCCATAATTCCTCCTCCTCAAGCTACACGAATTGATTGATTTGGATTACAAAGCCCCCAAGTAATAATTAAATCGAATCACTGTACAGTACAGAAATCGAGAGCAAATTTATTAAACAAGTTAAATTGCGGGTTCTATTCGAACCAATAAATCGCTATGTTTGACAGGATGGATTGGGATTTCTATAGATCTACTATCTGTATAGAAGAAGATGGAGTAAATACCCTTTATCACCTGCAGATGCAACAAAAATAACGAAGCGCAAATGAATTCCAAAGTCCAAATCGCAGCGCCCACGTTTTGTTAGGCTGTGTTTGATTGCCCTGATATTTAATTGGCCCAATACATACATGATTATTCAACAAATAAATGTGGTCCAAATACATGATTATTAAGACAGTACAATATTTATTTCTCTCTAATTTCACTATTTCTTTGGGAAAACTTTGTTTGGCCAAACCCATCCAACCATGTGATTGGTCAATTTCCTAGGAGTTACATCAAATCTCAAAGCAAGTGTATTATACTTGTCATGTGATTACTTTGGGTTCGGTCAAACAGGTCTAGGTAAGAATTTTCCTCCTTTTAGTATCTAATGACTATTTATTATACTCCCTCCGTCCCATTATTCTTACTTCATTGGCTACAGTACCCGGCCAAACTTTATTCAAGACTTTTTATGTTAAATTAAACGCATTTGTGGTGTATTGAACCTTTTAAATATTAATATAAATAGTGTCATGTGATATTATCAAATTATTAGTGATACTAATTAAATTATATATTATAATTTTTATAAATTTAGTCAAATTCTAGTCAAGCGTACCAAAAGATAAAAAAATTAGGACGGAGGAAGTATTACACTACTGAGTAAGTATTTTGTATGAATTTATGTCATTATTTTTCGTTTTAAATTTATATAGCAAAAGGAAACCTATAAATTAAATGTCGTTTCATTTTCCATTTTCTTGACCACTAGTAATTTAAATGAACATTTCAATTAAATTATACATTACTTATAGTAAATGATAAAAAGAATGATCCAATGTCATATACAAAGGTCATAATAATTACGATACGCAAACTCATGAAATTAATCGCGACCTAATAATTTAAAATAGATTTAAAGTTGGTCAAAATCTATTTGAGCAAAGCAACCCACATTTATTCTCATTTGATAAGAAGGTCATGGCCGATAAATTAATTGTTTGTGGATGAAACTATGGGATCTGTTTTTTTTTATAAATAATACTTCATTTCACCAACTCAAAAGAACGGTACAACAAAGTCTACAATGGGGTAACCCCCATCACAAAAAACATTAGAAGGAAGTAAAGGAAAAGGAATACAACAAAAAGGATCGTCCCAACTCAAAAAACCAGCCCAAGCAGCAAGGTTATGAGCTGCAAAATTGGCGCCTCGAGTGATGAAGCCGAATTTCCATTTTGGCCAACATGCCCAAAAACATCTGATTTCTTCAATCAAGCCTCGAGCAGCCCAATCCGGCTCTTTCCAATAATTTTGGATCTCCGTAATCGCTTGGACGCAATCATTTTCAAAACAAACATCAGCGATTTTCCAATGGGCAATGATGGAGCAAGCCATCTTAATCGAGAGAACCTCCGCCGTAAAAGAGTTCAAGCAAAGATGCTTCGAAGTGGAAGCGAAAACAACCGAGCCTTTTGAGTTTCGAATGATGACAGCAAGCACCGCAACACCGTTTTTGAAAGCGGCATCAGAATTAACCTTGAAGACCCCTGGTTTGGGAAGCATCCATCTAGCAAGAGAGCACGAAGCGGCACGGAGGCAAGTAATTTTGGCTTGGGCAGAAACATGATATGCAGTCCTTCTTTCAATGGAGGCAACAATAACCAAAAGATCGGGAGAAGGCTTACCATGGGTGACGCGGTTACGATTAAACCAGATTTTTTCAAGATAGATGGCTACAAAAATAATAAATTCTGAGCGAGCAAAACCAGAAGGACCAAGGATGGACGAAGGATCAAGGAGCAAGTGAATAAAATCCGCCAAAGGTTCATGACTAAATGGTTCAATGCGGAAGGCCCATTTAGATTTGAACCAAACTGCTTTAGCAAACGGACACCGCAAGAAAATATGATCAATAGTTTCCACCTCCAATCCACACACCGGGCAATCAAAATCATCAGTGGGCAAAAAATAACTCAAACGACCTTTAGTAGGCAAAAGATTATGAATTATTTTCCAAAGATGGCAAAAAAATTAGAAAAATATCCAAAAATTTTCATCCCGAACTCTTAATTCCCAGCTAATACTTTCAAAATTACCTCAGTTTTTTTTTTTTCAAGGATTGGAATGCTTCGCCAGTTTCACCCTCGGTTTGGTACATTTCTGTTTATTTTCCAGGTTTTGATCTTATTGGAATAGATGATTTATTTGTCATCCACAAATTTATTTTCAAACATTCACCTGATACGTATGAAAATATCCACATCATTTGGTGTCTTCTATTGAAACGATTTTTTTTTCTATCGATCGCACATTCTTCAACCAAACAAATATGTCCTGCAGTAAAATGAATACTCACATATCTTGCATTCCGAGTGGACGTCATAGAATTCCCGTACACCATATATGGGGAACTACTTGTGGAATGATTATTTGGTATAACCGTTGCATGGATGACATGGTGCAAGGGTTATGATTTATTTAAAGTTGTTATGCATATCAATATACGGTGGGCATAAGATGTTAAGAGCACCTTCTCCTTAAATAAATGGATTCATATACTATCCTAACCGTTTGCTACACCACATCATCTGTGTAACGATTGCACAAAATAATTCCTCCTATTCCGGAATTGAGGTCCCAATAACGAAGGAAGATACAATGATTGCTATTAATATGTCCACGATAGCCAAGAATACCTCATAATAAGATGAACCCGTCCTCTTTGAGGACTCAAATCGTGAACATCAATTAGCAGACTACTATGTAGATAAGAACGTGAAAGGCAGCTGATTTTTTGCTAAATATCATGCTTGCAAAAATGTAAAATCAAATGGAAATCTCATATTTAACTTGGAAGCTGGTAAATAGGTTGTTTTAAGGTTTCGACGAACAGAATGTCTACTTGAGCTCCTCACATTCGTGGAATCAACGTACACGAAAATAATATAGGTCATAAAATATATATCGCTGAATTTTGATTTCACTTTAATATTATTGTCTTGGAAAACCCGTTATAATGAAAGTGGAGAGGTACCGTGCAACTTGAAGCATACCAACGAATGGAGCCGATTAAGCCAATCGAGACTATCGAGTTGTACCCTGAAAATTTGGACAAATTGATCCGAATGGTTTGAAAATGTGCATTTCACACAATGCTTTATATACCTATTTTTCCGCAAGAAAAAAAAATGTATGTTCGACTTCTATAAAAAAAAAAAAATTGAACAAACATGGCCATATTTTACCTTTTCTTATACACTTTTTTTTTTTTTTGATAAGGTTACTTTTAGATGCCCCACCACCTCATCACTCATGTTAAAGTTCCCTCCACCCCAAAAGGACAAACCCCAACAGAGAAGATTTTTTGTGTTAGGCTTCAATTTTTTTTCTTCTAATTTTGGTAAATAATTAACAGAAGTTACTGCCTGCAACTCGAAAGAGGAAAATACTTTTACTCACGGGCTCGCTCTCTTCCTCCTAATCTTGTTTGTCGGATTCGGATGAATAATCATACAGACTACAACAACAACTGTATTTTGTGAGAGGTGGTGGTGGTGGTGGTGATGCGTTGTGGATTTTGGTGGACACAGATAGAGTCGTGGGCTCGAGACTATGGCAATATTCAATATCTCGCAGTGAGACTAATCTACGCTCAGATTTGTTGCGGTTTGATTGGATCCCTTGGGTCTTTCTTCAACGGCGTTTTGCTTGCCAATTTAGGTATTTCACTCTTCGCTCTTATCGCCATTGAAAGCAGCAGCCAAAACCTCGCCAGAACTTACGCCGTTCTACTCTTCTCTTCCATTTTGCTCGACATTTCATGGTTGTTTCTCTTCTCTCACTATATCTGGTTCGTACAATACAATTTCTATTGTGAATTCATGTTTCAATTGTAGAATTTTTCTCTAAATCAAATTGAATACCTATTTACTTTGTTTGTTGTTAGTGTCTTTCAAAACTGCTACAACAAACTTTTCATCTGTGATTGAGAGTGCAGGCACTTTCCGTCTGAGAATTATGGAACTTCTATTAGCTTCTCGGTGAAGCTCACCCTCGTAATGCAAATGATTGGATTGTCAGTGAGGTTATCGTCTTCATTGTTATGGATACAGATGTACAGACTTGGTGTTTCTTACGTGGACAACTTAAATCCCCGAGATACAGACGCTGATTTGAGAAATAGTTTTGTTAGTCCTGCAACTCCTTCAATGGTTAGACATCCCGCTGGTTTTGATGATGATGTTGTTGGAGGCTCCATGTATGATCCAGCATATTATTCGTCTCTTTTCGGAGACAGCAGGAATGCCACTTGTTCATGTGGGGTATGTTCTTGTTTCTCTGTTTTACTATTTTCATGAATAAACACAAATGCATATGCAACCGACATACCCCCACACAGAGAAGTTAAAAGTGCAACATTACATAAAATTCTTCATTCTTCAGTCCGTGGATCTTGAAAATGCGAAAATTCTTCATTCTTCAGTCCGTGGATCTTGAAAATGCGAGGGATTGGATCAATAGTGAAGTGTGATAGTTATAAACATGTTTAGTTGAGAAGTTGTTTGTTTGCCATAACCATTGAGTAAATTTTTTAATTAATTACAAGCTTTAATTAGAGTGCTGCATCACCATATCTGTGGTAAAAAGAAGGCCAAAGTTATTACGCCGTGTTACTTATGACGTCTGATGATGATTCGCCCAATCAACGTATGATATCCTGAATTCGGTCAAATTGGTTAACCAAGCAATGATTGATTAAGTTTCAGCTGGCATTGGAATCTATCACACCTAGATTAAATTTCAAGAGCCAAAGTCTGAGAAACTTGTGTTTTAGTGGAGATTTTCGTTGCAGCATTTAAGAATTGAGGGAGTTATTTAACAAAACGGCTACCTAAAGCTTCATTGTTGCTCAGAAGCAACTTGATCATGGATAAATAATGTAATGCGTTCGGCACGTTTGGCCTGTGGTTGTATTCTAACGTGTGTTCATACTTAGTGTGATGGAGTGACAAAGGTTCTGGGGCATTTATCAGTGTCGTTCTGGGGCGTTTATCAGTGTCATATTGAACTAATGGAGGATCTGAATGCAGCAGATACAACGGGACGGGTTAGCAAATGTGAGGGCCATCAATTAGATAGGATTAAAAGGTCATGTAGGGGTCTGTCTGAGGAATTGCTGTCTTATTTTGCCTATTTAGGTAGTAGCCATGAAATAATAATTCTGAAGATAATTAGGCTAGAAAGTTGAGATAGCATTTTAGTTGGAAGTACTAACTCCTTCGCATGAGGAAGCATTGATCTTGAGAAAGTACCCCAAAGCCAACTTTGCTCCAATGGTATGAAGGAAGTCAAATTAGGTGGTAGTGGAAGTTAACTGTATATAAATAGTTGAATATAGGGGTGGGCTCCGGTCATGAGTTGAAAATACGTGCTTGATGACCCATTTTTACTCTTTAGTTGTCGCTGCTCATTGAAACCCATGATTGCTACGTGAATTCAGGATCACCGAGTAAGAGTAGCAGTTATGGCCATTTAGATTTGGACGAAGATGCAAACCTATTGTGATTTGCTCAGAATAATACTCGTAGTCATGTGAACTTGATAACTGTATGAACACTACTAGGCTGTTTAACCAAAAAGCCTCTAGACAATGCGAATTTCTATAAGATTTCCTGTTGGAATTTTGTATTTTTTTTTAATAATTCCTTCATTTTAATTATTAGAGATGATGCTGATACGTGCATGGTGGCCTTCGTTCTGATGTCAGGTTGGTCAAAATAATTGCAGTTCTGTAGTTGACTCTGTCTCTCCTTCCGAAACTTCTAGTCTGAATCTTTCCTTGGCTAGAATAAGAGATGTAAGTTTTTGGCACTTATCTGAATAAGCTACTATTTATACATGTAATTTCCTGGATCTTCTAGTAGGAACTAGATATCAAAGTGAAAAACCATTTCTTGTTTTTATATAAATCTGAATATTTATTTAAAGATTAATGCGCTAGAACTTTTATTCGGATTGTTTTTCTCGTGATCCTAATAGAGCAAAGAGATTAGTTACAAGTTATTTCAGATTCTATAATCAACTTGCTTGCTGATTATTTCAGGATGAGAATGCTGTGAATAAGCTCCGGATTGTTTGAACAGAATTTTTCATTTCTTCCTAAGGTGTCCTCCATTACCCATTTTTGTTTCTTTTTTCTTCTCAAACATTTGTACAGTTCTTGTATTCTTTTTGGGGCTAAAAATGCAGAGGATACTTGTTTGTTCTGTAAAGATTGTGATAATAATGTCGAAAGAGGATCCATAGATACATGATTGAGGATAAGAGCTCTGATCATATTGTCTCAACATTCTGTTTATATGTAATATGTAGCTCTTTCTGAATTATAATGAAAAACCAATTAGCCACGATGAATAGCGAGCTGCGAGATTTGCACCATTCAATCTAAAAATAACACTTTGCACCCTCCAATTCCATTAAATTGGAACTTAGGATTCACATTCAGGCCAAGTCTACCATTGAAAAATGAAAATCACTTCCAAAGAGTAAAGTGGTAATTCATTAACTTCGCCCAAAATCAAATAACAAAGTGAAATTTCCACTCCCTTCACCTCCTTGATCATGGAGTTGGTAACATGATGTTTTTATTTGGTGTGCAGATTTAAGAATGTTTTTGTCCTTTATTTCCCGCCTAATCCACCAGAACGCCTCTCAATTCCTGGAATGTTAAATGCAATCCTGTTCCAAAATCTTTTTAGTATTCCAAATTTTTAACCAGAGGAAAGAGGAACCACAGGATTGCTTGCTATACATTATTAGATAGCATAGAAATATTAGTGGCTTGGTAAGTATTTTTCTCACGAAGAATCGGTCTTTGCTAAATAAGAAATTTGATTATTTGTTGTGTTCATCACTACTTTAAAAAACAAAACAAAAAACAAATTATGCGAAGACTGATGAGACAAATATTACCACACATCATAACTTGAACAATTCGTGGGAATCAATGGTAGATTACTAAACCAATGTAAATATGGAAAATGATGTTTGATCCTCATGCTTAGGGTAAATCGCATGTTTCAAGGGCAATACAAAAAGATATAGATAGATAGATAGATATTGCAGTCTATGAAGTTACATAGCAAATAATGTCAAAGATCCAGCTCAATAGGTTATGATGGACAATACAACACATGCAAAAGGTAGAAAAGCATATGAAAGCTTCCAATGTTATTATGGCACCGAAGGGCAAAAATCGTAAGCAAGAAACAAATAAGCATTCATTTCCCCGTCATCCTTACTTCACAGTCACAATCTTGATAATGGATGCAGTTCCAATACGGTGAAGTGCCACAACAGCGTCTCCAACTTTGCAAAGTCCTTTTGTTTTAGCAAGCTGAAGAGAGAATTCCAGTGCTTCCTCAGTCGACTCTTCATGAGAAGCTCTCGCAGAACCTGCACACAGTATCGGAACCAATCCCCTAAAGATAAGACTGTGCCTAGCCGGAGATTCATCACTACAAGACCAATCGAATGAATCGGTCTTGATTTCAGGAACGACAGCAGACAATATTGGCATGCCTGGCCTGTATTTAGCCACCAGCTTTGCAGTACTTCCTCCTCTAGTTAGGACCAATATAAGAGCTGCTCTAGACGAGTTAGCTGTTCTAACTGCAGATGAAGCGAGACTTTCCAATGGGCTCATGGGTACTGGTGCATTTGACATTATTCTTTTAAAGACATCGGGGTAATCAATGGTGCTTTCGGCTTCAATGCAAATCTTGGCCATCGTACGAACTGCAAGTTCTGGGTAAGCTCCTGCAGCTGTTTCACCGCTGAGCATGACACAATCAGTTCCATCAAGAACGGCATTGGCAACATCTGTGGCTTCTGCTCGAGTTGGCCTTGGAGACTTGATCATGGACTCCAACATTTGTGTTGCAGTGACAACAGGCTTTCCTTGGATGTTACACTTGTATATCATAACCTTTTGAGCCAAGAATATCTTCTCAATTGGAATTTCCATTCCAAGATCACCTCTTGCAACCATGAAAGCATCTGAATTGGCAAGAATGTCATCAAAATTTGCCACCCCTTCTTGATTTTCAACCTAATATAACACAACCAATACCAGGAAGAAATGAATATACATACATGAATTACCTTTCTGTAATAGGTTAGCCCAAACAAAACATAAATATGAAAATCATGGTTGGCCATTGACAAAAGAAATCAACCAATACATAAAAGATGATATACATACATGAATTACTTCTCAGTAATAGATTAGCCCAAAAGAATTATGAAAATCATTGTTTGCCATCGACAGAAAAGGTAACAATTCTTTAAAAAATTATGTATTGAATTTAAACACCCATATCAAGATATAAAATTAAGACTCCATTTTTTTCTTGTTGTTTCGTAGGATTGATTTTGTTTAAGAGGAAGAAATTGCAAAATACCTTAGACATGAGAAGGATGCTTTTCGCATGTTCCCCCAGCAACTTGCGAACCTCAACCAAATCAGAACCTTTGCGAACAAAAGAAAGAGCAATCATGTCAATTTGATTAGGAACTCCCCATTTCATGATATCTTCCTTGTCTTTTTCGGTCAAAGTTGGTAGATCCACTATAACCCCTGGAAGATTGACATTCTTTCTTTCACCAAGAACAGCAGTGTTCTCACAACGACACTGTACGGTGCCTTGTTTTTTGTCACAAGAGAGAACAGTGAAAGAAATAGTTCCATCAGCACATAATATGACACTTCCTGGGTACACATCCTCAGCCAATTTTTTGTAACTCATGCATATGGTCTTTTCATCACCCTTGAGATCATAATCAGTGGAGATTGTGATCTCCATACCCTTTTTCAATTGGACAGGCTTTGCATCTTTCAAGAAACCAGTTCGAATCTCAGGACCCTGAACAAAGATCCTTGAATCATTGATTGATTGATAAATCATGGAAGTAAATTTAGTACTACTCATTTTGATAAACATGACTCTAATTGAATCAAAGCAAGAAGATCAAATAGATCAACAGTCTGAAACTCAAACCAAGCTCCTCGAGTTCATTCGAGTCAAATCAAGCTCAAACACAATTTCAAAATTCAAACCTCGGTTGAACAATATGTATCATTTAGATCAATCAACAGCAGAGCAAAGACAGCACAACAGTAGTAATGATAATAACTAATAACAAGAAAGTAAGTAACCAAGATCCAATTAACTAACTAACTAACTAACTAATTTAATGAATAATTAATCTGAACCTTGGTATCGAGCATAACGGCACAAAGGATGCCGGTGTTCTCCATGCCCTTGCGGAGGTTATCGAGAGTCTCCTGATGGTACTCGTGAGAGCCGTGAGAGAAGTTGAACCGGGCCACGTTCATACCGGCCCGAAGAAGCTTTTCGACCATCTCAACAGACCTAGATGCGGGCCCGAGTGTGCAAACGATCTTAGTCTTAGGGCGCTTCTTCTGAACACCTTCTTCTCCTAATCCAACAGCATAGTAATTGTTGTCTATCGCCATATCGATTTGGATCCAAAGAAGAAGAATGAAATCGAAAATTAGCGTATTGTTATATGAGGCTTGAGATTCTGACTCTTTAAGCCTACAAGAGGTGGAGAGGTTTGATTTATTTTGTCGATTTATTTATTCTTATTTTTTATGAAATGGTGAAATACAAGTTGAGAGACAGCGACGTTCGTAAAGAAATAATATTTGTACTTTTTAAGACCTAATTTCATGCTTTGCCTTTTGAAGTAAAGATTAGTCTTAGTTTGATTTTCGCAAACCCTAGTGGAGGTAATGAAATGGATTCAACTTGGGCAACAAGATATTTATTCAGTTATTGTTATTTTATGTAATTAGTAAAATATTACTGCCGTAGTAATGTAGGTGTAACCTTTTTGTTCCATCAATTTAATACCCCACCTTTTCAATATTAAACTACTTTCGCATTAATAATTAATTCATCTCTTTCCTTTCTTTTCTTTTCATTTTCTTGTTTATTTCCTGACTTGGGGAACAAGGCGTTATATGAATCGGAGTTGGATCAATTTTCATGCCATTGTGATTGGTTTGAACCTATTTGCATCTAATTTTTTACCAAGATCAAATAAAATTTTGGTTCTCATAAGTTTCTTCGAATCTAATCAACTTTAAATGTAAATGTAGATTTGACATCTCTCAACTTCTATTACTTGAAATTCTTAACAAATAAATTTAATTCAAATCATTTCAATATTCAAATAGTATTTCAAAATTTTTTGTTCAAATAATCAAATCAATTATACAAAAACAAAATTGGACAAAATAGGATCAGCACCAAATCCATATAGATTTTTTTGTCATTTAATTGATTGCAAGAATATAAAGACTATTTATCGTTTCCTTTCGTTTGGCATAAAGTTATAAAAACAATAGCGAATTCAAGATAAGAAAAAGCTTTTAGTTATTTCACATTACTATAGTAGTACAATCCGATATACATATTAAAGAGCCCATGCAAAATCCATCATTTGTTAATTAGTAAAGTTCAACTCGGGTCAATGATTAAAAAATATAAATATATATATAGAAGTATAAAAACAATATCAAATTACTTTGTTTAACTCGTATTTGACTCCATTAGTGTCTGTATTAATTTATTTTGCATAAAAAGAAAGCCCACCTCAAACACTTCAAACTCGAAATAGAAAATTCAATCCTATTTTCAATTAAACTCAATATATATTTAGACAAGCCAAGATATGTTAGAATTCGAGAAAAAGTTCAAAAACCCAAAGAGAAGTACTATATCTCAATCTCTCAGCGTTAAAACAAGGACTGATACCCAAATTATACCTAAGAACAGAAAAACATTTCTTCCAACTTAAAAAGCCAGATCATTCTCTTTCTTCTTCTTCTAAGAGGTTAAAGAAAAAGGATCAATTCTATAATTACTGTCAAAATTATAAGATTTTACCTATATCCCCATGTCCGCCAAAACACATAAATGATATTTCTTAAAGAAAAGGGAATTAAACTTTCTGGGAAGCATACATTAATCCCAGTTCTATTAAGATTGTCTATAGCTCGTCGTGCCCCTGTGGTTGCTGCCTGTTCAGTGAATCCAATTTTTCTTGCAGTTCCTACAAAGCATTAAATCAATCAACAACTAAAATCAATGGCATAGTACTATTACTTGATGGAAAACACAAAAAAGGAGTTGCTTGATAAAACAACCTTAAGTTTAGTGTCGACACACAGAGCAGGTGTGGATAACAATGCCAAATATCTGAAAATACCAGCCAAATTGGATGCTTTAGAAAAGACCAAACTGAGAGAGAGAGAGAGAGAGAGAGAGAGAGAGAGAGGTAATTCTTACTCGCAACGGCTTGGTTCATCAACATCCGTAACATCATTTTTCAAACCGCATCTTAACTTGACCTGTACAGTTTGATCAACATATATTTAAAAAAATAATAGAGAAATTGGAGGAACACTATTATACAACCGTAGGGGTGTGCACGGATTGGCAACTACCCGTTACTGAACTAAAATTTTGTTTCAGTGATTGGTACAAATTATTTCACTCCAAGCCTAAAAAAAAATCTAATCCTAGGTATTTTTATTTCTTTCCCCATAAAGACAGCAAGTATTTGCATCTTTAATTCAACTGAGTTTTTTACTTGTTCAGTACTTAACCGAGTCAAGCCATATGTTGCAGCAGCAGAAAGGGAAAAACTATGCTATCATGATCATATTTAAGATATACCTTTAAGCTTCTATCTGGGCCATTCCAGCATTTCTCTCCATTTAAAAATTGCATGGTTGTATAAGAGTCCTCAAATTTCTCCCAGCTCCTACACAAGTAAATCAATAATATGAGAGGAGAATATACAAGATTTGTAGATATTCGAGCCAAGGAGGATTTCATTAAAATTTTATGGCAAAAACGCTACTTGTATGAAATTGTTTACCCCAAACGAGTTGTACTATGGCCCTCCTCTTGGGTAGCCTGTTTGAAAGGACAGACTTTGTATACATACCTGAATCAGTAATTTTCAACCCCCAGAATTAGATAAATTAGATAAATAATCAATATTACTGGGCAGCTTTTAATAACTCGAATGAGGTAAAGAAGAAGAAATAGTAAAAAAATCTAACTTATTCTGCTTGCCCTCAAAACATTTGCCATAGAATGAATAGAATTCCTTCTCCGGACCTGTAATATAGAAGTGGAGACATAGAGATTCCTTAAAATAATGTAGAAAGAAATTTACCCAGAAAATAAAAAGTAGTATGAGCAGCATGTCTTGGATATACCAAAGTCTTGCTTTAGCTTCTGTGTTAAACTTGATATCCTTGACTCTATTTTGGATAACTTAGCACTGGATTCATCGTACTCTTTGCGCACATGAGCAGCATCTGCAGAATTGAAATGAAAAATAGATAAAATTATCTACTGATTCACGTCCATGCTTGTTGAAAATTGTATATTTCCTTGGTACCAGATATGTTAACTGGAGTTTGGAATAAATTGACAGCCCGAAAGATGCCCGTCACTGTTTGCTGCAACTTCTCCAGCCAAGATGAGCTACTTGAGCCAGTTGAATCTGCCCAATTTGGATCAAATACAAGTAAGATTCACTAAGCTTGGCAATTTGTTTTCACTGCAAAGGAAATTCAACAGAGACAATTGTACCTGAAAAGTCTGATTCATCGTCGGACTCAGGTTTGTAGGATGAACTTGAATCATAATTATTTTCTCCAGCAAAATCATCAACCTGGCTTTCTTCGTTGTCATCATCTTCATATTTATGCTCATCTTCCTCGGAGTCATAGCCATTGTATTCTTCGTCATTGGTTTCCTTTGGTGTCTCATCAGAATTTTGATGATCCTTATTGACAGAGGCATCCTCCTCATGTGTTTGCTCCTCGGTTTTCTCCCCTGTCCATCGAGAAGCAACACGGCGTCCTAACTCTTCACGTGATAAAGATTCAGTATCTTCAGGTATATTTTTCTCCTGGAAACACAAAGAATAGTTAGCCGCATTGCCCAGTAACATGTTGGATTAAAAGTGCCAAGTGGTTTGGTTTCTGGCAGTTAAAATGGGTAATTTTTAAGGGTAGAAAACATGCTGAGATAAAAATAGGGAGGGCCGACTAGTTTTCTTTTTTATGTTTGCTAATGGTGTGTATTTTGTTCAATTAGAGATTAGAAAGCATGCATCATAATTCTTTTTAAATAGTTATTCACATATATATAAATGAAATTAAGTTAAGATTAATAATCTCGCTTGCATAATAAATATAAGTAAATAGGTTCATTAGATAGATTAAGGCCCAGTATGTGATTATAACTATAAGTGTACAAGAAGAAAACAATATTTACTGGTTCAAGTGGGGCCTGGTTGGGTTGGGAAACGTGCAATAATACCCGGAAAAACAATGTTTACTTGACCTATTTTTTACCCGGTCAACCCATATTTGACCCAGACAACTTTTAACTCAACCCGTACCCAAATAAAAAAATTAAAGGAATTAGGGTTGGGTCAGGACGGGCCGGACCAACCAGAGTTAAGACAAATTGCCAAAGTTAGAGAAAGATAATTGAGTCACCGGGGCATCAAAATCTGAAATTCAGTATGTTTCACATGAGAAATTGAAATGTAAAAACTGAGGGAAAAAGTACAAGAATAGAGTTGTAAAAGAAGCATATACCAAATATATACCTGATTTCCGTAATCAGTACCAGCCTTGTCATTAATTGAGGAGTCTTTCTCCAGCAGTTCAAAGTTCTACACAAGACACGGGTATATTTTGAGTGTCAACACCCAAAAGAAGGTCCTACTATTCTCATCTGTGATATTTCAGTCAAATCATATTAAACCTGAAGAGAATCCTCTTTAACCTCTCCTACATTGTCATCTGGAAGTCCTTCCTTAATCAGATCGCCACTAGGCTCAGGTTCACTAACAGATTCGTGATGGTCTTCAGTAGAATCCTGCTAAATGGCATATGTGTGAGTCCAAAGAAACTAATAGGCACAAGATAAATATGCCCATCACGTATAAGCCAAAACTTAAACTTCAGCTTTCACAGAATGGTATGGTAAAACTAATATGTGGAAGTATGCACAGTGAAATCAAACTCAAATTGTTTCTGCGCGAAGTCATGTACATTAATTTTTAGGGATTGAAGGTAAATAGAAACCAAACATAATAGTCATGATTCAAAAGAAAAAGAAATAACAAGAGAGGCGATCTCAAATAATAAAACCTGGAATGGTTCTTCTATCCCAATTTTATCATGGATATCATTCTGCACATCTTTAATATTATCCGATATATCGTCAGCCTTGGACTCCTTCTCTTTAGCTACTTCAACTTCCATTTTTTCCTTCTCTTCTTTTTCTTTCTGCAGCCGTTCTTTTTCCTCAGCCTTTTCTATCTGTTCTTTGCGCTCTTGATTGAAAAAAAGCAGAATAAGCATTCAGCAGGAGTCACTGGTAACAAATCTCTCAGAATGGAGCAATTAGTTCATCAAATTCATTCATGTACAAATAAGCAATGTGGCCCCCGCACTTCAACAAGAACACCAAAAATTGTAATATAAAATATATAAAAGAAATTATCAGCAAAAGAGTTATTATTTACTAGACTTTAAAGCTCGTGTGATGGAATCTTCAAGAATCATCCCCATTTTGAAAAAACCAAAGTTGAAGTACGTCACCAGCAAGCTACACCCAGCAGTTGAGCACCCACCCACCCCCACAGAAAAACATTTGAATTTCTTATATATGTTCATGTTACTGTAAGCATCTATCGAATTGTGTGCCCCACTGATAATTAACAATTCATGTTTAAGGCACTAAACGACAAGGTCGTTGGCATTTTTATTGTTGTTTAACCATGTACTACTGTCAAGGGCTCAAGGCAGTGAAACGGTACAAGGCATTCCTGCTGTTTGCTACTCAATTAATATTGAGATAACGAATGGGTCATTGCCGGAGGAGCTTTCACTATTGAGATTGTTTAAGTAACGGTGTAATGAGATTTTACTTAAGACTTTGTACTGCTTCTCCCAATAGCCCTTCCAGTACCATTTAAGAGTATAAGAATCTCATGGAGGGTGTGTTAAAGACTCAAAAAGAAATAAATGATGTTGCGCTAACACTTAACTCTTAGATGAGGTGATCATTTAATAATGTAGTACGAAATAAATACGATTTTCAAGGTATAAAGAAGCTTCAATATCATATAGGGCAGACATAAATTTAGATATTAAGAATTCCCCTGCGTGCATGCCAAGTCATCGTTAGGGCCAACCCTGTGGGATTCTTATGGATGGTGATGGTGAGATTTCATCCAAGGACCTTTGCTTACTGTTATAGCATATTAAATAACCATGCTGTCCATATAAAAATATAAGAGTTGACAAAGAGATCTTCTCAAGAATATAAAAGTTTATTTTTTCTTTTAGGGGGTGGGGAACCAAGCGAGGTTTAAGCTATGCAACATTATACCCTTGAGCTGTTGAACTAATCCCTTGAGTATCTTCTCCTCATCTTTTAGCTTTGATAATTCTGCTTCCTCTTTTGTTATGGACAATTTTGCCAGCTCGATTTCACGCTCACGTATAGTGACACCTTCCTGATATGTCATTATCTTCTTCATCAATTTTTCTCTGGCAACTTTCCCAGCCTCCCAGCAGGTATTCCGGCACTTAATTTTACCATCATACTCATCACTCCCATCACAGCAATCTGCCTCAGTTGGTGAAAGATCAAAACTTTAGGTCCAAAGGCAATATATATGATAACAAAAAATAATAACACGGAAAAAGTAGGGGCAAAGATGCCGAACTTTTCCACAATATTTGTGAAACAATGAGGAAAAGTGAGGGTGAACGTAAAGAAAGACAACCTCTAGAAACTGAAGTACATATATTTTCACAATATGGGCAAACAAGATGAGATAAACATTAAGCAAGAAAGGGATAGTAAATTACAATATAATCACAATCTCACAGTCCAGGATGGGTGATCCCCAGAACGAAGCCCATTGGCTTTCTGTTCAGATGTTTGTCAATCCAGTAAAATGATTACCCTTGCACATATATGATACTTTGCAGCTAGTAGTTAAATCTAAATGACATTATTCTTCATTGTTATGAAGAGTTCAAAATACTAGAATATGAGGCCGAAGCTTCCAATTAAATTGGAAAAGATTGATGGCTAAACTAACAAGTGTAGGGAAACAAATCATACATGCATGCTTCAACAAGAAAACGTACTCCAAGTATAAACTTTAATTAAATTATTAATCACATCAATTAATTATAATAGGCTGACTAATCAATTCCAGTTTACATAGAGTACAATTTTATGAAGAATATGTTTCAACTTCATGATACACTACCTATTCAAATTTCGAATATCAGTTGACTGGACAATAATCTTTTTAATTATAAACTCGAACTACGCTCATTCGCATATAGTAGAATAGGCTGTCTAATTGTCTGCAAGTTACGCTTAAGAAAGATCATGACTTAACTATTAATACAAAAAGTATACCACAAGTCAATCATAAGGCATGCAACTTCGCCAGGCCACTTGACACCCTCCAACTGAAATCACTAATTATTTTATGCATCCTTAATTATCTCTGATTATTTAATATTGGTCTGGTCAATAACCATGGAAAGACACCAGTTGTTCTGAAAGTTAAAGGCCCTTCCTGGAGATGTAGCACACGTTCATTAGATTTTCATAGATTGAACAAAAGGACTTTACATGGTCAATGACTCATTCATCAGTACAAAGAAATGAACAATTTATCATTTCCATATGTCTACACTGATAATTTATATTCCATAAAGTTGATTAAAGGCTGGCAATTCCAACATTCAATGTTACGGTATAGTCCTCAATCATGAGCAGTTGAACTTCAAATAAAGGGGCATGAGCTGAAATGTTTACATACCGCAGATACCATCATTGACCCTAGAAGAATATAAGACGATATGAGAATGTCCCACATTTTTACAATAGAATTTTCCATAGGGGCAAGCCGAAGTTCCTGTAAAATGCAGCCCAGACACACTAAAGTCAATAAAATATTCATTTCAACGCCACCTACGTACAATATAAGTATACAATACAAGATATAGTATGAAGACTGTGCTATACATCTAGCATGAATAAGCCAAGCCGCAAGCAAATAAAAGTAATATTGTAATATACTAAAAGAGAAGTGATTGGAGGAGTACCAGGTTCATCAGAGCCATCAGGGCAGTCACAGAACTCGTCGTTAATCTGTGAGTATGTAAATTCCTTTGATCCGTCTTTACATTTAATCAATGATGACAAACCCACCTTGTAGTAATTCTCATCTGCAAGACAACTTAACATTTTTAACTTTAACTATATAGGTAAATAAACAACAGAAAATGAAAGAACGAAAGACAAATAGAGAGTGTGAAGCGGCCACCTTCAGGGGCAACTCCAAGGAGTGAATCTTCAACGGGAAGAGATGATGCATTCGCCGATCTGACGATATCATCACTTATTAAATTATTAATAATTATTATAATGCAGCCGATTAACAATACGTTCTGCAGTCTCATCTTCGAGAAACGAGCAATTATATTGTTTGCCAAACCCAATTGGATGTTAATTGAACACTATAAATGAATCTATGTAGTATTTGTAGTTACTTCTGTAGATTTTCTATAACCCGAAAGTTAGAACTGAAATTAGAAAGGGGGAATTCAATTGACGAATGGGGGCGGGTGACTAGAAATTGCAATTCAATCAATCAAATTAATTTGCACACGGAAATAGGAAAGGGAACAAACCATTGCTTTATTCAGAACGACGTCGCACCACCACATTTTCAAAACTTTTTGTTGTATTTGTATGACCTTTTGAATTATAAAAAAGGAAAATGTATGTTCCTCAAAAAAAAAAAAGGAAAATGTAAGACCTTTTGAATATGTACCACGAAAATTAGTCCAAAATCCCATATAACTTTTGTTCTTTAACGAATAATTGTTTGAACTATCAAAAAGAAAAAAAGTAAGTTGTGGATCCGTCCAAAATCCCATATAACCATTGCTCTTTAATACATGTGGATTCGTCCAAAATAAGATTTTGAGGGATAGAAAGTACATGAGATAGTATGTATCTTGGTGATACGTGTCCGCTTAAAATTTAAATTAAAATAATATATTTTAACTTTTTAAGTATCTTTTGCCTAATTGCAAATATCCCTTTAGGAGATAAAAATGGTGATTTTATCGGACATGCAGTAGACGCGTGATATTTTTCATCCAAAAACTAACGACCGAATGAAAAAAAAAAATTGTCCAACTTTTGTACGAAATGTGTTTATTTGAAAAGTTTGGTATGGAAAATATAATTTCCTCGATTTTTTTTAAAGAGATCTGAAATTAATTAGAGATTAAAGAGTTTTTTCAAATATATTAATCAAATGATTAGTATGTAATTTAGCATATTTATTTTTTCTAAATATCCGATATCACGTCATGATAGAACATTTTGATCATATATTGTAGTTAAAATTTATTGTGGACTTTTGTTTCTTAAACGAATAATTTGAAACTATGAAAAAGAAAAAAGAGTAAGTGTTTGATCATAACTTTTTCAGTTTTAATCATATTTTTTTTTTTAAACTTTGTGAGCAAATATATTTAATTTTATAGTCAGCACTTAGAATAATCTATCTTTTTGACCTATTAATAGTTTATTTCCAACTTAACGTTCAGATTAAATCTCATAATCAACATTTATAATCACCTATCTTAAGTTTTCGGTTTACTACTCCCTCCATTTCATTTCAATTGTCATTTTAAGATTTTGCACTGGTATTAATGAAGTTAATAATTAACTTAAGTTTTAGAAAAAAAGTTAGAATTATACCAAAAATACTCCTCTTCTCTTCATATTCTTATTCTTTTTCCTTCAATTAATGATTTATTATTCTATCTCCATTGATTGGTTAAATAGAAGAGATAGAGAGAAAAAAAAAAAAAAACAATGGGTAAATAAGGTTAAATTGAAACCTATGTAATTAAAGTTGTATTGAAATTCCAAATCAACAAATTAATTGGAAACATTAAAAAATCTCTAAGGTGACAATTAAAATAGCATAGAGAGAGTAACACGTATAGTTTTTTGTTTGTTTTGTTTTGTTTGTTTTGTTTTTGTTTTTGTTTTTTAGAAACAACACCTATAGATCAAATGTGTTGAATATTAGTTATTTGTAGTTTGAAATAACTTTTTGTGTAATTAATTACGATGAACCATTTCATAGGAGTATTTGTTGTATTATATATCTAAAAAGGAATAGATTACTAAAATTGACAATTATTAAATGTTTTTAGCTCAATCAGTATAAACAAAATATGTTAAGTTTAAAAGATAAATGATCGAATTACTGAAAAATTAGAGCAAATATATATAATTAAATAACTATATTTGTCACGGCTTGAAAATCGAAGAATATGTAAATAATTACGTTACCCAATATATATACTAGACATTAAAAAACTTGCAAACAAGTTGTATAATTGAGAGCGTTCAAAACTCAACGTCAGATCAGATCAGAATACCATTTAAAAGAGACGTCGACAATCCTTACAAATTTGACACGACCACAATCCTTTACATCTTCTGTCCCAAGGGAATCAAAACAAGTACTTGTAAATGTCAATCTGAATGTAGTTCGAATATGGGCAATTAGAATAGAATAGAAGAATACATGGTCCATGCCCAAATAGATTCTGAAAACTTGCAATTGCAAGGGAATATAGATGAAAGGAAGCGGATCTTTATTTTTACCATGTTATTAGCGAAATACATCTATATATTCATTCCCTTATATATTTATCAATGATATATAATAATCGGTGCAACCTTTTTTCGGTCAGGTATTTGCCACATACATCTTTTCGAGGGATTCTAATTTCTACCAGCTAATACATACATCATAAGGCTGCATTTGCTTAGAATATAGGAGGAATTTTTTTCCTTTATAGCCTTCATTGCAAAAGAATTTCCCCAAATATCCTTCTTGCCAAACTAATTCCTTGAATATACCTTTTACTCAAAATCGCAGTTTAGACCCGCGATTTTACGTAAAATCGCAATTACGACCTGCGAGTTATGCTTAATTTAAAAAAAAATAAAAAACTAAAATCGCAGTTTGTAACTGCGATTTTTGTTTAATTATCAGTATTAATCAAATGGGCGGAAACTAATGACCAACAAGAATCGCGGGTGAAACTTGCGAATTTACTAAAGAATCGCGGTTTGTACCTGCGATTCTTTTAAAAGAATCGAGGGTATAAACTGCGATTTTAAGTTCCCTCCCTAAATTACATCATTCGCAGCCCTTCCTCCACAATTTTCCCCCCAAAATTTCTTCACGTCTTCTCTTCCCTCACAATTTCCAGTCCGCCGCGCTGCCTCCTTCATCCTCCTTCGTCCTCCCATACTATAGTTCAACAAAAAAATCCAAGAAACATTAAGGTTATAATGTAAGACTTGCAAAAATCTCTTGCGGCTAGCTTCTTCTAATCTTTAATGCATATAACATTGAAATTTACAGCAGGGTCGTAGGGTTTGACTTGTCCTCAAAGTGTTCTGTTAGTGATGCTGTTTTGAATCTTCTATTGTACATTCATCTTCATCAGTGGCCACTTAAGTGATATACTTGGTTCATCAAAATCTTGTGTTGATAGAAAAAAACTGTAGATGATTGCAGGAGGTATATGGCAGTTAAGTGATATACTTGGTTCATCAAAATCTTCTATTGTAGATGTTTAAAAGAATCGCAGGTACTAACCGCGATTCTTTAGTAAATTCGCAAGTTTAACCCGCGATTCTTGTTGGTCATTAGTTTCCGCCCCCTTGATTAATACTGATAATTAAACAAAAATCGCAGTTACAAACTGCGATTTTTAGGTTTTATTTTTTTCTAAATTAAGCATAACTCGCAGGTTGTAATTACGATTTTACGTAAAATCGCGGGTCTAAACTGCGATTTTTAGAAAAAGGTACATTCAAGGAATTAGTTTGGCAAGAAGGATATTTGGGGAAATTCTTTTGCCATGAAGGCTATATAGGAAAAAAATTCATATAGGAGTGTATACAATCTACATTTAAATCAAACAAATTCACTATTTTATTCATTTCACAATCATTTTCAAGCAGCATCTCTCTTTAGTAACATTCCTCGACTACAAATCAACAAGACAACTTTTCATGTATGTGGTCAAATCCTAAAACACAACACAGGAACAGAGAACCTGCTTTTAAGAAAAGGACCGCCTGCATTTCTTTTGCTCGAGGGGACCAGAAGGTGAACTTCCTATGCTGCTGGCCTGCTAATGTATCTCTAATTCTCCATCTTTCTGTAAGAACAGACGAGAATGTAAAAATAAGAATCCCTATAAAAGATGTGAATATGACAAAATCAAAAAGGTTGTACTAGGTATGCGACCTGCCTGCATTTTACCTTCAAACTAATTACAGAATTGATACACAAAGCAGCTCAAACACTCAAAATGTGCCAATCCTAGAAGCATCTCTAGATTGTGATTCCAGCCTGAATTTTGAAATCCTAGATATAATATTCATTCACAAGAAACTATTCAGCATCACGCGCCAATGATGTGATGCCAGATTGTAGCCAAAAATAACTCAAGAATCTAAACATAAATCATTATACCACAGAAAATGAAAGAATAACTTCTATACAGGGTTTCTTTATAACATCCTAGACCACATGTAGAAAATGAAGCACTTGAAAGAGAATTAAGTCAAGGACCAGGATTCAGCATGTTTGTAGTACTTCATTACGTCACCAGTTTCTATATAAAGGAGAGGTTAGTTCCAACACAAAATAAGTATGATAGTATTGATTGTTCACGCGTCGACTTTGAAATGCATGGTGTTTAGCAGAGAGTTCGGCAAACTTTTGGCATGCGTCATTTGCTTCGATCCTCTTCTTTGAAAGCATTTCACATGTTAAAACCTTGTTCATAGGTCTTTTTTTGGTATTGGCACAGGATTGCATGATCATATAAGTTGGGAGCATTCCACAGACTTAAGGCTCTAACTACGGAAAGACATGTAGTCTGATACTATTTTGGTGCCTTTCGCTCTTCATCATTCTCTTTTGAGGTGGTTGGGTTGGGGATTTATTGTTCACAACTAAGTTTTACCAACAATTTTTTAAGCTTCAGGTGATCATGACTCCAGAAAAAATAAGAACCAAGATTGCATCCAATAGGCCACGAGATTTGGGCCTTACTAACACGAAATATAGGTTTAGATGGACGAGGCAGCTCCATGAACTCTTTGTTGAAGCAGTTAATCAACTTGGAGGTGCAAAAGGTCAGTGTATAATTTGATGTGTTATCAAACCTATGATTTCGAGATCATAAATTCATTAGCTGATTATTTAATATTCAAACGTAGAAGCAACTCCGAAGCGTATAAAGGATCTCATGGACATACAGGAAGTCACTTTGAGTTGTATAAAAAGCCATCTGCAGGTATGCCATACACATTGCTACATGGTCACTCAAAGATTTTCCCAAGTAGGAGATTGATCACTTTTATTGCAGAAGTACAGGATGAATACGAATATCTGTGGACCAGCAAACATCATAAACAGATGCATAAAGAGCAGTAACTTATTTGGGAGAGCAGTTACAGATGTTATTATTAATGCGGAAAATCAGGAAAACGAGGGAACAAGAACATTGCACCAGTATTTGAACGAGTAAGAACATTGTTTACTATAATTGTTGCTGCAATTGAGGATTGTGTACTGAATTTTTATTCCAATATTAGAATTGCACAGGTGAGCACAACACCAAGCATGAATATTGGGATGCAGAGAAGACTCAACATGTGTCCTAAGGTAAACATGCTAAAAGATATAATAATTTCAAGCTTTTTAACATCTCATAATTAATGTTCTTGGAAAGTAGAAAAATTAGAACTATAGGCTTAGTTATAACATACAAGAAGACATGGCAAACATAACAATAAGGCACTTATAGTATTACTCTTCTTTGAACACCTTTAACTTTATTAAAGAACAAGTTTCCCATTTGACAATGAACTTTATCTTATTGTAGTTGGAGCAGAGTGCATACCTGAACACACCTCCCAGTATGACCCAGAAGTTTACTGCACAGCAGAATCTGCAAATTGAAAAGGCAAAAAGCACCAAATATCTTCTTCCCGACCAAGTCACCACTGAGGTTGCATCTAAAGGGCTGAGTTCATTCCAGATGTACAATGAAACACCTTCTTACCAGCCTTTTACATGCTCTTCAACTAATTGCTTGACCAAAGAATGCCAGTACAAACTGAAGACAGACCATAGAATTCACATCAACTTCCATCACATGAATGCACTTTCTGCGTCATATGAGACAGGACCTTTGCATATCCTTGATACTCACCCTTCACCAAGTATCAGGGAAAGACAAACGAGAATACACAAGCATAAAAAATCGCAGGAAGATTTCATTTTAAGCTTTGCAGTTCCCGAAGAAAAAGAAATCACCACCAACAGTTTTATCAAGAATGAACTAAAAGGTAGATATGATCACAACAGGAAGCATCATCTCGCAATACTTGCAGGTCAAAAACAGGCAAACAATGAAATTCGTATGGTAAACCTTGCTAGAGAACACGGTGACGACCAAACTTCCATAGCAAAAAACATATCTTCGAAACAAAAAGGGTTAGATTTGAATGTCTTGGCCAATGATGAGAGCTGAGAAAATAATGAAATGGCTTCCGGATAATAAGCATGTCAAATTACTTTGGATGTTAAATTAAATTTATATTGGAGAATAATTGTGTTTTCTATGTTAATCAGAACTTGAAGTCTAAAACTGACTTCGAAATCTCTAAATTGCCATTATTTCAAACTGATAATGTAAAATCAATTATCAAGGAATAAGCTGTGCTAAAGCACTTGCTAACCCTAGATTCAGCAAAAGATGAATGTGTAAGAAACAACATTTCACAAATATACAGCTTATAGTCCGAGTTGATCATGGATTTCAACTCTTTAGTGAAGGAGATCAATATCATGCTTACTCACATTAAACACAAAGCATCTGGAAATACTAAAATCAAATAATCAATGGTATTATCAAGGGAAAGCGTTCTATTAAATCGTGAATCATTTCCTTTAGAATTCTATACCTGACTATTGTAGATTTTAAATGTAGGGTATGTTTGGTTGGTGTTTGTGAAAGTAGTTTGGGAGAGTAGTGGAGATTTGTGAAATAATTTCGATTTGCATAATGTTATTTGTTTGAGTTTTGAGAGTGTGGTTTGAGAAATAAAGTATGTGTAGGTTTTTTTTGGAATAGTTAGGTTGTAGGTGTAGGATGTGTAAGACTTTATGTCAAATCATGTATGTTGTGAGATAAATTGTGTAAGAGATAGTTACTTTATGTCAAATCTGAGTAGATTTTGTATAGGTTTTGTTTAGAAATAAGAAAATTGTTGTTTGTTTGGATTTTCAAAGAGTGGTTTGAGAAAATTGAGAGATGAAAATTTTATTTCAAAAATAATAAACATATTTGTTTGACATTTCTCAAACACAAATTTTTTTGGAAACGCCAAACAAACAGGCCCGTAAATTTTGATTGCGGGTTATTTTTACAATCAATAATATTTAATGTTTATGCATATCTTTAAGGAGTTCCAAAGTTGGGCAAACAGCTCATCTCATAGTCATGACACTAAGTGTTTAGTCAAGTCAATTAGTCAATCAAAATTTTATTATAACCAAAAGAATGCCATATTTACTGGATGACTAATAAAGTTGTATTTGGAAGAGTTCATGTCCGGTTTCGCAGATAAGAATTGGAGACTTACAAAACTCATGAAATTTAATTTAAATTTATTTATAAACATATACCCAAATTTTTGAAATTATATAGGAGTAAAATATTATTTGATACCTACCATTTACTTTTCTACCAAACTTTATTAACCTATCACCCCAAACTCAATATCAAAACTCAATTCAAATTAAATATTAACTTTTTCAAAAAACAAAATTTAGCATACAAACTCAGTTGAAATGGAATTTCATAATATCATCCAAATAGTTTCTTTAAAAATATAACCTCAAAACCAAGAGAAAACTCTTCAAATAAACCTCAGGTCTTACTTATTCGGCATAGTATTAAACGTAACAGAAAACTGAAGCCAGTATATCATAAGTCAAAAAAGCATCTAAGCATGTCATGTGCGACCAATTAAAAATACATGTTCTTATTCAAAAGTTCAATAATTTCAACAAAATATCATATCCAATCAAAAAGAAATTTTTTCCTTCCACTAAACACCCACCACCCATATATAAATATAGCTTCTATTTCAAAACTATTGTTATAGAGTTCTTGCTTTATGCCTTACGAATTACTTTGACTCAGCAATTTAACCACAAATTCTTCAATATTAAAGGGATATATCTATTTTAAATTGGGTTTGTAACGTAAAGTAACTAGTAATATATTTATCATATGATTAAATGAGTTTGATTGAGCCAAATCCTAGCAACTTTTTTTCCTAATATGTATACGTTCGACATATGAACTGATGATTGATTTAGTAAAAAATACTCATAGTAACAATTTGATAAATTCAAGTTCAATTTTAATTAAGGTGTGATGTGTTCGGTCTTATCTTAAAAAAAAAATTCAGTACTAAGAACTAAAAATTACACAAGTGGGTCACATGATGATACCACTCGGCCCACACCATTCTGTAAGCTTGTATATAATAATTGTATATAAATTGTCTTTCACTACAAGACTTGGACTTCAAATATTATGTATTTGTATATAATGTGTAAAAGTATATAGCTTGAATATCCGTGACTGTTTCAGATGCCTACACAGTCACTTAGATTAGATATTAAAAATGCAACTGTCATTCCTTGTGATTTTTCAACCACTGAATAATGAAATCCACTCTTTTAATTCTTTTCAAAAATCATATTCGTGGGTCTCAAGTTTCCTCGAGTTACTGTGTAGATATTTGGTTTTCTAACTTTTCCATTGCAGAAAAATAGTCTTGTACATCTTTTAATCTCAATATAATTTTAAATTATTATTTTCATATTTATCTTTTCTAGACATATTTTCTTATCTATCTTTTACTCAGACACATTTAGTCTTATTAGTCATATATCTTGTGAGTATAAACTAGTCACCACAGAGTAGCGGACTCAGGTTCGAATCCCTGTTGGTAGAGATTCCCACTTTATGTGTCAGACGCGCCCCGAAAGGAATTAAACCCTTGAAAAACAAAAAACAAAAAAAAAATCAGATTCTGGTGTAAATGGTGCCTTAAAACGACCTTTTATCTTAATCTATTTTTTTTTTCCATGTAAAAGGTAAATTAAGTATGTTAAGGTTAAGATAAAATTGGTCACTAAATAAATGACTATTTTTTCTAGATGACTCAATTAGACAAGCAAAAGACTACGAAACCTTTTTAACGGAATTTTCTTGAGTCATAATAACTTAATATAAAGTACACGATTTTGAATTTTCGTCTATGATTTCACTAAAAACTGGAAAAAAAGATTACATACTCATTTAACTATCAAGAAACAGAGTTAGAAAAACTATTGGCATACAATACAACAACTTGCGAATAAAGTAACTAAACTCACCTACTTAATTGCCGTGAACATTCATGATTCATCAGCAATTCTTAAAGTCAAAATCTTGACAGATTAAAAGAAGAAACAAAAAAGATGGAAAAACTTTCACTTGCATAGATTAAAGTAAAGGATTTCTCCTTTACACAAATATGTAGCTGAACATCACAAAGGTATGGAATGGAAGAAGAAGAAGACAGAGTTAAAAGTCCACGATTTACACGCAAGACTTTTGAAATTCTGAATCAGTGAAGGGTGCCCTCTAGTTTTGCCAAAAGAAAGGGCCCCAAACTATGACAAACATCTCTATACACCATACAAGAATTGACCATTTTCCCTTCTTATCAGGTAACCAAAATGACCCATCTCCATTAATGATTTTAATATCTCAACATTTATTATACCTCTTTAACTCTAGTTTGTCCTTTTAAGCCTCAGCCTTCAAATCCGTACACCAATCTTTTTGACTCAAGTCTCCTTCTCTCTCCTCCTACTAGGTATTTGGGATTTATAAGATGAACCAGTTTGGTGAATGAATGAGAAAAGAGAAACATGAGGAGGTCTCAACCAATGCTAACTCTCAGCTTCCTCTTAGTTATTTTATCTTCATTATATGTAAATATACTTTCTTGCAGTGAAGTCGACCATGATTCCCTTGTATCATTCTATTGGAAAATCTATTCACCTCCCACAGCTCCTCTCAACTGGTCATCCACCGATTGCTGTCAATGGGAAGGCATAGGCTGCACAAGCTTTAATGGCGTGACTCGGGTGACCCAGTTGTCGTTACCGGGTCGAGGCTTGGCTGGAAGCATTACTCCTTCTCTCGGAAACCTTTCGTTTCTTTCTTACCTCAACCTGTCCCATAACCAGTTCTTTGGCCCTCTTCCTCTAAGAACCTTTCATAACTTGAATCATCTGGAAATTCTCGACTTGAGTTCAAACCTTTTTTCCGGTTTACTTCAACCGGATAGTTTCCCGGTTTACGTACGAACCGTTGATCTGTCGAGTAACCGGTTCAACGGGTCCATTGATCCTTCGTGCTTTCACAGGGCGATGAACTTGATTAGTTTCAATGTTAGTAACAATAGCTTCACCGGTCCTATTCCGTCGTCTATTTGTAGAAGCTCCCCGCTTCTTGAGGTCTTGGATTTCTCCATTAATGAATTTGGTGGCCATATATTTCATGGAATTGGTGAGTGTTCTAATCTTCAAGTTTTTCGAGCAGGTTTTAACTCTCTTACGGGTTGGCTTCCTTACGATCTTTACGGTGTGAAAGCGTTGAAGGAATTATCTCTGCCCAACAATCATTTCTCAGGGCCCATTAACAGTAGAATTGTTCAGCTTTCTAATCTTAATATCTTAGAGCTTCATGTGAATGAATTGAGTGGTGAGCTTCCTTTAGATATCGGGTTGCTTTCCAGTTTAGAACAGCTTCAACTTCACACAAATAGCTTGAATGGTACTCTGCCCCCTTCTTTGACTGATTGTTCAAATCTCACAACTTTGCTATTAAGGAACAATCACTTTGGCGGAGAGATTTCCAGTCTCGATTTCTCTAAACTACAACGCCTTCAAGCCATTGATTTGGGGAACAATAGTTTCACGGGTTTCATTCCTTCGAGTCTGTGCTTGTGCAGGTCTCTCACTGCAGTTCGGCTCGCGTACAATCAATTAGTTGGCGAAGTCCCACCTTGTATGGCTTCAGTAAGATCTTTATCCCACCTCTCGCTTTCCGACAATTACCTGTCTAATGTCCTTGGAGCTTTGAAGATTCTTATGCATTGTGATGATCTGGCAGTTCTGTTCATGTCGAGGTGCTTCCACGATGAAATGATGCCGGACGATAACGATCTAAAGCATCTAACGGGATTTCAGAACCTGCAAATTCTCACTTTTGGAGGATGTCGGCTCAAAGGTGAAATCCCTACTTGGATTGGAAGGTTGAGAAAACTCAAAGTCTTGAATCTCTCGTACAATCAAATAACGGGGCCGATTCCAACTTGGCTTGGAGCAATGCCAAGCCTTTTCGTAGTCAATTTCACCCAAAACTTCCTAGCCGGAGACCTTCCACGTGAAATTGGTTTGTTGCCAGCTTTGATTGCGGATAATTCAAGTTCAGATTTGAGTTCTTTAGCATTGCCTTTCTTATTCGACAGTAATCAGTACAACCGCCTCTTTAACTTGCCAAGAGGATTAAAAGTAGGAAATAACAATCTCAGTGGTAATATCCCAGTAGAAATAGGCAGATTAAAGCTTCTTCAGGTCTTGGACCTAAACAATAACAACTTCAATGGCAGAATCCCTGATGAACTGTCTAGTCTAGTTAAGCTTGAGAAACTGGATATGTCGGGGAACCATCTTTCGGGAAGGATTCCAGAATCACTAGTGAGGCTTAATTTCTTGTCATCATTCAACGTAACAAACAATGATCTTGAAGGAGAGATTCCAAAGGGGGGCCAATTTGATACATTTTCAGCCATTTCATTTCAAGGGAATCCGAAACTATGTGGCAATTTGCTACAGCGAAGCTGCATAGCTACGGAACAATTTGACCCGACGCATGATGAAGATGATGAGCCTGATGACAGTAAATGGGATACTATTCCCTTTGGGTTGGGATACTTTGTAGGATTTTTTGCAGTCAGCATTACAATGGTGTTCCATTGTTCATGGAAAAGAGAAAAGGTTAACTACTCGTATTATACTAATAATCTAGAAACAAGATCTGTGTAGTAAATATTGAGTAGGCTGTAACTGAAAGTTCTAGAATGTAAATGAGAGTTTATTAGTATATTGCAATTATAGCTTCTTTCAGTACATATCACAAACACCTGGCATGCATCAAACGAATTACGAAAGGGAAACGTGATTGGAATTGACAATTGAAATAATGAGCAAAAATAAACATAATTTAACATGTCTGCAATTGACGGAGCTGAAATAAACATAACCGAATTTTGAAGGAGACATCCAACTTCTCTGGTCCTTGTAAATTTTACTAAGAACACCGCCAATATTTCAAAATTCAGCGTCTGGAAGTAATTTCATCCTATTTTAATTTCTCTATCTTTTGTTTACATGAACCTAGGCTCACCGATCATTGGAAGAAATTAGTTCCAGAAATTAGCATCTATATGGATGTCCATCATGTATATTTATGCAGATATCCACATCAACAACAGATTAATGGTTCATTTAAATATTTGTACATGACATCTACGTCAACAAAGTAATAGTTTATTGAATTTAATATTTATAATTAAAATATCGATTTGAGTTATATGTTTATTTGAATTTAATAATTTATATTTAAATTGTTAAATTTAAAGTTATTTATTTTACATATAAAAATATTTATTTATTTATTAAATTATATTTAAAAACAATCATTAAAATCCGTATTTATTATTTATATTTGAAGTATAAAATGTAATATAATATTTTTTATAATTTAATATCAAAAAAAAATTATAATAATTTTTTAAATTTTAGATGATAACTGCTGGAGTGAACAGCTAAAATACTATTCATTATGTATGTTTTGATATAGATTATCACTTATAGGTAATATAAATGGAATGCTCTAAAGACGTTAGTCTCAAGTACTCTGCATTACAACCATCGCTTCAAAGAGTCCAAAAGTCGAACAATCTGGATTTATATCATTTTTTCATGAATTTATTAGAAAGTGAGAAAAATAAATTAAACATATTAGACATATAAAAAAGTGTTTGTAATGAAGAAAATATTTCGAGGCTAAGTCACTCAAAAGGTCGCTCATAAAAAAGTGTACACAATTATTTTTCTTAAAATTACTTTATCATTCTTCAAAACCAAATTTTGTCCGCCTCAAGTTTTTTTTTCTTTTTGGCGACTTTTCAACCAAAACAAAGTCACATGCTCCACATATTATTTTTTTCAGGGTAGTTCTGAAAAATAAAAAATCCTCTAAACTTGAGTTTTAGATCCATGATCATTTTAAGTTACTTCTATGTCAAATATTCGTTCCCGTGTGAAACCAACGGAAAAAACAGACTTTATTTTCTTCTTTCAATTATTTTAAGTTTCCTAGATATGTAAAATTATTCACAATAAATCATACTCCTTTATTTTTTATTTTATTTTATTATTTTCTCTTTTTTGGTGAGATGACGGTTTAAAACTCAAATAACTAAAAGAACCGAAGCCCAGTAGCGAAATAAAGGTTTAAGTTATATCCAGCCCAAAGTTCTGTGGATGTAGATTATACGCCGCCGATTCTATAGAAACCCTAACCCTAAGAATTCCCCTTTCTAGTTTCCTTCCACTTTATAAATTACAACAATTGGCAGTATCTTCAAACAAGTATCAAGTTCGTCTCTCATTATCTCCTCCCCTTCTTGACTGGTTCTTAGTTTCTCTCGACTCCTTTTAAATTCTCTTTGTTTTGTTTCAGATTTTTTCTTTCCGAGTTTTTATTTTTGCTTGAACTTATGAAATATCGTTGGCGATGATGACAAAACTTAAGGCTTGTTTCTCAATACATTCGCAGTGGCCGCCTAAGTGCTTTCGCCTTTCGCCGGGCTTGAGAGCTTATGCTGTTTTATCCTTCCTTGGATGTCTGAGCCACCAAATCGACATAAATTGTCAAATTAATTCAATTCATTTTATGTAATAACAATTGAAGCCTAATTTGCAAATCTGTTGACTTACTATGTGTAGATCAATGGATCTATCGTTAGGCTATATTGAACCCTAATTGACGTATATATTAATTCCTATATATGTCTCTACCTTTAGCTCCGAATTTTCTTCGTAGGACTTTCGGTGACGAGGTAGATACATTTTTGTATTATTCATAATATTTTTACATCTGTAATTGTTGTTTTTGGTGATAATTGGGTGTGACGAAAAAAAAGACGGATTCCCGATGATTTTCCGTGATATTTACAACCAGCTACTTCTGACCCTATCATCGTCTTGGTATTTGAAATTTTATTATGACTCGTTAAAATGGTCTAATATTATTTTTTCTAATAAATGTTTTATTTGAGTATATAATTGTGAAGTATGTTTTGGAATGCTCGGTGATGTGAGATTATATTTGCTGATCTTGATGGGAGATCTTGAAATTTCTCACTTGATGATTCTTTTCCACCAAGATCTTTGAGGCCTTTTTCTGCTATTAAATAAATTTTAAAATGAACTTCGTAATCCAATTTTTTTAAATCGTAAATAAATTCTGTTTCATTTTTTGAATTCGGAACCCCACTTTGTTGTTATTAGAAATTTTAAATTTGTGTACAAGTCTTTTAATAAATTGCAAAACAATTTTTATATTGAAATCATATATAATATATTAGATAGATTATATTGGCTATTTATATTGTAAGGGGATAATGCATGACGGATGAAATTGAGATTTAACGTAAATAAGCTGATCATTGTAAGTAATATACCTCATCAAGACAGGACCTGACCAACCAAAAATTTCCTAACGTTTTTTACTCAAAAGAATGCTTGATTAAAATGGAAGGACTGTTTAATGAAAATTGAGACAATTATCTTAAGATGCAGAAATTGGATTATCTGAGTTTGGCTTTATTATTTGTTAGATTTGAAATACATATATAACTAAACTGAATCAAATAAATGCTACGTAAAATATATTATGAGTTTAAAATTCGATTCTACGGATCAAATGAGACATTTGGGTAAATATTGAAGTAGTATGATTTGGCTTGGTCTTGATTTAGTTTCAAAGATTGATCAAACTTTTGAAATTTGCTTTTGGATAATTGATTCAATGAAATATTGGGATAAAATAATAGTTAGTATTTTTTTGTGAGATAAATGTTGGTTATAGATGTCAGATCTATAATTTTGTATAGAAAATATTTGTCATATTAAATCAATAATTTTGTCTCAAGTAGATATGTGTAAGTTTCATTTTGAACTGAAACTTTTATTTGTGCTGAGGTCTTTTTAAATTCTTTACCCAATGTGGTTTGATCTGATTTCGATGTGACCATTCCCTTCCAATTTCATTCAATACAGATCCTAGTATTTACACTTGAAATTTGAACTAGCCTTATGATTACTTTGTGGGATTTTGAGGAGTTATAGTAAATATAAAAATTAACATGTGATTGGTTTAATCGAATAAATAAGTACTCACAAAGTGGCTATCCCATGAATTAAAGTTTTGTTTTCCATGTGTATTTCGGCCAACCCAATATAGGATTTTTTTCCCAAAAAAATATAAAAATGATTAGGATTCAAGGCATATATAAAGTTTCTCTTGATTTAAAATCATATTCTTTTCGATGCTTTCAACAAAAAATAGAAATGTTGATCCATGGGCGACCCTAGTTCGGGGAGAGATTTTCATATGTTCGATGCACCTCAAAATAAAAGAATTTGAACATATTTCATGAGAGTCGTAAATGTTTCTAAATATTATATAATAAGACTATTTTTTAAGACAAAAATTGTTCTTAAATATTTTAAAAAATTAAAGTAATCCAACCACAATCCTCATTAACCCCGCCAACATCTTCAATCCTCGTACAATGGGGTTAAGGTTGAATTTTTTCATTTCTTTATTCGTCTTTCTTAATTTATATTTTGAAAATAATTAATGTATTATTTTGAAATTTTTATTTAGATAGTATCCAATTAAGGAAAATGTATTATTGTCTTTTCATGTCTCGAAATCATGGTTTAGATGCAATTTTTCGTGTATGGACAACACTACATTTTTACCTTAATTGACCGTAAAAAACCATGATTTTTGGACATGCTATTATTCATTGGAAGTTTGATGTATATCTATTTATTAGAACTAGTATTGTCAATACAATTTATCATGTCAATATGTTACTAAAGAAATAGTGAAAACTAATGACATTAACCTTCCGAAGGAAACCTTCTCATTGATCCTCAAGGAAGGAAGCAAAAATTCGCTGGAGGATGGAGAAGATTGTGCATATGTAACTTTATTGGAATAGATTATGTATGCAATATGCCTTTGTGAGTTTGTTAAAGAAGACATGAAACTTTTTACATATGTTGATATTCTCCGTTTTGAGTAGATTCAAATATGGATTAGCTCAAAAGTGAATATTAGTGGTTATTTATGATTTATATTTCTTTGTTAGACTAAAATACTTAATTTATTGTAAACATTGACTTTATTTGGTAGAAAGTGCGTGATCTTTATTTTGATGGTCAATTTTCTTGATTCCTTGATGGTTTCTTCTTTGATGAGGAACCCATACCATGACCATGTGTTCATTTTTAAGATGTAACCCAATTTACATGTAAACAAAATAATTTTTTTTCCCAAAATAACCTTTCATAGAAAACAAAGAATAAAGGAAAAAACCTTCTTCCCTACCTACCCATCTACCCCCTCCCCCCGCACGTGAATCTCTCTTCAAGAGAATCCTACGCAATGAGATCCAATACAAGCCTGATTAAAGTAAACAATCATTCTCCATTAGTTGTTAATGGTTACTAAAATTTGTACTTAATCCTTACTCCATTGTTAAATTTTTCTTCGTTTTTGGAAAGACGGTGAGCAGTCGATCGATTACGTTGAGGGGAAGGATGATTGTGTAATTTAATAATTTAAAAAGGTGCCTGATGGGTAATAGTGTAATATAACTAAAATTTTATTCATTTATAATATTTAATAGAAAAATAAACTTGCCTAGCTAAAGCTCAATTACATTCAACAAAAGGAAAAGTCAAATGTTAAAACCATATATATACAATTGGGTTGCAACTTGCAAGCCAGGCCTACGCCTAGAGCTCCTACTCAAACATAAGCCCAATTTGCCAATGTTTGGGCTGTCTATTCTCGGTTGGGCCAGAAAGTGCCAGAGTTTTTCATTCTTGGGCCTAATCCTTGGAGTTCCAGAAACAGTGGAATAGAAAAGCATTGGACCATAGGCTTTAGCTCCGCACTCTAAATATTTCAATATTACATATAGGGTTGTCAATGGGGCGGATTTCAATTCGGATTCGATCCGAATTCGGTTCGATTTATTAGGATAATTGTTCGATTAGTGATCCGATGGACCTGATCCGATTAAGAAGATCTGTAATCCGAATTATATGGAGCGAATATGGATCTAGGCTGATCCAATCCGTTACATATCCGTATCTGATATATATTACTATATGTTATTTTTATATTATGTAATTAAATAAAAATAAAAATAAAACTATCTATGTTTCACTAAAATCTTTTACTGTATTAAAAATAATTTTAAAAATAAATGCATGAGAGATGTTGGTGGACTGACCAGATAACTAATTGGGTCTACAACATATTAATTTATACTATTTAATAAGAAAAATCAAACCATAACCATTCATCCTTCAATTTTTATCTTCTCTTCCATTTCTCAATATTGAATTTCATTCTTCTTTGTCCCAGTTTATATCTTTTTTACTTATATTTTTGTTTATTCTTTTGTTATAATTTTTATCGTTTATATTTGTCCATCATATTTTAAGGCAATAGTTTCGATGAAGTAAGTAAAATTTTACATTTTTAATTCATGATGGTGGAATCTGCTAGTGATTTGGAGGAAATCGGAAAAAAAAAATTAACTTGCTAAATGGATCCGGATAATTTATCCGGATCCGGGATATCCACCGGATTCGAATTCGGTTGCTAATATTCCAGATCCGAGCGAATCCGGATCCGGATAGAAGAAATGGAAATCGGACTCGGATCCGGATCTACCCTGATCCGGTCCGAGTCCGACCCATTGACAGCCCTAATTACATGTAACACGACGGTTGGATCATACGGAGTATATAGTTGTTTTCTGTATATTGATCAAAATTTTCCTTTTTTTTATCGAAAAGATTTAAAATTTTCCATTTTTAAATAAAGCGAAATGAAAACAAGATGTATTTTCGAAACTATTTTTTTTTTTGGTTTTCCAAGGGTTTAATCCCTTTCGAGGCGCGTCGGGCACATAAAGTGGGAACCTCTCCCAACAGGGATTCGAACCTGAGTCCGCTACTTTGTAGTAACTAATCCCTTCCACTAGACCAATCACCTGTTGGTTTTTTTCGAAACTATTTGTTTGCATGTGATTCTTTTATTTTTCTTATTTTAGTAATTTATTTCTTAGTATTTCCTATTATTTTTTTAAAAAATCTTCAATATTTGTCTGACCGAAAATTATATTTGAAACTAGATTTTGATCCATGCTTCTATACATAATACAAAGAATATGCTGTTAAAATCCAGTTTATGCATCTTAGATCAAGTCTAGTCGAGAATCTCTAGTATGTTTGCAATTGCAGCCTTACCAATTTCTTGATTAATAATTCATAGCTTAGAAAAAGAAATTTAATTACAACGTGGCCAATCTTAAAGTGATTTTATAATGAAAACAAAATACTTCTACTTTGGGCTGGGCAAGCCTAATGAATAGAGGCCCATAAAGACATCACATATTACCGAAGTTGCCCTTTAGATGCATGGGGAGTGGTGGGACAGCTGAGGTTATTTTGGGTATATCAGTAAGGGTAAAGGCGGTGATATTAGACCTCTTGACACACGGCCTCACATCTTCCTCCTCTCTTCAACTCTCTCTATAAATCCCTTCTTCTTTCTTCCATTACATATATATACACACACAAATCTATAAAAGACTCTTCCTTTCAAATTCTTAACGCTCCAAATCTCCCTCATCTCTTATTCTCCCGCTCATAATCCTCTGTTTCTTGATTTCTATTCTCGATTCTTAATCGGAAGAGGACAATTTTAAAAACCCTAGATCTGTCCAAATTGATTCACGTTTAAAAGGTTCCGATCTATGATTTCTTGATTTGATTCTTCACATCGATAGCCCTTTCATCTATCTCATGAGCAAAAACCCGAATTTTAATAAGACGGTCTAATTTATTTCTTTGTAGTCCCCCTTTTTTCTTGTTGAATGAAAATTAAGACTGTTGAAATTATAAATGGACGATTAACTTCACCAAGAATCATTATTTTTTGACATATCATACTTGTAGTGATATGATTGGGATTTTTTTTCATATCTAGGTTTTTGTGACAGGTGGTAAATTTTGCTGGAATCCATTAATTGAAGGAGATTTAATGGCAGATCCCCAGGGTTTAGAAGGGAGCCAGCCAGTTGATCTCTCCAAGCACCCTTCAGGAATTGTCCCTATTCTTCAGTAAATTCTTGACGCCCTGTTTTATCCTTTTGTCTTCTTTATTGTCTTTGGTGTTATTAACCACTCGCAATTACCTTTTATTAAGTAGAAGTCATGGATCATGGATGGTTGGGGTTTGTTATTGTCCATGGGCCTGCTGCAGTGGTATACAAGTGTGCAGTGCAGGAACATGTTTAATAGTTATGGTTGTAAGGTGTTCAGTGACATATATATTTAACCCATCAAAATCTATTTCAGAAATTCATCAGCATCCGGGGAGGATAAAGTAAAATAAAAAATAATGTTACTCCAGGAAACATTTTTTTGTTTGAATCCTGCTTTAGGAACATGGGTGCTATAATTGGTTTTGCCTCTCAAAACAGATAAAGATAAAATCCAGATAAGCGCGTCATGCTGTTGCACCTTTCTCTTTTTAACATCTATATTGAAGCTCGTGCTATAATAATTTCCAGCTACTCTTTGAACTTTCCGTTGAGCAGTTTTGGGATGTAGTACGATCAAATTTATTAGAATTAATCACTTTAAGGTTCCTTAGTAAGCATAGCAGCATGCTTGCACCTATCTATTTCCCAAATTTGTCAGGTTTACAAGTTTGTGTCTGTTTGAAAATAGAATGCATATCTATAAGATCTTGCTCAAAAGTATTGTGCTCGTTGCTTATATTTTTCTTTTACTCAAAAGAATTGGGGGAGTAGCACCCTCATGTACAAAGTTTGTGTCAAGAATCTTGAAGTGCTATTAAGTATTTACATACTGAATGCTACTTGCTCCTTTGTTGATCATGCTAAAATCTATACTTTTGTATCATGCTCTGGAAGGCTGATTTTTTTCTTTCAGAAATTTACTTCTATTTACACAATTTAATGTTTTTTATTTGATCTACATGAAGGAATATTGTGTCAACAGTGAATCTGGATTGCAAATTAGATCTCAAAGCTATAGCTCTGCAAGCTCGCAATGCGGAATACAACCCCAAGGTTTGAACTCATATTGTTGCCCTTTGTCTCTTATAGCATATATCAATACCAGGTAATCATGTAATGAACTTGAGCTCCATAACTTTCAAAAACATGTGTCTTCAAGTGTACTTAATAGTATAATAATAGTCTAGTATATGTAACCAGTTTTATGGTAAGGCAGAGATTTTATTTTCTGGTCCCTACAGACCCCTTTTATCAATTTGTGAAAGTTTGAATGTTGTAGAAATATTTGAAGTAGGATACAGTAATTATATCTGTGCATTATCAGTTATCCGGGCTATATGTTAGCTTGAAGGCTTGAAGCTATAAATCATGCAGTTAAGATTCATTTTTTTTGTTGGTGATAAAGTACTAGAGTTTGATGTATTCCTTTTGGCCTCTATCCTTCGTTGTATCATCTTGCCAACCACCAACTTCTCAATCAAGTAAGCCAGTTGATTCCCTCTACTTGCAAATGTGTCTTGTATGAAATGTTTAGGTAGCTGACTAAAATAACAAAGCCACAAGTTTTCTTATACATTAGTTTAAACTATTCTTTTTGTACTTCATTCTTGCTTGTTATGAGCTGTGATCTCTGTTATCCGTGTTTTTCACTGATCTTAGTTTGTAACGAAGTTCTAGGAGAATATTTGGGTTCTTTACAAAACATTTTAATTTTTTTATGATATAGTTTTGTTTACCTTGTAAGCTGATACTTCTACTTCAATGGACTTTTAGCGTTTTGCTGCTGTAATTATGAGGATTAGAGAACCAAAAACAACGGCCCTGATTTTTGCTTCTGGAAAGATGGTGAGTGCTAATTATTTTCTGTAACCTTAGGCAAGTCTGCAAACATTTATATCCTCTTATTATAGCCACTATTTTAGGGTTGGTCAAGAACCTTTATTTCCATCCACCACTAAGGTTTTTACCCCTTGAGGGGAAAACACCTCTCCTCCTTACTCTTCAACTAAATCTTTTGTTCATAAAAGTTTATATTTATCTGCTTTTTTAGGTGTGTACTGGAGCCAAGAGTGAACAACAGTCAAAGTTGGCTGCCCGAAAGGTATGTGAGATCCAAGTGCTTAAGTTTAATGTATTTGGGTGCAATTCAAAATAAGTCATCGTGGAGCTTCCACTGTTATGTCTTTTTATATTATTTAATTGCTGCACATGTTGTCTGGTCCTCAAATTGTGAAATTCCCATTCGTTCAGACATTCCTAACAGTTTTTCATCTGTGTACTTTTTCCATCTTCAGTATGCTAGGATTATTCAAAAGCTTGGTTTCCCAGCAAAGTTCAAGGTACTTCAACCCATTTTGTCTGCAATTTCTTTGTCAGCTGTTTATTCTTGTCCATGTTATGGTTCTCTATTGTGAGGTTTAATGCTTTCTTCTTTCTTACTTGTAGGATTTCAAGATTCAGAACATAGTAGGATCCTGTGATGTAAAATTTCCTATTCGACTTGAAGGCCTTGCATATGCTCATGGTGCTTTTTCCAGTGTGAGTGATTGAAATACCTGCCCTCTTTTCATCTTATGTTGCATATCATCATGCATAATCTGCAATACGGGCGCACCGAGTTTGGGGATGAAAAAAATTGTGCGAGGATTTGAGTTTCCACACTCAACTGATTGTAAAAGCGTGATTCCTAACCAAATCAGTTGATTTTGTATTTTACTAGTCTGGTTAAAGGAAATCTATTTAACTTAGTAGTTCTAGTCAAACAACTACCTTGAAATAAGATATTTTGGAAGATTGGCAGCTAAGTTAGGAAGTGGATGAGATAAGATTTACAAAGTAATCCAAACAAAATTAATAGTTGTACAAAATTAACAAAAACAGACTACTAAAAACAATCTGAATCACAATAATGAAGCAAAGTCTTTTTAACTTTCACTAAAATCCATTTGACATTGTCTATTAGACTACTAGCGGAGGTCAACTGACATTAGATAGTGGAGAGGTCTTTTTTACTTGTTGGTCTGATGGTGGTGTCAGAAGGAAGATGCCTTAGTTGATATTTAATCTCAGGAAGAAAGAACGTTGATTTTATTTAGTTTTTAACTTTGTTTATTTATTGTATTATTTGATGGTACAGTATGAACCAGAACTGTTCCCTGGATTAATATACCGGATGAAACAGCCTAAGATTGTGCTGCTTATATTTGTCTCCGGCAAGATCGTTCTTACTGGAGCTAAGGTAGTAACTACTCTTGGTATATAAGGTGATGGGTAAGTTTATATCTTCATGCCTGGCTCCCCGACAAATGATTTAATGTCGTCGTTATGTTTAAACTTATCAGGTCCGAGATGAGACTTATACTGCATTTGAGAATATATACCCAGTTCTCACAGAATTTCGTAAAGTTCAGCAGTGGTAAGACTTATGTAATTTTCTTTATTCTGGTATAAAAGGTTGGGATAACCATACACCTCTCTGAAGAAGAAAACACCCCCCAATAATTCCTGAGCTTGCTTTTTTTGTTTCCCCCACTATAATTTTAACCTGTTTAGGTGAAAACACTCTTAAGTAACACCAAAGGTGACAAGTTCACAAAACTTTTGATTGGATGTCAATCTTACTTCTGGTCAATGGCAATGAGTATTTTTCAAACTTTTTTTTTTTAAGAGAAGGCTAAAATTGTTTGTTCAGTTACAATGTCAATGTGCCCTCCGTTATTTGTTTAAGAAAGTTATGACGACATCGGAGACTGGAATTTTGCGCCAGTTTTAGAAGTTAACGAGTGTTGTTTGTGATGGAGAGATGCTTTTACTCTAATTCTTGAAGTTTCACATGCCTTTGTGTTGTATCTTATTCCAGAATTGTCTTGAAGATGGATGGATCTCTTGTCCTAATCGGCATAATACCTGGGATTGCCTCAACTGATGTGGGATTGAAATTTGAATTGTAAATATTTGAGGTGGGCAATTAGATGATTGATGGTTCTTTAGACAAATTATGGCACTTGAAGAAAAGTGTGATGGAATTCTACTTTTTGGTCCTGCCTTTGAACTGTACCTGTACCACAATATTTATTAAGAAAGAGAGGCTTGTAAGCTGTTGGGTTTCCTTGTGCGTCCTGTCCTATTCATGTTGGATTTTTTATTTTGTTATGTGAGAATTTGGGATAGATATAAATTTGATTTACCTATTAATTAGAGAGGCAGTGATAAAAAATGAATCAGACAATATTGGCTTGAAATAAAAATGACAGAATCAACTTTGTGTTTCTTTGAAATTTGGAAGTTGGAAGTGAAGTTCAACAATTTATTCAAGAGTTTTGTTTTTAATATTAATTGAGCTGAAATGTTTACATGCTCATGAGATAAGATAAAATAAGATAAGATGTAAGAAAGGCAATTAATAATATATGCATAAATGTATTTTATTTCTGTATTGCAACCAAATTCAACAGTTTTTGAAGTGCTTCCATCACCAAAGCACTACGGATTTTATTGCATCCAAAACCAGCATGTAGCTAAATCAGGCCTGTAAAATTGCAAATGTCCCTATCATCAAGACTAATCTTATTTTTAGTTGCATAATCAAAACACCAAAACAAGAAGCTATTTCTACAAGACTTGTGGTTTCTTCAATCTCATCATTAAAGGAAAAATGAGTTTACTTTTTTCTTTTTAAGTTTACATACACGCATGTTGCATACATGATACCAATGCCAAAACTCTTTTAACATCTTCATCTAAGAAAACATGAAAAATATGGAAGGAATCATTATTCTTTTTCTCTATGCATCTAATGGTCTTCTTATTGCCTTCAAATTTCTTCCGTTTGCAATATTGTACACCACTCTTAATTATTTAATGTTGCACATTAGCCTGAGCTGCTAAGCTTAAGTTATGTCCTGAGATCAAACATAACATGTGAGTACAAACTTATATATATAGGACATGTGTCGCTTCATGGAGAGCCTTATCATTATTCATAATAAAAACAAAGAAAGATGAAGCCCTTATCATTATTCATAATGAAAACAAAGAAAGTTGGAGCAAATGCTGTTAGACAATTAAATAATAAATATTTTAAACATACATCCCAATATCTTGAAAATATATTCTCTCCTTATTTCCACAAAAGTATTATGTTCAAAAGAATTCAAACTGCTTTATGTTGCATTTCCTTTCTCCTTATTTCCACAAAAGTATTAGTTTATTTTCACAAGATAACATATTTTTTAATTTACAACTATTCAGTATAGTTTTGCCCCGCTATATGGCATTCTTCCCCCCTAGGACTAAAGATCATAGGTGTAAAATTATTAAAATTCGAATGGTTTAATTGGCTACTGGGAAAAATACAGAAAAACTGGAAGAAAAAAATAAACAAAAAACTCGACAGAATGGATGAGCTGACATAAAGCCTACCACATCACACATAGGATTGAAAGAAGTTACAACAATAATCGAACAAAAGATTAAACCATAAGAAACCTCTTAAATCAACTTATAATGCAATACTTTCCCAACTTGCTTTCTAGCTCTCTTTTACTATAACAAAAGTAGGCTAGCTTTACAAGATTGGATTATCGTACTCTTACTAATAATACTTCTATAAATGAAGACCAAAAAAAAAATTGCCAACCCATAATGAAAAAATTACAAAAAAGAAAATAAAACAACCCTCTAAAACCAAAACCCCCTAATGACATGAGATCATGTTTGAAACTAAACACGGTACAAGCTACAGCATTAGCTCTTCCCTTGAATTGCTTGGACTTGGGAATTCATAGATTTCTGCAGCCAGAACCAAAGAGGGCGGCCCAATTCTTCATATACAGCCCAATTCTTCATACACTAATCAAAACATCCATGGGCCATCTCATCGAGTATCCGTCCATGGGCCGCCCTTCAGCATGGCCCAAAGTTAGCATCCATTTGCTACAAGCTTCTTCTCTGGAAGATCAGCAGATTTTACAGCCTGAACAAATGATATAGCATCTTTGTTCAAATTTGAGGTCACTTCTAATGATTTATGTGGTGACTTAATATCACCATTTGTACTTTCCTTGGTCTTCTCTTCTGTGGTTTTGCCTTCCCATACTTGTTGAGCCTATAAACCAGAGCAGGCAAACTGAAGTCACTCACTGTTTCAATTAAATCAAACATCAACACCCAAACGATAAACTTATAAATTATAATTTCAATTCACCTGCTTTTGGAACTGCTGTTGTTTGGCCTTTTTCTCCTGAATTCTTTTCTGGCGATCCTCGTAGAACTCAAAATCATCCAGAATACATTGTTTACTCGTATGTTCCTTAAATATTTTCAAAACTTGAAGCCCATGGTCCAATTTAACCTTTAAATTAATAAACAAATCTCCCAATTAGACAAAATGAACCCTTAGATATACAAGTGTGTTGCAATGGATAAGCAATAAATACCTCTTGTGTGTCCCTGCTGTTAGTTACAGGCTTGTTCTCATTATTTTCAAGGGTGATGTGCTTCAACAAACTGTTAGGTAAGTCCTTTACAATGTGCCACTTAACAGGGAAACAACCAATCCATTTGTCCTGTTGCCAGTACTCAACATTCTTGTCAAAATCAACAGGCCCTACCATCTCGGCAACACCAACAAATTGACCACTTGTATTAACCTAAACATAAATAGAAAAAATCAGTACAGCTACGGAAGATAACACAAACACAAACAAACCACCACCACCACCAAGTTCTAGAATGCTTACTGAGAAGAAAAGAAACACAGGGCAGCCTCCAGACTTCTGCTGGGCATCCAGGTAAGCAGCGTCGAGTTTTTTATTACCATTCGGAGTGCTCGACCAGACATTGTACTTAATACTCTTGTGGACATCATCCTCACTGTATGACTTGATAATAAAAAATTTGGCATCAGCATAAGTTTCAGGAAAATCAGGTCGGTTGTATTGTTCGCGATCAGGACTAGCACTCAACTTCTCCTTTTCATTATCAGTAGTCAAAGGGATGCTTTGCCCTTTGACAACCAGAGCCACTGGTGTAAAGCCCTTCTGATTTTTAGTGTTCTTGGCTCTTGGTCCCCTGTTCAATTCATTCAATCCATCCATGCTCTCATTGCCATAACCATAATAACCATTTCCTCTTCCCCTGGGTCTGTACTTGCTATCAACAGACATCCAGCCACGTCCATTAATTCGTGAATCATAACCATTAGATCCATAGCCCAGACCAGATCTGTAAGCATTTCCATACTGTCCATAAAATTTGTTCGGATACATTCTATTTACGTATCCACTAGCTGTGTTCATGCCCGACATTGGCCTTGGGTGGTGCAAACCCTGACAAGGAAACATGTGAGTATCCACATGAGATAAAGAGAAAAACACGACTGAATGTTTATTAGTCAATTAAAATGATAATTGGAATGAAAGCATACATGCAATCCACTTGGGCAACACAATCATACTTCAACAAGCAGAAAATACTACTAAAAGCAACATATGCAGTGCAGCATATTATACATACCATTAGATGAGGTCGGTAATTTTGATTCCTAGATGAAGGAACACTATTTCCATTAGGAAAGGATGAAGTCAATGACGAGCCATTTACAGCCCTTGGATGTCCATCTGAAAAGTATGGACTCTCCAGCCATGGTATTGCTGACTGAAAACCATCGAATCCAAATCTTGGGTCCTGATAACCAGATGCAGGAAATCCGGTAGGCAAAGCACCCCTTCCATAGGAGCCGTTCACATTAAAAGACGAATTCTGATATGCCGATCTTGCTGGTGCCGTACCATTATTTCCCTTTGCACCCGTACCACTGGCAATGCTACTAGGTTTTGAATTAGTAGAATCGGCCGACAAAGGCACTTTGTCAGCAGCTGCAGAAGTTGCTATCTCACCCTTGGTAGGTGCAGCTGGAGTAGGGTATGAACCATTTGTTGGAGTCTGGTAAAAGGGAGAAGGGTAGTGATAGTGCTGAGCTCCATACACCTGCCCATCGTGTCCTAGTGTTGGAACGGGGGAAGTAGCTGGTGAATAGGGGGCATAAGGGGCATAACCATATCCATGGTGATACATAAGTGATCCATTGTCCCCATAAGTTCCCTGAAATTTACTCAACAGGTTAACAAAAAAACGGATATTAAAAGGTATTATTAATTTACAGCTAACAATCACTCATAAAGAGACGACCAGATGGATACATGTCCAAATCTCCATTGAAAATGTTCAAATATGTTACATATATCAAGAGAACTTACTGGAGTCATCTCTACTCCGTCTTGGTTCACATATCCCTCCCATTCACTAACATTCCCATCATAGCCTATGAGAAGGTAAAAGTAGGGGATAACAGAAAGAAAAGGATGAGAATTTATAGCAAATACAAGATAGCACATCAAAATTCAGTATTAAACATGAGAGCATATTCAATAGCACAAATTTGATAGAATCCAAATAGACAAACTTACCACCGTAGTAGTAAGCAGTAGACGGATAAGCATTCGGAAGGTACTGCACTGTTTGGTCAATAAAATCAGGTAAGATGGGAGTTACAGATCGATCTGACTGATTCCCATTAGCCACGTTATGAGAATCAACTGAAGGCTGCACAAAACAATAAAAATTAATAGACATAAGAAAAGAACATGTGACAACCCAAATACAATAAAAAACTAACAAGTAAGCCCACCTTCTTTGTGGCTTCTGGGATTTCCATATTCTTGGCCTGCGAGTCCAAAGATAATTTCTGCAACAAATCTGCAGCCTCTATAGCAGTAAGAGTGAAGGAACACAATTTTTCACGATATCATAAGGCACCGCGATCACAAAAAATCAAATAATCCTACTGAAAAATTCAAACATCTAAAATAATTAAGAAGTATCTCAACAGCAAACGATTTCCTTCATGATATAACATTTTTTAACCATTTATAACTAGAACGAAACAAATCTCAATAAACCGATTCAAAAACACATTAACGTATACAAAATCAAAACCAAACACAACAACATTAGATTCGACAAGCAAAGACTTACAAAAACACATGAACGTATAGAAAAACGAACTCAAATACACACAACAGTCTGAAAACCAAATCAAGTATTACTGACCCAAAGAAAAGATTGAAAAAGGATACGATCTGGCTTAGGAGCAACAGAATCCATGTCGCTATGGATCTTAGGTCCTATGGATAGAGTGAGAGAGAATGAGAGGAGGGAGTGACAGCCGCCAAACGAGCAAAAAAATTCGTAAGGGTTTTGGTTTTGGAGAAGAGAGAGAAAGAGAGGCTGCGTCGAGGGTTTTGATCCATCTTAAATTGGTGATTCAAATCCCTCCACCTCTTCTTTTACATTTATATCCCTGCTATTTCGATTATTTACAATCTTGCCTTTTGATTAATTCACCAGTCTGTGACGAGATTGGGCATCGTGATTGGCTTCTTTTAACACGTGGATCCGTGTGATTGGTTAGCTGGCGTCACCTGTGACGCGTTTTGCTGAGTTCTGGCGGGGTGAAGTTTAATTTGCAAAGACAAACGTGTCCTTGTCGGGTACGATATTTACTTGGGTGGACTTTGGGTTTACTTGGTGGACTTTCCTGCGTTCTTAGCTATTAGGCAAGAAAATCATTTAAAAGGAATTTATTAAAATGTCATTATTATTATTTGTCTTAAAATATAGCATAAAGAAAGGGACTTGGGAGTATTGAATAACGAAAAACGCATCTTAAGTTAGGGATGTAAACCAATTCAACCATAGCAAGGCATGCAACAAAATTTGAGTTTTGTCTAAATCTTTTTTAATTATGTCAATTGTTCCATGTGCATTAAGTGTGACGATTGAATGGATTATATTTGAGCTATATTTACTCAATTGATTTGTTTACTTATACTGGATGGTTAATATTCTAGTCAAACTTAGTCCGAATGTCGAATTAATTTGTATACTTATACTAGATGGATAATATTTGAATTGAATTTAGTCGGATCATACAAATGTATTACGATTGGCTGAATTTATAAGTTGAATTTAATCTTAACGAGCCTCGATCTTATCATATTTGAGCTCAGTCCAATCTAGCGCGAGTTAGGTTAAGTTCAAACACTTCTACATGATAGTTTGAGCCAATGAGATTCGAGCATATTACATTTGAGATTAGCATAGTATAACGAATTTCAAAAAGAGTAATTTCCACACATGTAACTTGCTTTTTTTTTTTTTTTTTTTCCTAGTAACAATAGCTTGGTTCTTCTTCGTTCATATTCTTATACTTCAACACTGGTGAAATTATCTCAAAAAGGGGAAAGCTTGTAAAAACTGTACCAATTTAATGATATCAGAATTCTCAAGCTTAAATGAGATGTATATAAAGTAACAAATTGCAACAAAAAATCCACAAGTTAGTACAATCATCAACCGTGGATATAAAGCAAGAACAAATGCAAGTTACAAAAGAGACATAAAAGAGAGTTAAACTAATTCACGAAGAGTTCACTTTGAACAGATTGTCATATATAGCTGATAACACACATGTAACAATGGGGCTGTCTCTAACCAACCCACAAAGGATCATTAGTGGCTCCTAAATTGAATAAATTTACAAACATTTTCTTTGAACCAAGAACTGTGCCTGCTCCTCCTTTCAATGTCAATGGATCACAATTTTCAAAATAAGCCTTCAATGCTTGAGTTTGGCTCTGTAAAGGCACTGCAGAGTGGATTTGCAAGCACAAATTTTCAAAAGAAGCAGAATCGAGATTTTGTCAAATGCAGCTAGTTATGGACATAAATCCCAGATCTAATCAGCAGCAATTGAATCCTTTCTTATCTCTAATATATCACTTGCCTTAAAATGAGGATTGGAGGGGTAAACAAATACAATAGATGAAGCAGTCGAGGATTGAAAACCAGCAGAGTATCTCACTGAAGTCATAGTAACTCTAGGAAGCTGCTGAGGACCTAAGCCCAGCGGTAAAAGCATGTACCTCAGAGTATGAGCCGATCTGGGCAGGACATAGATCGTGTCACTGTGGGACCCAGACGACATAAAACTTTGTGAATCAGCTAACGAGTATTTAATCTCTTGCAGCAATTCTGTTCGATTCTGGATTCTAACAGAATACGTAAAAGGGTTCCCAAGTATGGCATGAGGGGGGCAATCTAAACTCACAACCAGTGGAGGTAGCTCAATATTCACATCTGGTAGCCTGTGTTTTGTAATAACTTGAGATTTATCATCGGCAAAATGTCTTGAATCCCTTTGCCATTTTAGACAAACAGTCCCAATCTTTAGCTTTGTAGAATTTACCTTAGGCATGACAGTGAAAACCTTTTTAAACTCCTCCCCGGGCATGTGAACTATAGGTTCTTTAAACTCTTCGTGCTGAGGTTTTATAACACATGCACCATTACTCTCCTCCGATTCAATTGACATAGAGAGCAATCTCAGTGGCACTTCTGAACAATTTTTAGCACTAACTATAAGCATACTTGATTCATTTAAACACAGTGATGGTAACTGATCCGCGTCAGAAACTGGCTTGATCTTCGAGAGGAGAAGTGGATCCTGCCGAAAAGGAAGCATATATTTTTGGCTAATGGTAACAGCAGTCTTGCCTTCAATCTGCAAGCTTTTATGTACATGTACTTTCTGTAAACTAGGTTCACCTTTTCTTGGATAGTAACCCAATGAGACATAAACCATGATTGGTTTAGGTCGATTCCATTTAATTTTGAGTTTGCAGGACCACGTGTTTCCTTCTTCTAGAGACGGGACAGAAATCAATCCAAAAGAAGGCTGAATCTTCTGAATATTATCCAAACGATTCTCAGAGTGATCTTCACGTGTCTCCCAGGAAATGTCAACAAGCTCAACGTGGAGATTGTCGGAAGAGAATGGTTCCTCTTCTCTTGGACTAAGCAAGCCACCACCTCTAGTGTCGACTAGATTAATCTTTAGCTCACCTGAATACACTGCATGGCCTTTAGAGGCAACTGTCACAGGCAAAATAAAGATCTCTCCGACTAATGCAGAGCCAGTTGAACCTAAGGTTAGATCGACTTGTGGGTCCGGTTCTTCGACCTGTATGGCTTTCAGTCCTGAGAATGCCAGACTGGGATCTTTGGTGGGAATAGTTTCGACTAGGTTTTCGAATTTCCAAAGTGGTATATCATCCATTGAGGCAGGACTTTCAGCTCTGCAGCATATGGTGAGGTGCTGTCCTATTCTTGCAATTACATACATGCACTCAAGCTTTCCACTTTGATCTGCATTATTCAAGGTATCATCTTATTTCACTGTATTGAGAATATCATCCATATAGCAGTGTAGTACAAAATGGTGCAGCACGGTAAGAAATTACACTAGCTGGAAAGCCAGACCAACTATATGTATATGCAGTATCAACACTAATATTTTGTTATTATTATCATAAATAATAATACTATGATTATTGTTTTCGTTTGTTATTATTATAGTAATAGTATATCATCATTTTCCTAATTCCTTCTTTATCTAATGTATATTGTAATTATCCTTATATTCAAGTGGTGGTGAGATACGATGTTAAGGTATTGGTAACAAAATGAGCACTAATCTAATAATTCTGAGCCCCTTTTACATCTCCTAACATTTTGGATTACATGGAACTTGCTCATATGTAACCAACCTACAACAATTAAAACACCCGGTTACATCTAAAAATGTTCTAGCTAAGAAAACAATTTAGGATATTACGACTAAAAAACTTAATCAGGTTACCGCAAAAGGCTGGGACGCAAATATTTGTTTTTAGGTTTGGTATGCTTCCTTGACTATATCTGACAGACATCAAAGGTTCCATTTGAATATTAAACAGGTTTCAATTAATAACACTTTTATGTTACCAATCAATTAATAACACATTTCTGAGTCATGAAATCCACCTATTTAATTTTCTTATAGCAACTTAAAAGTAGTAGTTTCAGCCCAGTTACCAGATTTTATATCGTATGTCAATCGCAGCCATTTGTTAGTAGCAAGCACCAGATCTGGAGCTGTCTCAACTCGGCGACCAGGTTGCACATGGGAGATTGCAGCTGTGTTTTGCTTTTGACCATTCCCAATGATAAAATTACACTCGGACTGATTAAATTGAACCTCCAACTGATCAATCTCAACATTTATCGGCAATTGAGATCGAAGTGATATTGTGATGAGAGATGGAGCTCCAGGCTTCACCGTTTGTTGATGAAAAGCAACCAAAGCAAGAAGTACCACCCTCAGGGGACTGACAAGATCGATTTCAAGATAAAGAGGATAGTCACTATTTACTTTGAGGTCACGGTTCTCTTCTGATTCCCCCCTAACAACCTCAAGCGCTTCCTCGTGTATCTTTGCTCTCTGTGACAGACTTGCAGGCCCAGCTGGTCCACAATCTTTAAAAGATGGCTCAACCGCATTATTTGTCAGTGGCAGTGCAGCCATTTCAAGCGAGTATTCTATGAAGTCTTTTACTGAATTAATTCCCCTCGAGCACTCTCTTAGGTAACCCAAGACCTCCCACAATGACAATACCCAGCCTTCTTGTCGATAAAGAATTGCAACATTTTCAAATGCTTGCTTTGCATTAGCGAACTCATTTACTGAAAAATATTCTTTGGCCATCTGCAACCCACAGTAGGCAGCCATTCTCTCAGCTTTTGAGTTACTGTATGCTTCAAATGATCTCTTTAGGAGAGCAATAATTTCGAAGGAATCCTGGAATCTCTTCCCTTCAGCAAGTGCATGGTTGGCATATTCATCATCGGTCAGACTGCAAGAAAATTGTTTCAAAGAAAATTTTCAATATTTAAAGGAAAAAAGTGCGGACAGTACAGGACAATCTTTAGATGTACTCTGGATATAAAGGAAAAACAAGATAGTTGGATCTGCTGAACTCACGCTTGCATTACGTAAGTGTTATCACGCTCAAGTAACCTGGCAAACTGACCAAGATATGCAGAAGCTACCACAGATTCTGCACTCCCATCAATTTGACCAACATTCTCTGACATAGATAGTGCAAATTCCAAACATAATTTTTTTTCCTTCAGGTAGCTAGCTGCCAACTGTTTGGAGATGTCAAAAAAAGAACATCAATGACTAATACATGTATTTAAGCTTTCAGAATTTAGTGGATAAACACATCTGATTCAATGGTCAACTAACTAACATAGAACATGGACAACTTTACTCTCGCCCAACACACAAACCCCCAGCGGTTTCCTGCTAGCTTTGCAGTAGCTTAGTTAAAGAGACATAAAACTCAAAAAGAAAAAAATGAAAAAATTGAAACGAATGGGAGGTTAAGTTCATAAAGAATGTCTCTCTGTAATATTCGGTTTCTTTTCCTTCTCTCTTTCGTATATCTTTACTTTGCAACTTGTAAGTGTAAGAAAGGAATGATGAAATTGAACTTTAACTTCCCTTGTAAAGCCAATTAGTGACTTCAACATCAAATATACGTGCTTGAATGAAACTAGCAAAAATATTTTAGATACCGTGATTTGTGTTAAAACACATTATGTCGGAGGTAAGAGATCTTTCATCTCAGAACTCACCATTAAACTATTCAAATTGTGGTTTAATTTTTTTTGACTTTACAGTCTGATTGACCTCGTAATGCCCTTGGACGGGATCATTTTCCCCAATCAATTTGATTGATGACTTTTCAGTGTGTTTAGGTAATGCGGATTCACAAGAATTGTGGATTTCATCAAGCCTTTCGTGGTGACATACATTAGGACGTTGACTTTTTAGTTCCTTTCAGTGTTCTTTCACTTTCTCTTTGAATAGCATGTAAGCAATTTTACAAAAGAATGACTTGAAATTCCTCTTCAGTGTAGTGATTCAATAAGACTGATAACAATTTACTAGCCCCACAATTAATATAATATCTCTTTTCCTTTTGTTTTTTACTATACGAGCTGGGGGAAAGCGGAGAAGATAATAAAATAGAGGACCAGTAACCTGATAATAGTAGGCTGGATAATATTCCCATTCAGTTGGTTTGTCAGCAGGAACTGACGCCATACTTTGAACATTTGGAACATTGGCCGAGCTTGTCTCCAAGAGTTGAGCAAACACCAAATATTGCCTGCCTAACCATTCCCAATGAAGAAAAATAACTTCTGGTGCTCCCACAAGTTTCCTATAATTACCTGTATGCTGACGGAGCCTTGCAATTGCTTCTACAACTCTTCCACCATGAAGCAATAATGTTGACATCTTAAAATGCAATTGTTCTGCAATAGCTTTTATCTCGACTAATCGTTGGATTGGAGGCAATCTTGTTGACGTTCCAACCATCTGCTAAATAAGTGGACAGATTATGAGAAAGAAATAACTGAAGTAATAAACACAGAACAGAGCAGGTTTATTATCATAGATCTATTTTTTTGGATAACAAAGGGGTAGCAGAGAGCATATTCTGAGTAACCACTATGTCAAAGTCTGGCAATTAAATACCCACTAAACCCTTCCATTAGGAAATTAAGAGGCAATATTTTAAAAAATGAATTGGGTAAAAAAAAGGAAAAAAAAATCCCCTGCTTATCTCATGTGAACTAGGTAGTACCAGGCTACTCAATTAGACTGAAAGGTTCTAAAAGATCACATGATCGGCCTGTGCCTCAGCTAGTACTTAAGTAGCAATACCAATACAATTAAGGATTCTGCTATAATGGGACAAAAGAATAAATATATGAAGGAATGTTTGCAGATTTCTTGTACTTTTGCTAAAAGCTAAAAGTAGTGGAGAATGAAAAACATATCGTGTATGCAAACTTGCATAAAATGGCTGAAAGTTAATATTAGGCGTCAGCAAAGTATGTAATCAAACTCAAAGTGGAAAAAAAAACATGTATTACAGAAGTAGATCAAAGCCTGGACAAGCAATTCATTAAATATATCCCTTCTCAATTTCAAAAATATATAATTAATAAAATTACTATTCTGTATCATAGTTTCCCCCCAAACAAACCTGCCCATCCTTGAACCCACCCTTATCTCATACCAAAGAGCAATTATTTAACAGTTTCAGAGAGTACAGTGTGGTTTTAATTATTCAGCAGCTTGAAATTGGATTGATTACTTATATGCATACATAAATATTTCCTGAGATAATCATAGGACTACATGTGCCCAAAAAGAGTACAGGTGAGATAAAATTAGCCAAGATTCATATAAATTTGCAATTTCAAACAGACTCCAGAATGATTTAGACAAACTCTGCAACTTCCTCAAAATAAATATGTATTTATGAAAGTACCTCTCGCAGTGCATGATATGCATCCTCATACAACCTCAGAGCCTCAGCCCAGTCTCTGCGAAATTCTGCATATACAGCAACCTAGCAGTTGATAACGTTTAAATAACATAAGAGAGGAGAGATGTTGTGGAACCAAAGGAGCCGCATAGGAAAACAACAATACATGCTCAATTTCTTGTTCAATGTGTTTAGGATGATAAAAGCACGGGAGAACCAAGAAAAACTAGGAAGAAAAAAATCAATACTGAATCATTAATTCAGAAAGAAGATAGTGTTCTACCAGATATCAACCAAACTTTTTTGGCACACAGTAGAACTTTCAAATGATTAAGCCAGAAATTAGATTACTGATATATGGCATTCTGCTGTTTCCTTCTATTTAGAGATAAATATCTTCTTAATTTCAGCTGGAATAATATTCCTGCCCAATCTGAACTTTGTATATATGCAATCACTTGGATAATCTCGTCTACTTGCCTCATAAACTCTACCTCTACAATATGTGCATAGATCCAAGGTAGAGTCTATCCAAATAATCTGGGTAGAACTCTACTGCCTGGTTGGTGGATCATTCAAATAAAAATAGGAAAAAGTAAGGTTGTTTCTATATCCAAAGTGAATGTTAGTTGTGGCAATCATTTCACCTCTTTCTCTGGGGCCATAACCACGGCCCAGATATCTAATACTAACTGTTTGAAGTTTTTAAGTTATATAAATAAAATCAGAATGTTTAACTAGTAAATAATAGTTTAGTTGAGTGATCTCCTTACCAATATTCTGCCCAAAAAGTGTAATACATGATTGTTAAACAATCACCCAAAGAAAGAAAGATCACAATTTGGAACAATAGTGGACATTTAACTACAAGATACTGTCATTCAATTAAGAAAATGCATGATTGTAATCAACAAATGCTTCACATCAACTAGAAACATGGAAGCCCACAATTTTTTTTGGGATAAAATATGAATAAACCAACCAAATCTTCAAAAAAAATTAAAAAATATCGTACTTTGAAACAGTATCGGACATTTAACTCCATGGAGCTGAAGTTTTTCTTTTCAAGACGTGTTTTTATTCGACGTCCTTCATCTCTATAATATGTATTTGCCAACTCTGTGAATGCAGTCCAGAGCCTGCAATATACAGCTTATAAGTTCCATTAACAATACATAATAGGGCAAAAGGTTTTGAGGAGATGAAAGTACTAAAAAGAAAAAATTTGATGTTCCGATATCATTCTCTAGTCTCTGTCTTAAAGAGGTTCCTAGACATATTTATATAATAAACTGAATAATTTTTACATAAAAGATTCTCCAAATATTTTTTCAAATCAAAAGGGGATAGTATGAATTCTGAAAAGATAAAACAATAAACTCAAAAAATGTGGTAACATGCCTGCTTAGAGACTGTTTAAGCTCTATTTCGTCATCTGGTACAAAAACGATAAGATTCTTTGCATCCAATTCTGCGCGTTTCCTCAAGGCAGTCATGCGATCTTCACTAGTATCATCTGCATTAGAATTTTTCCATAACTGAGTTAACTGCCAACTCTTTTAAATATGAGTAACAGCAAACACAAAAAGAAAGATAGTAAAAATAAAGGTGAAGGAGCACGAGCATTTAACATTCCTGTTCCTCTTTTATTTCAAGCACATTGAAAAATAGGTCCACATAATAGATCCCATTCTGGAAGAACATTTAGGAAGCAAATAATGAGTAACACAAAACACAACTACCATATATTTGATTTGTTTGCTGTATAAAGTCAATTGGAGATAGATGTCAAATGTGTGAAACAAACATGTTTCTGTGTTAGTCATACGCATAGTTAAAACCAAAGATGTAAAGTAAAATGACTTCTTAAGCACATTTCAAATCTCACCAGTGGTAAAATATTTTCACCCAAAATCAATCTGATTGAGCTCACTACTGAAGTAAGAGAATTTACTCAAATGCCAGCTCAAAAAAGAACTAATTCTCACATTCATGCAATTATTCACTTGAAGTAAATTCACAAATGTGGAAGGTCACTCACCTTTATGACCTGACTGAGTGACTGCCACCACCACCACCACCAATTTAATATTTCTCCCTCGTATCACCGCCCTGTCCATGAATTTTTCATAGAGAAATTAAGTATAAACGATCGAGTGATTCCTTCATATACAAATATAATTAAAATGAGCAACTGAAACACGCGTACTTTAGGTTTTCGAGATCGGTGCAGACCTGGAGCCACTGAGCTGGATCACCATAGACATTATCAGAACTAAATAGAGCGGCTACAACTGCAGGGATCCTAGTCCTGTGCTTTGAAAGCCAATCTCTTCGTATAATGCCGCCGACAGGTTCCGAATTTTCTCTCGGCGGTTTTTTCAAGGGGATCACGGAGATCTTAGAGAAATCGGGTAAAGCGATTGTATTAATGGGGGGTTGCTGCGAGTGGAGGTGCGCCGTGATTAAACCGTGCACCGCCGGGCACCCGACCAGGCATGCTAAAGCTACTGGCGGCGTGCGCAGTTCCTCCGGGTAGTCTTCCATTAATGGTGGTTTGAGGTGCAAAGAATGTCAGGGTTTTTGACCAAATCGATTTGAGGAGATGAAGCCTCAGAGCATCGCGGTGGTCTGAATTGAAAGAAGTATCGAACCCAGGGTCCCGGCTCAACATTTTGAGAAAATGTTGAATCTCTCCCAAAACAAAAAAAGAGAGGTTAAATTGTTAATGGGCCTTCTAGTTGCTAATTTGGGCCTAAAACTGTTTTTAACTGAATCCAATATATGAAACCCATATTTTTGCGGTTCAGGATAGACTTGTCAATGGGTCTTTAAGTCTAGTCATGTATATAAGTTTGGGGTCAGCTGGGCGGGCCTCAATCTAGGGCATACACACATTAATGCTTAATCAAAAAAATCTATAATTGAATGTCAACGAAAGTCGAGAATTCATCAACATAAATTACCATTGATGAAACCTTATTTTCTTATAGCATTGCCCTTTTTATTTTGATAAGGTATAAATATAATGGTGCTTTTTCTCTATTCTTTCTATTTTTTTTTGGTGATTATAGGGATCTCATTTCATTGATCTGATCAATCAAGAACAAAAATAGTAAAATTGATCAAATGCTAACTAAATATAACTGAATTTTATCCTTGATTGGATTTTAAGAATATTTTTTCCATTTGCTTTATGGGAAAAATCCAAAGTCACACAAAGAAAGTGCCACGTGGCACCACAAATTGAATTAAAATCAACGGCATACTATAGCCACTAGTCAGTCATCCCCTTTCACTGTCTTCAATCTTTCAGTTCTCAACTGATCATCCTCCATTCAAGAAAAACACAAACACGCACAGAAAGAAAAAAAAAAAAGTCCAGTTTTCGCCATGTCAATGGCTTCAAGTAGCTACACTTCTTTATATTCTTCCCCACCTTTACCCACAAAAACATTCCAACCCACCAAGCAAAACCCATCTCTCTTCTGGTTGTTAAACCTCAATCACACAAAGAACCATACTTTTCTCTGTAAATCAACTATTTTTTCCAATACCCACTTCCCAAAACCATCAATTTTGGTTGCAAAAGCTTCTGAGACTGAAACCCAATCAGAAGGAGAAGGAGAAGAAGAAGAAGAAGAAAAAGAGTATGAGGTTGAATTGGTGCAGCCTTATGGGCTGAAATTTGTAAAGGGTAGAGATGGAGGTACCTACATTGATGCCATTGCACCCGGAGGTTCGGCCGATAAGACCGGAAAGTTCACCGTTGGGGATAGAGTTCTTGCCACCAGGTAGCTATCTATTTAATTTTGCTACTTTTCTGTTAATGTCTGGTAAATGAAACTTAAATAGTTAAATTTTACATCTTCATAGTTGCCATAAGATATAATTCTTGTTTGAGGCTGTCATGGAGAGGTATTATGATGTAGTATTCAAATTGTACTAGTTTAACTTGTCAAAATTACATTTTCTTTAACAGGTTTTAGGAGTGGATCAATGGATCAAAATTAGTGTGTTTAGGTCATCTAGATAGGAAACTTTTCAGAAAAAAATCAAGAAATGTTTCGGAAGCACCAGGAAATGTGTCTGACGCCCGTCGAAAGGGATTAGATCCTTTGGAAACCAAAAAAAACACTGGGAAAAATTGTGAAAAAATAATAAATTAAGAAAAATAAAAGAGTCTCAAGGCAAATATAGAGTTTCGGAATTATACCTTATTTTCATTTCAGTTGATTCAAAAACAAAAACTTTTCGATGTTTTCAAGGGAAACTATGAAAATTTTGATCCATAGTTTCCGAGGATCACACTTTCATGTGTTTATACTAAAGGCAAATACAATGTATGATATATTCTCATGCATTTTTATTGCTCCATTTAGTTTTAGATAAGAGTTCAAAAAGTGAAATCTGAATTATATTTAAACCTAAAAGTAATGGTTGTTATTTTGAGTTTTATGTAGAAGGTTCCCATTCTGGAAAATAAGTCTTGTTTTGGGACATCGCAATATTGAAATGAGAATAAAATATCTGGGGCAGATGGAGTATTAATTAGCATATATCTCTTTATGTTCATATACAGAACAGTGAGACATCTTTGTACCTTGGCCACGATCAATTTATTTCTTGTGAAATAACCTCTAAATCTCGTGATGTCAATGTATGCTAGTATCTCTGATCCTATGCTTGTAAGAATAGTATATACTTCTTATTTTGGCATCTTTTTATATATTTTATTTTCTTCACAATAGATTCATAGGCGGGTAATTTCATATTTACTTGGATTTTGAATTTGAACATGTGACATGTGTACACTCGGCTATAGTTAGCTATAGTCCTATTAACACGAGGTGGTATCTGCCAATAAGTGTAAAATAATAGGGTATTTGCCAATTAAAACAAACACAAGGACGTACTTTGTAAAATAACCATCCAAATGTCTTTGTTTAACAAAGTGATTAAAGCAGTTTAAGAACCATAAACGCAGTGCAGTTTTTGGAGAGGAAATATGGCCTGCAGCTGAATATGGAAGAACAATGTACACCATTCGACAAAGAGTCGGCCCTCTTCTCATGAAAATGCAGAAGAGATACGGTAATTCATTCAGAAATTCTCAGTAGATTTTTAATATGATAGTTTGTTTTTTATAGTGTCGTTTATCACTTATCAGGAAAGATTGATACTACGAGTGAATTGACCGAAAAGGAAATCATCAGAGCCGAGAGGAATTCTGGATTTATCAGTAACAGAGTTAGAGAAATTCAAGTGAGTTCCATCTTTCTCCAATACAGCATCAAAGTTGTTTGTATAGTCTAATATTTAATAATCTCATTTCGTGTTCTATCAATTTAGATGCAAAACTACACAAGGAAAAAAGAACAGAAGGAAAGTAGAGAAAGAGATCTTCGTGAAGGATTGCAGCTTTACAAGTAAGAATTCTTGGCGATTCTCTTGATAATGTCTTACCTTAATCACTCATCTTTTGTGTTCTCTTTTAATGATTGATGAAGGAGCGGAAAATACGAAGAAGCTTTGGAAAAGTTCGAGTCCGTACTAGGATCAAAGCCGGAGTATAATGAAGCAGCTGTTGCAAGTTACAATGTGGCTTGCTGTTATTCAAAACTTGATCGGGTAAGTTCATATTACCTGATTTGACCAGTTAGTAATAAGAACAAAATTATAAAGATGGGCTATAGCGAGAATGCTAATTATGGAGTGAAATGCAGAAATACCCCTAATACACCTAATGTTTGCTAACAAACGAGCTCAAGTGGCTGCAAATACTGAACATATTATGTTATCTCAGTAATCGAGTTTAATCTATGGCTTGTTGCAGATACAAGCTGGACTATCGGCCCTTAAGGATTCCCTGGAAGCCGGCTTCGAAGACTTTAAGGTGAGTTTACGAGGAACAAGACTATATGAATATACATGTTCCAATAATCATTATTTAACATATATATAATCTTAAATATAACAGAGAATTAGGACGGACCCTGATCTTGCCAATTTAAGGAAATCCGATGAATTTGATCCTCTCTTGAAGAGATTCGATGAATCATTCATCAATGAGAATGCCATCAACGCAATCAAATCTCTTTTTGGATTTAACAAGAAATAAATATATCGTATTTACACATTCAAGGATCCTGATCTGCAGATGAGATTCCAACAAAAATAACAAGATAAGCTGCATAGAGAGAGGTGCTTGTTTTTCGATTGTATATTGATTATTTCAATTCTTGATAAATTTACGCAATCTTGTGTAATTGTTGTAACAGAAGATATAGAAAAGATTGAAATTTTACCATTCAAATTGGTTGTTTATTTGAGGTAGTTTCATCTGTTTCATGACAATATGCTATGTGTTTGAATTATTTTTATAAAGTTTGAAGAGTAAAAGTTAAGGATATTACTTACAGAAAATGTGTTTGATTTGTATTTTTAGTAGACAAATATATATATCAACTGGATCCAAACTAGTTGTATTCCAGCCTGATCCAATGTAGATCGTATGCAGTCTATCCACATCCGATCTACATTGACGCCCGCTAAATGAGGCAAGAGCTAAAAAACGAAATAGTAAATTACTAAAGCTCTGTACATGGAATTTCATTAACACTATAAAGAATCAAGTATGTTACAAATGTCATGGAAAATAATATCTTCCCCCTCAGTTTCACCAGAGAAGTGGCAACAGCCAGTTAACTTCTCATTCGATTTGGTCACAAGAGGAACAATAACAATAAGAAATGGCAAAATCCTTATATCAGACGCATTTGATCCAGCAGTAAAATCAATATCTCTGAGTCAAATTGTTGGCTTTAAAATGAATCCAAGCCGATTCTTTTCTTTGAATCGTCTTTGTGGTATTTAAGATTATAGGATTATGATCGAGAAAGAGCTCCTAACTAGGCAGCAGTATCAGAGAATGACACAAAGACATCGGCTGTTTTCCTCTTCATTGTCTGTATCCCATGTTTCACTAAGACAAGAATCGGCATGATTAGATGAATGAATAAACCACCATGAAGTAATGTAAACTTCAAATTTTTGGTGTTGTATTTAGCTAAAAGAGCAATGGTATTTATATGTTTGCAGAAACTAAAGCTACACAATCACCAAATCAAAACTTTTTTTATTAGAAATGTTGTAAAAATACGCAATTCAAGAGTGCAACACTAGAATTTCAATTCTGGGGAAAAGGATGTATTTTTGAAATATCAATGCAAATTACTCATTTGAAAGATAGATCAACATAACAAATAAAAAGAGATGAAGCAATTAAACACCTGGATTCAAACTCCCTGATCTCTGTAAGTTCTTTCCCTATGTTATCCATCCATGTTACTCTTTTCTTCTCAGCTTCTTTAAAACCATCAGAAGGGACCTTCTTAATACAGCTTTTCAGTACATGCCCAGTTTCAGAAGATGAATTATCAGAAGAATCAGAAGAAATAGCAAAAGCTATCGGAGGAACAATATGTGGGGCATTTTCTAATTTCAAAGGTCCTGAAGTGTAAATATGAGCAGCAGAGGGTTTACAAAAGCAAATAAATGGACACTGGATCTTGCAAAATAAAACCCTCATCAAAAAGCTTTCCTTCATCAGTAGTTCATTTTACCTTTGAGTTGTCCATTTCTGGTGTAGCACCAAAAACACAAGAAAAATGCAAACTTTTGATTCCTTCATAGAGGAATCAAATTGGATATTCAAATGAAGATTGTTTCAATGAAAACCCAGTACCTTTTTCTTGCATATGAGATCAAAATTGAAGAAAAAGATTATAAATTTACTAAAACTTGAATATTGCAATTTCAATTCTTGAAGAATTAATTTTCTGAAACACTAGATTGTCTTGGGTACATTGAGAAACTGAAATAGTGGAATGGAAGACAAACAAATATAATTCTTGATAATGAAAGAGAAGAAATTTGAGAGAAAATAAAGAAGGGGTATTATACTTAGCTGGAAAGTCCAGCTATAGAGGAGATGATGATACACCAATTTGAAAGGCACCCAACTTGTCCAAACATTCCCTAATAATTTTTATTAGTTTTTTTGACATTTTAATAGTGACTAACAAATTGTTTACTATTTTTATATTCTTAGCAACCTTTTGAAATTTAAGGGTTCTTTCCTTCACCAACCATTATATAATATTCTTGGGTGCAAGCCCAAAAAAAATCTATTTTTAAATATATATATTTTTTCCGGATTTTTAGAGCAACATATCTATTAATATGTTTTTTTTATTTGTCAATCTTGCTTCCATAAGAGTTCAATTAGATGTCAATTTAGATTAGGTCAACTAGGTGATAGCATAACTTGATCAAATCTATAGATATTATAAGCAAAATAATGGACATATATTGAGGCATAAGAGTTGTCTTAGATGTGACATACATATTTCTATATCTAATTAGATATGTCTAAAGTCTAAACTATATTAATTAAGCAACAATTTAATACCAAATGCTTGAAATAAAGATAAATCAAGTATAATAGAGGGTATACGTTTTCTTTCCTTTTTGTCCCTTCCGATTTTTCAATTGTGGGACTTACGAGTATCTTTACTTATTTTTTAGTTGATACAATTTGTAATTTGTATTAATATTTGAAAAATATAGTGAACATACGGTTTGAATAGGGGACTTAGTGTACCATCATTTTGTCATTAATGATTGATTATACATCAAATGATTCCAAGTATGTGTTTTCTTACATGTGTGATAATTCTAATCTTTCTTTCTTAATTTATTAGGAGAACCCATCATGCTTGCAAGTCGAAGCAAACAAAAAATTGAAAAGTTTAGTTTTTTATCATATCATAAAAGAAAATAGGGAAAAACACTTTTGATACTAATTTTAGTCCTAAAAATATATTTGGTGCCAATTTTTTTTAAAAAATACATTTCATACTATGATTCACACCCTCTTGACAAATTTAATTTTTTCGTCAATTTTCGGACAAAATTTAACACGTGTCGCTTATGTGCCTGTTAAGTTGACTATGGGAGGAAAAACAAACACGAGTTTTAAAGACCCATCATTGTAAACTTAACGGGCACGTGAACGACACGTGCTGAATTTCGTTCGAAAATTGACGACAAAATTAAATGTGTCAAGAGAATGTTAATCATGGTATGAAATGTGTTTTCTCGAAAAGTTTGTGGTCAAATGTGTTTTCTTGATTAAATTAAGTTTGCTATCAAAATTATTTTTTCCCTTTAAAAGAAACATATCGACTAGTGATTGTTCTAATGAAATAGTCTAATTGTCACAATGTGACGAATGTAGGTCCTAATCTCGATTGAGAAAAGTTTTCAAGTATTTTGTCTAATGCGCCTTCAAATAGACTTAATAAAGTTGTCAAACACCTGAATATTCTAGAAAACTACCATAAAAGAAAAAAGCTATGCTTAATTACTACAATTGTCTTTATAACTAAGTTGGGTGTTGTCTTCCTAGGCACTGTTGTTACAGAAAAACAATGAACGTGGAAGGAGGTTACAAAAATAAATCTAACTAAATAGCCAAATAAGATGAAGTAAGTAAAATCCACATAAATCCAAATTGCAAAATGAAAGAATAGACATAGGTTGTCATTTCTTGACCATAAGATTTGTAATCACTAATGGGAGGGTGCCACTTGCTTATCTCCATGAGGGATTGGAGGGTGGTGGGACTACTGAAAATGAGAAGCATGAAATGTGGTGGGGGGACACAAAATTATGGAATCCAATTAAAAAGGCTGGTACTTTAATAAAATCAAATGCAAGGTAATTTTTGTTTCCCTTTTGTAAAGGAAAGGAGAAAAAGAATAGAAAGAAAGAAAGAAAGTGAAAAGTATACAAACTAACTATCATTGAGTTTGGCAATATTTCATGCCCAAAGCATAGACAGATGCATGTCCAAGTGTATTTAATTAAGGGGGCAATGCTCCTTTCTTCTTGCTTATTTGTCGTCGATCATACCTGCATACTCTATTAGATTGTGAAACGGAGGGTTCACTGCACTTCAATTCATCGATGCATTAGGTATTACACATTTCTTCATGACACTTGCATTTATTGAGTCTAATAAAGAGCCAATTGACCACAATTTAAATAATCAAGAACATTTTTATAGGTCACATGATGCCCCTTCAAGATATGTCAATTATATAGTACGGAACGGGGAGAAACAATCTTGGAGAGTTATATAAGTAAAGTTAGGAACAATGATATATAAAAAGAGAATGTTTTGAACTACTTAAATTCTTGAATAAAAAAGTTGGTGATGATTATTTTTTAAGAGAAAATAATTTCCAATGAATTACAAAATTCTCCTACACAAGTAGCTAGAAGCAGCCTCTAATCAACTTCTGCTTTTGTCCAATTTTCAGTTTTTTTCCAAGAACACTACAAAAAATGTTTTTGAGAAGAAAACATAAATTGATTATCATGTTCTGCTCACACATTTTGAGTCAAACAAGAAAGATATGCAAAAACTTATCATTTCAATTTGATGATACCAAAATCATTCTGGAAAGAATAAGAATGCGAATCTCTATACAAAGGTAACATTTCTGGCAGTTTATATAAAATCTATGTACCAAGGAAATAACATGTTGATTGCGAATAAATCTCCAAGATTTACATTAAAATACTGTGCTAAACAGAAGAACAACAAAACCATATGATACATAATGTAGCAGCCTTAAAGCCGTAAGAGTGGTAGAACATTTTGTAAATAATAACAAAATTTTTGCTCCTTAGGTAAGACATATATGAGCAAAATAATTTATTGTGAAGAATTAACAATTGGAACAATTATTGTATAACCTCTTAATATAAAGTATACTATTGCTGAGTCTTGAGGACCGGAAATGCAATAACGTCACGTATACTCGCCGAGTTTGTCAACAGCATTACAAGCCTGTCAATTCCCAGCCCCTGCAAAATAATTTCACAAGTTACTCAAATTCTGCTTATAATTGCTTAAAAAAGCATGGCACCGTTCTGGATATTTCAAATTTTACTTGTTTGTTCACAAAGCTCACAAGATAATCTACTTTAATTGGGGAAATTTCATTTTAGGCCCCCAAAACTGGACCTCAACAGATCTGGTCGCATACTTTGCAAAGTTTCACTTTTGGTCCCAATTAATTTGGAATTTTGGTCTCGCCTATTCTTCATTCACTTTGGACCAAAGTGCAAAACCAAGACAGTCCTCAGGATTGCACTTTTTGAGTAACTGACCAAACTAAAATAGAACTGCAGATTTCAGTGCAAATTGAACCAAACCAAATAAATTCAGTTTCGTTTTTGGTTTTTAGTTTGCTGAATGCCTGTTTCCAAATCAGTTCGTATTTTGGCCAGTTAATCCAACCAAACCAAAAACAAGGTATAAAAAAAATCAACTATTCTTATTTCGATTTCATTTCATATTCAAAGTTTCTTGACCATAAAAAACAGATTTATTGAGTTTTACCAGTAGTCTTGTCACTTATGAGACCAAAAGTGCCCAACAGAGTGCTCAACATAGACTAGTTTATGGGACCAAAAGTGCAAGTATTCTAAGAAATTGAACGAAAAATGTTATTCTGTAACGTGCGGGACCAGAAGTGAAACATTTTAAAATATTGGGAACAAAAATGCAATTTTATAGAGAAGATTTTTGGGCGTAAAATGTAATTTTTTCGTACCATTCCAGAAGCAGGAGGCATCCCATATTCAAGAGCCGTTAAAAAGTCTTCATCAAGAGACACATCATATGCTTCATCATCATCGTCTTTCTTCTTGTTTTTGTCTTCCGTTTCTGAAACTAAAGCTGCTGCTGCTGCTTTCTTCTTATTATGCTGCCTCACTTGCTCTTCTAGCCGTCCTCTCTACGACGTACCATTTCAAATTAGGAAATTTAAAATACTTAGCTACAATCAAATCAAGACTACCCAATCTTAGCACAGCTATGGTCTAATTATTTTCAGTCCATATAATAAGAGAATTAACGAATCACATTGCCCTGTAAGACTGATAGTTATTAAATTTATCATTGGTAAAATAGCAATTTTAAGCCCATCGGACCAGACTCTCAGCACTTTCAGTTCCATCCAATTTTGCACTTTTGGTCCATGGGAATAGTCCTTGTTATCGTCTCAATTTTGCGCTTTTGGTTCCAAATTGGATGGTAGATGCAAAATATTTTAAAAAATTGTGACCAAAAGAGTAATTTTGTCAAGTGCCAGACCAAAAGCGATGATGGTTCAATCCTGTCGGACTAGAATGCAACTTTGGAAATTATCATCTTTTAGACCAGACAAATTATAAGGTTATTATAAGCGCAAACAGATGCTAAAAGATAGTTCTTACTTGGTCCAGAGGATCAGTCAATTCGGAGAAAGCATTTGCCATCTCACGACCACATATGAAGAGCTCAAATCTCTCTGTCAAACCTGCATGGCTGATGACCAGATGGAAAATAAGACTCTCCATTAATATTTTCCAAGCTATTGTAAAAATTTCAAAATCGATCAACTTCTAAATAAACAAGGTCGCTTTACAATGTTTTTCATTTAAAGTGACGCAAAATGCCTTATTGATAGCTCATACCTTCTATGCGGTTTGGCCAGAGGAGATATTTCAATCGGGTAGTCCAGGACAAAAGTTGGCTGCAACAACTTTGGCTCTACTGCAAATTCGAAAATCTGGTTGGTAAAACAGAAGCAATATTCAGAACATTAGTATGAAATCGAACAAAAACTTCTATTTTGCTTCTGAAAAAAGTTGTGGAGATGAGCAACCTCATTAAGCACATGACCAACAGATGGGCATGCATTAATTGAACTTCTGGTTTGATTATCAAGACCAACATCTTGTTTTTGCAAAGCAGCTTCTTTTGCAGCAGTAAGATCATTACCAAACTCGTTGAAATCAATCCCTGTTGCTTCTTTCACGAGATTATGCATCGTCTCTCTCCTCCAGGGTCGTTCTAAGCATATCTCTACACCCTGCAACTACAAACATTAAAGAAAAAAAATCTGCAAGGATATTGAACACGAGGCTTTTTTAAGAAATCAGAAAAAAAAAACCAATAACTTGGGAAAATAGCACTTTGTAAAGTGGCGATCTTCATTTACAAGACTGCTAAGATTCAATTATCATCGGGATGTGTGCCAACCGCAGAATGGTCAAAGGTTGTGAACTGCAACAATTTAAAAAGTTGAGGAGGCAAGTGCAAATTTTGACTCTATCTTTCTCTTTGGAAGGTCAAGAGCATTTAGAAAACCGATCTAAAGGAAAGCACATTCACATCAACATGTATTAAATGAAGTACTAAGGACAAGCAAATGGGACCAAATACAGAAGAAATTTACCTGATAATCAAGGGTAAGGTTCCCATTAACTGCAAGAGCACAATGTGTTATGATCTCTTCCGTCATATTCATCATGCTCTCATAGTCTGAATATGCTTCATACATCTATCATAAAAGCAAAAAACTACCACTTAATCACATATGATCTCAAATAATATAATTAACAGCTTTCAATATCATGGCAATGTAATATGCACTTTTTCAAATATCTGAAAATTTTATTTACCTCAATGGTGGTGAATTCAGGATTATGACGAGTTGAAATGCCTTCATTTCTGAATATCCTGCCTATCTCATATACTTTTTCAAATCCACCAACCTGTAATTGACAATTAAAAGTTACTGGAACAAGAACACCACATGTCACAATAAACATATCATCAATGAATAACATACAACAAAATTCGCACATAGAATTATTAATTAACATACTAATATATAGTCTCACCAGCATTCTCTTTAAGTGGAGCTCAGTCGCAATTCGTAGATAAAGATCTTGCCCAAGAGAGTTATGGTATGTAATGAACGGCCTAGCTTCAGCCCCTCCTGCTGCTCCCTAGTAGAACAAAATCAATCAATAACTAGCACTAAAGCAAACAAAGACCTTATGCAAACAAAGGTATCTTCTCTTTATAGCTTCTGAGCTAAAGATTTTTAAATGAGGTGGTCAGCTAATATTGTATCAGAGCCAGGAATTATGTTCATATGGTATCTTCTCTCGTTTTCACAGTTTTTTCCTTTTGGGGGACAGGGAAAAATAGAAAAATACACATAAATATATATAGATATATTTGTTTACATTCTTCAAAATTTCGAGGGATATAAAAAAATAATTGCACCAGGTAGTGTGTCAGTCACGTCAGCAACTGAGTATAGGAAAACTTTTTTTCTTAAAAAAAAAGGAAAAATACATTTAATTAATTTTTGCTCACTTTTTTTAAAATAATACTTCTATGAGATTAATTTAAAAAAAATAAGCACAAGAAATGGCTAACTACCTGAAGAACTGGAGTCTCAACTTCAACAAAACCAGCAGACTCCACTGTCTTCCGTATTTCTGATATAATCTACTAAAGATAAGCAAAAATTAGAACCTCATCAGGTGAAACTAGAAAACATGCAAGAAAAGGACGGAAGAGAAGTTACAGAAAACACACCTTAGCTCTTTTCCTAAATATGTCAGCTACCTCAGGATTCGCAATCATATCTACATACCTTCAATAAAGAATAAAAAGCTTGAATAACGAGAAAGAACTATATCAACTATGTGATCAGTAGAAAGGAAGCCTTTGTGTTAGCAGCTAAATGCTTAAAAGTATAAATTTTGGAGATGGGGTGATTATATAAGGAAAAATTGCATTTGCAAGTCCCACATGACAGGATTTTTAACACATTTTGTCCCACGTTTTACCAATTGCATTTTGGTCCAAATTTTTGAAATGTTTTGCACTTTGGTCCTATCACCCCCTTTTCATCCAATTTGTGACCAGAAGTGCCAAATACCTTAAAAAATTGGGACCAAAAGCGCAGAGGACTGCAGTTTAGCCCAGGAATAGTTTGAGAGAGATGTCTTTCGACGTAGAAAAATCTAGGGGAAATTTATCAAGATGGGGGAGATCTCTCACCTTTGGCGATAACGCTTATCTATGTCTGTCAACCCATGATATTTATCCGGTAAAGGAAGCAAAGACTTTGTAAGGATTGAGAATGAATTCACACAAACAGACAGTTCTCCTATAGCAAAAAGCATTAAAACAATTAGCAAAAGTATTAACGAATTAATAATAATGCAAGAGATAGAAAAAAAACCAAAAATCTAATGCAATATCACGCCCTCAGATGATAATTCAAGTAAAACAGAGGATCTTCGCCTAAACATAAGTATAAACCATATAGCTCATTAGTATCATAAATGAACATAAGAAAAGCCTCAATTGAAAAGGGGAACGATAAAATACCTTTTTCTGTGCGCTTAATTGAACCTTTAGCCCCCAATATATCACCTATATCGACTAGTGACTTCAAATGTTCGAATTGATCACTCAGAAGCCTTTCCTTCTCACAATAAAGCTAAAACAAAGGGGGAAAGTTTCTTTAGTACATTGCAACAAGCTACTATAACTTTTTAAGAGAACAAAGACTTAACAGAAAAAAAAATATTATACTAGAAGATATGAAGAACAAAAGAACACAAAAGAGAAATCCAGTAATTATGTCAAATATTTACAGAGCATTAATCTGAGCTTTAGAACTGATATATAAGTAACAAAAACTCCCTAAGCTCTTTTGTTCAGAATACTTTAACATATGTAATTTACTAAAGGAAACATATATGGTTATAAGAAATTGAGCAAACCTGGATTGTCCCAGAGTCATCCCTCAACGTTAAAAAGGCAAGCTTTCCAAAGGCCCTTCGAGCTACAATTCTTCCAGCAATGGATACAAGATCGTTTTCGCTGTTAGATTCTTCACCATTTCCTAGACTCTTATAAATATCTTGCAGTTGATTTGCTGTATGGGTACGCTCCCACTTATAAGCATAGGGATCTAAGCCCTTGCTTCTTAGCTCTTCCACCTATAGATATGAAAGTCATTTACAAATAATTCAGAAGAAAAGAGTACTATATTTAAGACAGAATCGTTTGCTCCTGTTATAATTATGATTAAGATTTTGTTTTCTTAGTATATTTCAGTCAGTTAAAAGAAAAGAAAAAATCACTTCAAAAAAGTTCCAGAAATATTTGGGAAAACTGTAAATCAAATAGACATGTTGGTCGATTTGATTGACCCAAAAACATAAACACTTCCGTATTATTGGTGGAAAATTATGAATTTCTTGATACATGGTTATGCTATAATAGAATCTGACAAATCCCTAAGTTCTTGATAAACATTCTTTGCTCCCAAGTTCAAAAAACTGTTCAACATTTGGTATTCTATATTACAAAATTATAAAAAACAACATACATATTCGCACAACCTATATGTCCAAATTCCAATTTCTTCATCCAATTTTCTCTAAATTAAGGCAATAAGCAAAAGCATTATTTAATTATCTGCATTGTATACGATACAGTGTCAAATATTAAACCTTTTTTATGCGAATGGAGCGAATTGCCTCTCTGTCAGAAGTAGAAGTCTGAGAGGAGGAGGGCCTGCGGTTGCGACCGGGTTGTGGGGTAACGGCGGCAGTGGCGGCGGCGGAAGAAGTAGAAGAAGTAGAAGAGCAACGGACTATGAGAAAGGGTCGGATTTTTCGGAAGAAAAATGGGTTTGTGTTGGATTTGGAAGAAGCGGCAAGATGCAGTAGCTGCTTCAGTCTCATTGGCTCCAGCGCCACCTCCATTGTTGCTGGTTTTGCTTCTCGTCCTTTGTTTGAGGTTTGTTATGTTATCTCTCCATTTTATTTTAAAATAATAATAGGTCGAAAACTATATTATTTTAAATGATTTTGATCATTTAGTAGACATTTACTAACATAATTAAAAGCCTATGAGCTTATTTATAAAAAAAAAAAAAAAAAAGGTATGAACTTATTTATTAAAAGAAATCCTGTTAATGAACCTAGATAGGAAAATTACAAAAAATCATAGTAGAAAATAGAGTCAAATTAAAATTACTGGAGTTTCTAGATGTAGTTAAATAATAATATCATGGCTAATTTATTATTCAATTGACAATAGTGCTTAATTTTTGAATTTAAACCAAATAAAATAAGTCCTTATTTTCTAATTTCATATGTAATGTGTCATGTGGCAAATTCAATAGATAAATCTTGGGCTTTCTTTATTGACGAATGGATGGCATGAGATTAGTTAAGCCCTCTAACTTGGACAGCCCAACAGATCATTTGGGCCAATAATTGAAACAGTCCAAGAAAAGACAAAGGTGGATCTGATTATATTAAGCCCTTGTAAATTTTCTTTTTTTTCGGTTACAAAAGCCTTTGTTAATTACTAGTATATAACTATATAATTTATTTAACTGCCAAAGACTCACATTTTGCTTATGATATTCTAAACAAAACTTATATATTGTTCAGTCTAATTTTTTTTATTTAATAAAATTTAGTGGAAAATCATACTTTCTTCAGTATGTTTAAATCTCAAAATGTTAGTGGTTTAGGACAAAATAGAATAATATTTCTTTTTGATAGCTTATAATTCAAAACCATTTATTTCTCTAAACGGTTGGTAATAATTCGGATCAAAAGATGTGTACACTAATTTATTATTTTCCAGTATAAAATAATTCAGCTTTCAATCACAATAACAATATTTTTTTGTCATCACTGATAATTAAAAAATAAAAATAAAAATCTCTCTTCTTGATTTGACATAACAAAAAATTGGCATTTTTTTATTGGATTTGACTATGAAAGGCAATCAAAATTTTTAAAAATATTAAATTTCTTTTTTATTAAATTCCATTAATTTGAAAGTTACCACACGTGTTTCCCCAAGTACAAATATCAAAATTAATTCAATCATATTTTCAAAATTTTCAACTTCACTAACCCATTTATTAATTACTTTTACTCGCATTAATTGCAGAACCATCAATTTTTTAGAACCACTTACTGCAATACTTAGGCCATCTCCAACCGAAGCCATTGCCCAATTGCCCAATTGTCCAATTGCCTGCCTAATTGCCCAATTGCCTTGCCCTCTTGCCTTGCCCTCATGCCTTTTCGACCCACCTAAAAAATTCATCTCCAACCGAAGGACAATTAACATCTATTAATTCAATTTCACAAATTTCCCCACTCTCACTCTCCTCACTCTCCCCACTCAAACTTATTTTAATAATAATACTAATAATAATAATAATAATAATAATAATTTTTAAATAGTTACACAATCCTAAAAATAAAGGCATTCTTAATAATAAAACGGTATATTGTATGTTCGAATCGGAGTTCCGGTGAATGAGAAATTGATACTCAAAGATTACCATTTGAAATAGAGAAAAAAACTTATCCCACATTGAAAGATGAGTAAAAAAATTTGAGATTTATATATGATTTCTCAAGTAAGATGTGTAACAAATAGCAACCAAAAGTCTCTTCCCTCGCGCGCGCGGGGGGGGGGGGTGCAAATCATCGATTTCACTTCAAACCTAGAAGACTCGTGCGAGCCCGCGACCTGCGGACACGAATGTCGGTCCGAAAAGCTAAGTAGTTCGGGCAAGCTAGTTTTGAAATATTCAAATTCGACCCCTACCAAAATATTTTATTTAAATTTTTCTCCCCTGCACGCCTGCCCCAGTCCCCTGCCCAACCTGACCGTTTCCTTCCCCTTTCCCATCTCCAACCGAACCCAGCTCCCCCGCATGCCGGCTTCGGTTGGAGAAGCCCTTATATAAAAATAGTCATAAACGATTCCATTCCTAAAAATACAGTTTTAAACAAATAAAAAAATAGAAGTCAAACCAAAAGCATTCCAAGAGCGGTCGGTCGCTTGAACTATTCCTTAGCAAATACTTCATCCGTCTCATTTTTTTTTTTTTACAGTATTCAGTCAATATTTTAAATATTAATATATATTGTGTTATATAATATTATCAACTTATTAGTAAAATATATTAAATAAATTATTTATTATAATTTTTATAAATTTAGTCAAAATCAGAATCTATGAAATTATAATATTATAATAAAAATATTTGTCAATGTTTTATTTAAGATGGATACCGGTACTAGTTTTTAATCCCACCACCTCAATAAAAAAGTAGGTAGTCAGTGGTTTAGACTTTAGACAGTCAAGCACTTCATTTACATCCAAAAATGGATAAATCAATCGATATGATACAATACAATGACAAGAAATCAAAACCACAAAAAATTAACAAATAAAAATCAATTATCATCATCATCATCATCGTTAAAGAAAATTAAGATATAGAGAGAGAGAAAATTAACAGGGATGCCATTTAACAGTGTATTGGTGGTTTCAGTAGCAAAGATATCTGCCGGAGTGTGGCAGGAGGTGGCGTGTCTGCCGGAGCGCATAGGCAGCCAACAGCTAATAGATCTAGTCATCTGTTTCCCTCTACAGCAGATCGGCCGATGGTTGCTTTATGTGTGGACATATCTCTGTGTCTCGCCGTATCCTCATGCCTATGATTCTTCATTCTTCACTGATGATTCTGATGATAATGATTTGTGATGATGGCGGCGGCGGCGGTCAGGCGGTGGTTTGTTTTCTACCCATAGTTAGGTCATTGTTATCACCAAACCCACCAGCAATTTGATGATTTGTCGCACCCAATTTTATTTCTAACGAATTAATTGTATGTTAGGCATGTTGCCTTTTGTTTTTCTTTCTTTTCTTCCTTTGTATATATGCTTGGCTATGGTAATTATGAATTGAAAAAGGTAAGGGGATTTTCAGATCTTAAAAATGCTATTTATGGGTATATGTTTAATTATAATCAAAAGCTTTTTTGAATTTGATTTACTATATATAATAATAAGGTAAAATTGCAGAAAACGTCCCAAACTAATTACTGATTTTGGATTTTCGTCCCGAACTATTTAACTTGGCGAATTTCGTCCCATAATTTAATATTTTTTTGGAATATCGTCCCAAACTAATTACTAATTTTGATTTTTCATCCCAAACTATATCAACTCGCCAAATTTCGTCCCATAATTTACCATTTTGTATGAATTTAGTCCCAATATTAAATTTCTAATTTATTGAAAATGACGTTCAATATTGTAATTAATTTGGGACGAAGTCTGCAATATTATATAATTATTCATGTTAAAATTTACCATGTCATGACACTTAAGCAGCCATGTGATAATTCATCGGCAAATGCGCAATTTTGTCTTATAATTATGGTGGGACGATATTTCAAAAAAATATTAAATTACGGGACGAAATTCGCCAAATTAAATAGTTTGGGACGAAAATCCAAAATCAGTGATTAGTTTGGGACGATTTTTGCAATTTTACCTAATAATAATTGAAGACTCAAACTACCATACAAGTTCATTAAAATGTATGTAACATTATCTACTTAATTAATAAATTTGACTCATACTCAATTTGGTTAGAGCTCGGTTGAATCCATGTTATGTAATGATTGAACTCGACATAGTTTGTTTACAACATTCCTAATTCTTGAAGGTGCTTTAATTTTTTTATTTGGTAAATACGGTGCTTTAATTTTAGTTCTTTTATTTCTTTGCAATTTATTAAAAACTGAAATGTTCTCGATTATTTGGAATCATGCCGGTAGGAGCAAGTTGACTAAATTTAAGATAACAATGTCTAGGTAAATCTCAATTTCTTCTCATCACATATATATTTGGGAAAGGAAACACCATCACAACACTAGGGCTAGTTATACAAAAAAGTAGAGGAATTCATCTTTGTAAATGGTGTTATAGACTATAGTGTCTAGAGACATCCCACAGAATTTGCAAAATAAACAAACAATATATGATCTATAGATTGTGATGATTTATTTGAAATTTGTTAATGGGGGTATCAAAGAACTCTTTAGTGGTGATATCCAAAATTGCATTAGATGATCGTGAGCAGGTCTCCATGTTTAAAGATCAAAATAAATTAGCCATGTAAGCATTGTTATATAGCTAGAAGTTGCCGATAAAAAAAAGGGATAATGAAAATTTGAGAAGCTTAACTTAATGGCTTTTGACCAAAAAGGGTAATTTAGGAAAAAATAAAAAGTTGCTATGGCCAACAATATCCTTTCGTTAACCTTAATAGCAGTTATAGAAAGGGAAATAAGAATAAATCTCAATTAAGTTTTACATTAACAATTTTTCCTAAATTTTAGAAACAACCAAAAAGGAATAAGAAACATCATAGATAACGTGTCTTCATCAATTTAAATCATTGAAAAAAACATAAAAGAGCAAAATCCTAACTAACACTATCTATAATGAAGGATCATGATAACATAAGCATGTATTTCTAGAAGTTCTCTAATCTAATCTGAAAATTTATCTTATTGCTCTGTAAATAAATTCGATTGAAAAAAATCATGCATCTTTGTTTAGATTTCAAAGGACCATGAATATTCTTTTCGGATGGCAGCTTCCTCCTCTTCGGTGAAATCATTCTTGATGTTGAAAATCTTGCGAATTTCCTCTGGTTGCATATCCTTAATTCTGTCTGCAATTTTCTGACTAATTAGATCTATCAACTCCTTTATCTCGAGATAATTCGCTACCGAAATCAAATCAAACATCTTTTTATAGCTAAACCCTTCTGCAAAATTCTCTTCATAAGTCTTGGTTTCACTATCTTCATCCGTCAGTTTTGCACGTTTAGTTAAATATTCAATCAACACTGAAAAAGTTTTTCCGTCAACGTTTTGAAGGGGATGATGGCACCGCCATCACCACATCCGTCGTCTAACAAGTTCTAGATTGTGATGGACTTCATCACCATCGATCTTTCAACAGAGAATGTGACATCGTCAAAGGTTTTCAAGATTATTAATTCAGAGGAGGATGTAGAAGAACTAGGTTTATTGGTGTTGGAAGACATAGTTTTTTTGCTTTTTGGATTCTTGAAATTGAATTACAAAAGGTTTGATGCTTGGGACTTGTATATATATGGGTAGATTTTGGAGAATTAAATACTAATTCTATAAGGAATAGGAAAGTAAAAGAGTTTGAATTTTAATAGGTAACAAACTATATGTAATGTATATTATCTTGCCTTATTGTGGGAAAATCTCGTTTCTATAATTAATATTGTGAAATAAGTGATTTATTTGATTATGAGTTCTTCAAGTTCTATATGTTTTTTTTTTTGGGTTAAATGTCCTACGGCCCAAAAGAATAATTTTAAGAATCTGAAGAAAATAATTTATCAACTAAATTACGGTTTTACTTCACTAAAACAAACAGTGCACTTAGCGCCACATGTTGGGGCTCAGCTTTGTGGCCAGTGGAAAAGTGCACTGTTCTATGACTACTTCTATCCAGTACATTTTTTCAAGCAAAAATAGAAGATAGAAATTTCAGAAGCTTCAAAAAGCTATGGCAATTTCATCACTCTCACTCACTTTCACTTCAAAAACCCTAACAAACCAGGTCCATTAATTTTCCTTTCTTATTCTTTTTTGTGAATTAATTGATTTCCTTAAAACAAATAATAATTCAAAATTGTTGAATCCTTCAATTTTTCTTCAGTTATGCAGGCGAGGAGGTTCCAGAAGCAGAGGAGTTTCGTCTTCAAATCGCATTACCAACTGCTCAATAATCATTTCTTCTGATGAGGACAAAAGTAAGAAGTGATTATAATTTGGATTAATGAAACTGGTTTCGTAGAATTAGAATTGATAAAATCAATTCGTATTGCAATCGAATGAGCTTCAATTTCAGTATAATAGAGAATGAATCGTTTCAGAGAACTCTAAGAGGAGGGCACTTGTACTTGGAATTGGAGCCCTAACCCTTAATTCGATCATTGGAAGCCCCCTTCTGGCAGAAGGTATTAATGCTTTAGGCTATGTTTTGTTTTTAGTGAGTATGATAATAATGAAAATGGAAAAGAACAATGATGTAAAAAAAAAAATGAACCAAATATGCGGTAATGATTTTCGTTTCCAATGTTCAACGAAGATGTATCTAAGTTATTTTTTTGTGCTTTTTCCAAATATTGTATTATACCAGGAATACCACAGAATTATGAAGCTTTCGTTGACAAAGCCGATGGTTATTCGTATTATTATCCTTCGGATTGGAGAGTAAGTTCTACTAAGCACGGAGTTTCGATCAGATAATATGTTCTAGTCTTTCGTAACTTTACAATTTATAGTACAGGAATTTGACTTCAGAGCTCATGATTCAGCATTCAAGGATAGATATATGCAATTGCAAAATGTAAGGTTGAGTTTTATACCAACCGACAAAACTGATATCCATGATTTGGGTCCTATGGAAGAGGTACCCACCCATTTTAAATAATTGGTTATTTTTTAGGTTATTATAGTTTACTAACAAGATTTTAATTTGTTGGTAAAAGGTTGTCACGAATCTTATAACAAATATTTACTCTGCTCCAAATCAAGTAGCAGATTTACTGAGTATGCAGGAGGTAATCTCATGATCCTCCTTGTTTAGTTGAGTTGTGTTGGATTGATTTTAATTGCATTATAATTAGTATGACTCAAGATTTAGTTTTACCGGATAAAAATTGTGTTATGTAAATTAAACACACTTAAAAAGATAAGATAGTTTAACATTCCATGGACCAATCCAACTCGGATGTGGCTGCACATTTTCCGATTCGACCGACTTAGCTCGGGCTCATTTTGATCCCACAACTTTATTTATCTAAACTTTTGTTAAGTTTTAGTCACATTCTAACCATTATAAGTGGTTGTAAATCTTAAAAGACATGCAAATAAGCATGCACTTATTGTTTATTATACAAGTACGATCATATTTCTTAAATTATTCTTATTCGAATATATGTGAATATCAAATACCATACTTTGTTATAATTAAGGTGTATGATTCTATTGTTTAACGGAACAAAATACGTTTTATTAAAAGACTTTAAAGGAGGAAGACAACCTGCCAAGACGATCCGATCGTTACTCAAATCATATTTGACCCGGCCCAACTCATTTTTCACCCACTCAGCAACAATCTTTCTATAATCCAAGCCATCTCGACAATTGCCATCCTTAATGTGAGTGGGTGAGTAGGATGTTAGGATCTTCTGTCACTCTCACATTACTACATATATCCTTTCATTACGACTGAATCCCAGTATGTTTTATCTATGTTATTTTACCTATGTTCTTGTTTTATGAGTGTGGTTATGACACCTGCTAAGTCATATTTGATCATCTTCTGCAGAGGAACATCGATGGTAGAAACTATTGCACATTCGAATACATACTCACATCTCCTAATTTTGCCCGAGCAGCTTTTGCAACAATAGCAATCGCAAATGGTATGAAATTGGACCATTCTATTAATGATCTCTTCGATGCACTGAAAAAGCGTCTTTGCACACTACTGAACACGTACTTCTACACATTGTCTGAAAAAATTGTTCCATCTTCTGAGGTTTAACATTTACCAAAACCTCTTTTGTTGATAAGTTGCTATTAAATAATTGGAGGGTGTATTGTCAACACTTGATACTTAATCACAGAAAAATATATACCCTCTAAACCCTAATATCGTGGGTCAAATAGTCGAACCCGAATATAATCAAGACTCTGCAACTACATGCAGGGAGATATTATACATTGATCGTTGGAGCAAATGAAAGACGGTGGAAAAGATACCGGAACCAGCTTAAAGTGGTGGCTGACTCCTTTAAGGTGTTCGACATCTAAATCCCAATTAATTTTACACAGAGATGAGCTCTTGTTACTGTCTGCCAGTATATATTTTTTGGATTTATAATCAAGAAACATATATAGTATGAATTATATGCATTGTTGCTGTGTTGATTGTGTATACACGAAAGAATGATAATGATATCTCTCCCTTTAATTTGGTTGTTTTTCCTTCAAGTCAGTCATATGTCTTTTGTATATCTTCCTTTGAAGATTAGGCAGTTAAGAACCATAGCCAGCAGTATACTGAACCACCAATATTTTGTGAGTGCTAGTTCATTTCACTACACCAATGTGTTAACAAATTGCCTTTCCTGCTAAAATATAAAGGGCCACAAGGTACTCAAGATTTCTTTTCATTTCTTGTGGCTCTATTCCTTTTCTGAATTTATTGAAATTCACAAATTGTTCGGTGTTGTACAAATACTTCATGATGTATAACTTAACACTAGGATTAAATTGCAATTTCCTTTCCGTCCTTCCAATGTTTTGCATTTACGATATATTATTTGATAGTTTTGGATATATATCTCTAACACACACAGCTCAACGACTAACTGTTGTAAAGTATAATAATTTAAAAAGTTGAGGAGGAAGTGGAAGCACAATGCAATTTAGTAATAAAGCCTTTTTCCCAAAAAAAAGAAAAAGATCCAAAGATTGAGGGGTAAAGTGCGAATGCACTATTAGAAAATCCTAGAAAAATGAAAATTCACCGCCTTGATGAGTAATGTTGTAGATACTACACGGTGCATGCATAGGTTTAAATTTTATTTTATATCTTGTTAATGATAATTAACAAAAGACAAAATTTGTAGAATGTATCTACGCATTGCACCTCTTATAATATCCAAAAAAAAATTGCATTTATTATTGTTTAATTCTATCGTAAACTATCATATTAGATGATTGGTCCTACCACTTTTTATCGATTTCTTTACTATACTAATTGTTTTTTTAATTAATTAAATCGCTTCCGTAATTTAGGTTTAAAGTTCTCTTCCCATTATGTTTTTCATCATTTGGAGGGAATAATTAATAGCTTTATCTAAAGAATAACTTTATGTGCTGCATAATTATTATAAAATATGTGGTAACCTCCATCGTAACTAACTTTTTAGCTTTTGACTATGCATGTGTACAATTTGACGTTGATCAATTTTCAAATACAGAATTGATAAATATTTATTTTTGTACTTTCATAGTAAATAAAATATATTTGTAAAATTTCTAACCTAAGATGTAACGATGATGTAATATATATAGGGCTGAAAATCAAACCAAGCTACTCGATACTCGACTCGAGCTCGTTCGATAAAAGCTCGTTTGAGCTCGGTTCGTCACACTAATCAAACAAGCTTGAACATCTTTTTTCGTTCGATAACTTTTGAAGCTCGGCTCGAGCTTGACTCGATAAGCTAAAAATTGAAAAATTACATGTAAAATATCAAGCTACTCGATACTCGGCTCGAGCTCGTTCGATAAAAGCTCGTTTGAGCTTGGCTCGATTGAAAATCAAACCAAGCTCAAACACAAAATTTCAAGCTCGATAAAAATCAAACCAAGCTTGAACAGTGTGTCGTTTGATACTACTCGGCTCGATTACAGCCCTAAATATATACCATCTCAAATTTAAAAAAAAAAAATCATTTACGTCTAAACTCAAAGCGCATGCAATCAGTAAGGGTTATGATGGAAATAAATAAATAAACTCTTAAAAATGTTAAATATAATCATACCATCATTATTAGGGAGCTAGATTAAGGTATATAGCCATACACCAATCACGGCATTGATTTGGTGGGGTCACCGGCCCCTTGATTGGCCAATCAAAGGCTAAACTTGTGGTGATCAAATATATCACTCCCACAATCATAGTGTGAAAGTGGGGATTAATAGTGAATAGAAGTCACCAAGTCAACATTTTCCTTTACATGTGAAAAATGGAGGGGGAAAAATTAATATCGGCTGAACATTTTGACCATTCATGTTTTTTCTTCTCAGATATAATATATACCCAAACTTCTCAGTGAATTTTTTTATCCTCCTTGACTTCAAATATTTAATATTTCTCGTAATAATTTAATAAAGAGTTCTATATAAATGATTTGCCTTTAAAGAATTACTTATATATATATAGGTCAATGGTGGCAGTTAAGAGCTTCAATATTTTGAAATTTCGTATAAATTTTATTTCTCGATCGGATATCTTTTTTTTTTTTTTGGTTTTTCAAGGGTTTAATCCCTTTCGAGGCGCGTCGGGCACATAAAGTGGGAACCTCTCCCAACAGGGATTCGAACCTGAGTCCGCTACTTTGTAGTGACTAGTCCCTTCCACTAGACCAATCACCTGTTGGTTCTCGATCGGATATCTGAAAAAATGACTAAATATAAGATAATTAAACACCACCAAAAAATCACAATAAAGGATACCTCTAAGCCGTGAAATTAAAATCGCAGTAAGGGTCCAAACATAATTTTAAAATCTGATTTGCATGTGATTTCCTTTCCAATTTTCAAATGCAATTTGGTTCAACAGTAGTGCAAGATTCTACCTAATTTATTACTATAATTAATGAGAGAATTTCACTTTTGATACCATAACTCAACCTACTTTAGGGATTTGATACCACAATTTTTTCTCCCGACACATTTGATACCATAACTCAAATCAACTCGACACATTTGATACTTCCGTCAAATTGAAAACAGAATTGTCACGTGATTGTCACGTGGCCGTTAAAACTTTGCACATTTAATACCATAACTTATGTTGACTAATAATTTTACCCCATAACATTTTAGGTTACCAAAAAAGCCCCACATCTCCAAATTTAGCGGCGATTTTAGTCCACATTGTTGCAAAATTTCAAAATTGACTCGAATAAGACCACGTGCTGACCAATTTAGAACTTTACACATTTGATACCATTACTTATGTTGACTGATAATTTTACCCCATAACATTTTAGGTTACCAAAAAAGTCCTACATCTCCAAATTTAGTGACGATTTTAGTCCACATTGTTGCCAAATTTCCAAATTGACTCGAATAAGACCACATACTGACCAATTTAAAAAAATTTACTTATTTTATTTAAATAACAAATTTAATTTATAAACAATATTAATAAATTAAATAATACATTAACATACCAAAATTAAGAAAATATATTCTTTTTAAATATTAAATTTATATAATAGAATTAATATATTTAATATTTATTAAAATAATAAATTATATAATTTAAAACTAGTTAATATTTATTAAAATATTAAATAATAAATAATTTTAATTTTAAAAAAAAAAATCCCCACCCCACCCACCACCTCCCCAGCCTTCCCCCCTACCCCCCGATTCCCAGGTCGCCGGCGGCCTGGGTCTTCTGTCCCAGGCCACCGCCGGCCTGGGTTCTTCGATCCCAGGCCACTGCCGGCCTCGGATCTTCGGTCCCAGGCCGGCGGTGGCCTGGGACAGAAGACCCAGGCCGGCGGCGGCCTGAGAATCTGGGGGTAGGGGGAGGGGTGGGTTGGGTTGGGTGGGGTGGGGTGGGGATTTTTTTATTAAATTATAATTATTTATTATATAATATTTTAATAAATATTAAATAGTTTTTAATTATATAATTAATTATTTTAATAAATATTAAATAGATTAATTCTATTATATAAATTTTATTTTAAAAAAGAATATGTTTTCTTAATTTTGGTGATAGTTATGTTAATGTATTATTTAATTTATTAATATTGTTTATAAATTAAATTAGTTATTTAAATAAAATAAGTAAAATTTTCTAAATTGGTCAGCACGTGGTCTTATTCGAGTCAATTTGGAAATTCGGCAACAATGTGGACTAAAATCGTCACTAAATTTGGAGATGTGGGGCTTTTTTGGTAACCTGAAATGTTATGGGGTAAAATTATCAGTCAACATAAGTAATGGTATCAAATGTGTAAAGTTCTAAATTGGTCAGCACGTGGTCTTATTCGAGTCAATTTGGAAAGTTTGCAACAATGTGGACTAAAATCGTCACTAAATTTAGAGATGTGGGGCTTTTTTGGTAACCTGAAATGTTATGGGGTAAAATTATCAGTCAACATAAGTTATGGTATCAAATGTGCAAAGTTTTAACGGCCACGTGACAATCACGTGACAATTCCGTTTCCAATTTGACGGAAGTATCAAATGTGTCCAGTTGATTGAGTTATGGTATCAAATGTGTCGGGAGAAAAAGTTGTGGTATCAAATCCCTAAAGTAGGTTGAGTTATGGTATCAAAAGTGAAATTCTCTCTATAATTAATGGAAAAACAAATTGAACAGCTAATTAAGAGGTACTATACATGCAAGTTTGACATTCGATTAATTACAACTAGTACCAAGAAAATTCAGAAATACAATATTAATATTCCAGCCAAACATATATGATATATATGCATGACTAAGGTAAACCAGTAAAATCAACGTATACACATAAACGTTTGTAAATATATATATACTGTATAATATTAATATATAATTAATTAATCCTATGACAAATTAAATTCTATAGTGCTGAAATTAATTAAACCCTTAAATAATTGTTTGGATTTACTCGATCGATATATATATATAGCTAAAACCAAGAATATGTAGGAAACATGGTTCCGACATACAATACATGCATTGGTTTCACCTTCTTCACTAAATTGAGAACACTCCAAAACTGTAAGTAGCTAGCTAGTGTTACATAGAATTAAATACTTATATTACATATACTCTTAATTTTGGTAAACCTTGGAAATGATCCATGCATGTCTAGTGTCAAATACTGTCTTGTATGGCGGTAGTAATTTTTGTTTTTGTTTTATAGTGAAGACATGCAGGACAGCCACAATTAATTTGAGTATTAATTATAAGGAATTTGCAGACCCCATTGGTATCAGTCACGATCGAGTTGATGATGTACTAAGTAATTCAGTAATATAAACAAACAAATTATTGGTCCTGCATATGCATGTACGTGTTTTCATAAATGTAATATATATATATATATATATATATATATATATATATATATATATATGGAATTTTGTTTCTTTCTCTTTCATTTACATGCAAAAGGATCCAAAAACTGGGGCTACATAATTAGCAATGTCGACAATGTTTGGAAGCAGAGAATTAATTAAGATATATAAGAGAGAATTTGTGCATCTAGCTAGATCCTACAAGTTATTACAAGTAGGTAGTACTTAGGAGTCTGGAAAAATAGATCAATTACAAGTACATACCTATACATGGGTTTTGTTTTTATTTTAAATGTTGAATGACTAGATCTATCTATACATGCATGATACCAGACAAAAAAAATCATTTATATCCAATTTTGTTGTTACCTATATATATAGTCACAAATAATTAAGTGTATATGTGTAGCCGTGCATTTTCTTTCTTTTTAGAAGAAAAAAAGAAAATACTATTACTATTAACAATATATTGCATCATATCAAATTATAACAGGAAGATAGAAAATATAAAGATGGTTGATTCGTGATGTTACTTTAATTAAAAAAGAACATCTATTCTATTTCACTTTCATGTGTTCGTGTGGCACTGGATTTGCTAATTAACATACGTATATTACTCTACACAAATTAAATTAATTTAATACACTTTTTTTCTTTTTTTAGAGGGTTAATTTAATACACTTAATCGACACACATAACACTTCCATGTGTTTCACTTGAGCCTTATTACTTCTATACCCTTACTCATCGCATGGCATGACCAACTATTGTTCGCTAGCTATAGGTCTTTTTCCAGTTTCACAAATTAATGTCGTAGACTCCCATCTAATAAAATAATTTATGAAAAAGATATATCGATCGAAGAAGTTATGAGATTTTTGAATGAGTACATCAATCATATCTTGTTGTCATATTTTGTGTTACATATGATTAATTTTCTCATTTCAATTCATGTGAAGTCATATATAAATTATAAAAAGAAAGAAATCATATATTTTATATGTATCATTATATTTTGCGACATAATTATAGTATTAATAAAAAGGGGATATATGAACGTAACTACTTTATTTTTCTAGAATTAAAAATTGTATTTGCTAGCTGCACTTGGTCTCTTGACTCTGACCGAGGGAAAACATGTTATGTCATACATTCATTTTACACGAGATTATATAATATATAATATTATAACTTAAATCAGTGCAGTAGAATAAAATTAAAAAATGGTTGATAATTTAGTCAAATCAATTTAATTAGTTTTGGCACTACTGTAAAATTGTTTAATTTGTTACCCCATAGGATTCCTGTACTCGCGCAGTAGGAGTAAGTCCAATAAAAAAAAGTACAGTACCGGATGAAATCCTTTTCTTTTCTTTAGTCCCAGTTAATTAATGGTGGCCGTAACCACACGTGTGAGCTGATGATGGATGGTGCTGCACGTGCAGTCTCCCTAACGTCCACCGCTTCAATTAATAATGTTTCACTTCATTACAAAATTTACCTGCCTGTCCTTCCAGTCAAATTTTAACATGAACCAGTTTAGGAAAATACTATATATATTCATATGCATGTATAGTTCCTTTCAAATTGTCAATGTTCTTATACTATGAAATTTGTTATTCATTCTTGGTGTTTTTTATTTTAATACAATATTGTTAAATCATATATTTCATTCAATTACAATCAAATATTTAAATATCAAATTCTATTGGATTACTTTAATTTTTCATCGGTGTTATTCTTGTACTACTTTGCTCTTTATTTCTTTTAGTTGTTTCCACAAATTTTATATGTATGTATTTGCTAGTACAATTTTGGTTAGAGGTTTATTTTTACATGTGATGCCTTGGCATATATGGTAATATACATTGTATATGCTAATTAAGATCTTATAAGAAGAAAATCGCAACTTAATATCAGCTTAATTTAAACATTTTGCATGTTTTTCTTTTTATTCATGATGATTTTATATTATGTTCTAGAAGTTTTAATATTTTGCATGTTTTTCTTTTAATTCGTGATGATTATTATGTTCTAGAAGTTACCTGGTAGATTAAGTCATATATGTTCATGGTCTAATTCTGTTTTTTTGTCAAAAACTAGCATGAGTACTTTTGTTTTTATCTAGTTATTATTATTAATAATTTAAAATACACCTCAAGACCTTAATTAATGGATTAATTTAGTCTTTTTAATTTAGGAACTTGTGTACTTACAAAACTTTGACTCAATAATATACTAGTGTATAGTTGTACCAAATTACTTTGACCTCTATCATGAAAGAATCTTTGTCTAGAATATATCTAAAAAAATATTATCTATGTAGAAAACTCTCAATGTTGCAGTGATTCTCTGAACATTTGTCTAGTTAATGCTTTAAATTTTGTTTGGGTTACTTTTAAATTTGAGAAACGATGCATTTATTATATTTAAAAATTTAAAAATAATGAATTGGGAAAAGTCTATTTAAATGGCTTCAATTTAACTCAAACTCGAATGATAATTCAAAAATTAAGAATTGCCAAGATGCTATAAAAAGAATTTATACTTGTTATTCAATTCACGTGAGATACTTTTAATTGTCATACAACTCTTTTATTTTTCAATATAGTGATATACCATAACATATTAAATTACGATAATAACAATTTCTCTATAAATATAGACTTATAAAAAAATGAAATATAAAATCAATTTTAAATTTATGAGAACCATTCATCAAACAGCCACGTGAACATGAATCATAGTTTATTGAACCAACACTAATCGGTCAAAATCATATACAAAAGTTGGTTGACTGGTAAATTGTAAAAAACTAAAGTTGCAAAAGTTAACAAACGTTATTGACTAAAGAAAATAAAATCATAATTAACCAAACAAAGTGGATTTAATCATAGTCATTGGGATAAGCCATAAGTAAACTGAAAACTGCATATAGTTCAAAGTGACAATTAAATGTAAGGAATCAATCATATATATTGTTGAATCGTAAGTGGTTTTCTTATTTTGTTTAATTTAAGATTAGATTGATTACTACCTAGACATGAGTTTTTTTTTCCTGATGAATGTATCATTATATTTTTTATCAGAGTAAACTAATTACAAATGCTAGCATTAAATTGATATAAGTATTAAGCTTTAGAAAATTCCCACATTAATGAAATTTGAACTCATGATCTCTTATTATATTGGTATCAAAATAAACTAATTACAAATACTAATATAAAATTAAAGAAAATGCTAGTATTAAACTAAAAAAGATGCCGAGACATGAGTTAAACTTATAAAATTGTTTAAAAAAAATAACATTATTTATTAACCAACAATAGATATCTTAGTTTAATATGTCTATAATTTTGTGGATGATATGACCACATAGGACTACTTAGTGAAGAGTATAAATGGGGCGAGTTGAATTGAATTTCTAGTTTGACTTTGAATTTTATAAAACTAAAATTGGAATTAATTCTGATATGAGTAGAAATCCAGCTCAAACGAGTTTGTTTGAACATAAATAGAATTTGTGTAGTTCGATTACAAATATTGTGTCACTTTTTAAACGAATATGAGAAGATATCAAACGAATCATGGTTCTACGCTCAATAAGTTTTATTGTGTTTAACGGACGGACCTCAATCTCATCGATCAATTTGAGTTAAATATTGGAGAAATTAATTCAACTTAAACTCCAGTAACTTATATTTCTTGCTCTGGCTACTAATTGATACGTCGCATGATTTGCTTGTGATGAGTTATTTGATATATATTGCACATATGACTGAGCTCCATAAATAAATGAAATAAATGTAACGTGTTGTCTTCTCATTATTCTCAAGCAAAATAACAATAAAGTTTGTTATTGCCCCACTTAGTTTTCAAAAGTGCATCAATAATTGAAGAAAAAATGTTTTCTTTTTGTAATCATATAACTCATCACATGAAAAAATTATTGTGCACCATTAATAAAGTAAGGATTCATGGATCACTTAATACAAATTAAGCAATCACCATTCATCAACCCATCTAACTCATGCAGTAAAGATCCAATTAAGTTTTTTTAGAGTTTTTTATTATGTAAAATGGTCTAATAAATCTATTTCATGCTTAAACATTACCCACATAAACCAAATTTGTTTGATATTTTTGGACTAACAAAATGTTGAACCAAATTTATCCACGTCTCTATTAAATAAAGTATGTAGACCGTTGGGGTTGGTAAATAAGCCGAAGACCAGGGGCATACTCGTAATAGAGAACAATCCGAATTTCAAAACTTGAAAAGGGTAAAAACGGAAACTCGACAGCAGGATGTGGGGGTGGGACCCCACCGAAACGATACAGTACAGCAGTTGCATACGAGTGGGACGCCAAATTCTCCACTACCCCAATTTCACACCATCCCCTTTTACCCCTCATATTCAAAAAGCCAAAATTCCCAATCAAATAGAAGTAATAAAATTAAAAAGAAAGTACAAGGATTAAATTACTAAAAAATTGTGAATAAAAACACCAACATCTCTGCTCTCACAAATTGGACTTTTCGAAGCACCCCATTAAAGAGTTAGAGAGAGAAACAAATATAGAGATATAGATATAGAGAGAAAGGGAAGGGTCACTCTCTATCTAATACAGTGAAGCTACAATAGAGAAGAGGGGGGTGCGTAGTATAAGCCGAAGGTGTAATGGTGGTAGGGGTGGTGTATTGAGTCTTTTTTGCTGCTGCTAACTTACGCCTTTACTTGCAAAAAGATTGAATCTTTTTGAGTTTTTCTACTTGGGTTTTGGGAAGTGGGAACGGTGGTTGGGTTAACTATAATGGGCTCCGCGCAGTTTAGCAATGGGCAGTTGAGGAGAAATATGAAAGTGGGTTTGTTGTTGGTGTGCTTATGGGGACTGATATCTCTATCTAGCGCCGGTAGACTTTCTGGTTCAAGGCAGAAGCTTGAAGTTCAGAAGCATTTGAATAGGCTGAATAAGTCTCCCATTAAAACCATTCAGGTCCACCCACCTACCCTGCACAGTTAGTATAAATGTATATAATATATGCATTTATTATGTATGTGTACAATTTCTTTTTGGTAGGCTTTAAAAGAATATTTGATTTGTGTTTTGTAAATTCAAAAGTGTGTGTGTGTGTGTGTTGTATGTCTGAGTTTATTAGCAAAGTTTTGTGGTCTTTTTGTTGTTAACATTTTGTTCTCAAACTTACTAGCAGTTAAGAAATGTTGAGGGTTTTTTCACTTGTTTGTTCTATTTAATATGATTTTGAGCTTGTTCCTAATCATTTTGTAATTTTACATTTTCCAATTTTCTGTGATATTTTTGGAAAATTAGTAGTCTTTGGCTGCTTTAAGGTCTTAAAGATGGAATTTTCTTGGTTTTTAAGTTAGTTAATCAGCAATAAAGATCTGAATTTCTTTTTATTATTATTTTTTGGCCATTTTCTCTAAATTTGATGATTGAACAGAGTCCAGATGGGGATATCATTGACTGTGTGCACATCTCTCATCAGCCAGCTTTTGATCACCCATTTCTCAAAGACCACAAAATCCAGGTTCATTTCCTTGATTATTTTTCATCTGTGTAATGTAATTTTGCTCTATTTTTCTTATGGTCGGTATGGTTTTTTCCCCCTTCTTTAGACAAGGCCTAGTTACCATCCAGAAGGGCTTTTTGATGAGAACAAAATGACTTCAGGGTCTAAAGAAAGAACAAACTCTATAACTCAGCTGTGGCATATGAATGGAAAGTGCCCTGAAGACACTATTCCAATAAGAAGAACAAAGAAAGAAGATGTTATGAGAGCAAGCTCTGTCAAAAGATATGGAAAAAAGAAGCATAGAAGCGTCCCCAAGCCTCGGTCTGCCGATCCTGACCTCATGAATGAAAGTGGTCACCAGGTAATTAAAGCAAAATACAAAAAAAGGACTTTTATGAGCATCTTCTTTTTTGGTGAAAAAATTTCATAAATCAAGGACCATTTTTTACTAGCTTTTCTTCATTAAAATTATTCTCCCTTTTTTCTAAGTTCATCTTTTGTGCTTGTGTATAGCATGCTATAGCTTATGTTGAAGGGGACAAGTATTATGGAGCAAAAGCAACTATCAATGTTTGGGAACCTAAAATACAGCAACCTAATGAGTTTAGCTTGTCCCAAGTTTGGGTCTTGGGTGGTTCTTTTGGAGAAGATCTTAACAGCATTGAAGCTGGTTGGCAGGTATATATGAATACTTGCATTTTCAACAAAAATTAAAAATAAAAAAATTGGTGCAATTATTCATAATCTCAACCCCCTTGATTTCAGGTTAGCCCAGATCTTTATGGTGATAACAATACTAGGCTCTTTACTTATTGGACTGTAAGTTTACCTATTTTTAGCTGTTAATTTTACTAAGTTTGCACAAAGAATTTCTTAGATTTTTTTCTTAGTTTTATTATGTAATAATTACAGAGTGATGCATATCAAGCCACGGGGTGCTATAATCTTCTTTGCTCGGGGTTTATTCAAGTCAACAATGAAATATCAATGGGAGCAAGCATATCACCTGTTTCTGGCTTTAGAAATTCCCAATACGATATTAGCATTCTTATTTGGAAGGTAAAAATCAAATTCACCCTACTCTTGCAAATTCTAAGGTGTTAAGCAATAAGCATAATTTTAATGGTCCACTTCTTTTAAAATTAATCTTTATGCCGGTTAAAGTAACCGAAAAATGTGATTGATACTACAATATGATTTCACAATTTACTCTCTTGCTTCTCGGGCCATGTCTTAGTAAAAAAAGGGCAAAATTGACAATATTGGTCCTCTCTTTCAAGCAGGCTCGTTTTGTCCTAATTTTAGCAAATTTAATCCTTTATTTTCTTGAGCTGAACATATTTGGTCCTTTATCTTGCGAGCTGTCACATTTGGTCTTCTGACGATCACTTTTGCACCAAGATTTATTAATAATGATTGCATACGAAGTCATTTTTTAACATAGAAATTCCTTGAAAATTGACTTTTATGACTGAATAAGTTAGTTTTGAGGTTTGGCCGATAAATAGAGGGCTAAAAAGCTAGGCAAATGGCTATATCTGTCTAACATTAGATAAAGGCCAAATGTGTGTTAAGTTCAAATCATAAAAACTATTTTTGATGCGGCTAGAGGACTAAAAGTGCTATTTTGCCGTAAAAGAAGTTCTTTACCAATAAAGGGCCTTTATTATTTCAATTTAAACTTTGTGGTTTTGTTCCTTTTAACACCTTTCTTTTTGGTACCTTTTTTTTTTTCGATTATAGGATCCGAAAGAGGGACATTGGTGGATGCAATTTGGCAATGACTATGTATTAGGATATTGGCCATCTTTCTTGTTCTCCTACTTAGCTGAAAGTGCATCCATGATTGAGTGGGGTGGCGAAGTAGTAAATTCCGAGCCTGATGGCCAACACACCTCGACTCAAATGGGCAGTGGTCGTTTTCCAGAAGAAGGATTTGGAAAATCAAGTTATTTCAGAAATATTCAAGTTGTCGACTCTTCAAACAACCTTAAAGCCCCCAAAGATCTTGGTACTTTTACTGAACAATCCAATTGCTATGATGTCCAAACAGGGAGTAATGGAGATTGGGGACATTACTTTTACTATGGAGGTCCTGGTAAAAACCCAAATTGCAAATGAAGTCAGTTGAAAAAAAATTGAAAAATTGAGGACCCTTTGAAGCAATGTACAATTCAGTGTAGTTTAAATCTCCTATCTTTTTTTGTATTACCCTTTATTTTCCTTCTTTTTGTTTTAGTTTTCTTAGTCTTTGTTAGTGGAAAGTTTTGACAGTTTGTGTTTTCCTTGAAAAGTTCTACATGTAAGTGATTGTGGGAAGTGGTCAAGTTTCTAAAAAAAAGAAACAAGAAACAAACAGGCGCTCTTTCTTTTTCCTTGTATTTTATTAAGTTGTTATTCCATTCATGATTCTTGAGTGCATTGTTACTCTAAATGAAGAACCAAACTTGGGCAAAATAATAGTATAGTATCATAAATTCTGTTTTGAGTACTGCAAAAGCTGTCCAATTTTTTTACCAGTTTGTCCTTTTTAAGCAGGATGGAAGAAGTGGGACACCAAATGTGATATATTTGAAAAGATTTTAGCCCATTTGGATGAGATTTGCATGTGAGTGGGATGAAATACTTTTTCAAGTCATTGGATTCTTTGGTGCAATTACCTTTATAATTACCTTTATGTAAAGAAAAGAACCCACCACTCCTACAAATTCTTGAAAGGTATTTTATATAATTTATTTTATGGTAGTAAAGTTCCTCTGATATTTAATCATTATATTTTAAATTACTTTTAGGCTTGACATTCAGATTCCCCCATTCAAGGTGGTTGTAAAGTTGATTCCATCTTTTGCCTAATTTAAGTAATGATAAATGTCTGTTAAAGATCTTGATTATGGAAAACATCATCCATTTTTTTAGCTGACTTCTCTTTTAGTATTTGTGTTCAATTTTTAATTTCATTTTTCTATCTTTGAACTTGTTCATGCTTATTTGTGAGTTGTTCTCGCTTTGTGACCCAAAAAAAAATATGAATATCAGATAATCGTGAAAGTTATAGATTAATTTTTTCCAACAAGAGAAAATGAAATAAGAATCCAAGTTGTGTGTATCCTCAGCTTAAATAGCAAGAAAATTACAAAAGAGAAAAAATGACAAATACTAACTTACAGAAGATAAATCAGAGTTTCTTACTAAGAATAATTAAACAATGTCGGAACGCTATAAATTGTAAACCGTTGGAGGGCCGCTTGTCCATTTATCAAGATCTTTAACAGACATTTATCACCATATGGCTAGAGCAAAGTGTAGTCATTGATTGATAAGTAGTAGTCATTGATTGATCTTTTAACAATGAGTTCCTGTTTCTAACCTTCGCTGTAGCCATATGGTTGTTTTGCATTGGAATTGTCAATTTTATTGCAATTTGTTAGTTATCTTAAAAATTACTATTGTTTACAATGCATCAACAATGAGTTGGTCAGGACCAAGACTCTGGTGACGCGCGGGTGCTAGCTAGCTATCATTCAAGTGTATGCTGCTCCATTCAATTCAAACATGCAGAGGTAGCTATCTATATATCTACCTTCAGCATTATGGAGTCAAAATCCATGGTAAAGGAAAAGGGGGAGTCGTAGTTTTGTTCTTAATTATCCGAACCATTTATTATGGTAAATTAACAAGGTTGTCTGTCACACATGGTATTAATTAGGGAAAATCGCACTTTGCCCCCCGTCCTTTAGACCTTTTTGCACTTTCCCACCTATCCTTTCAAAATTCGCAGTTACCCACCCCACCTTTTTAAGTAGTTGCAGATTCTCCCCTGAAAATCGCACTTTGCCCCCGTCCTTTAGACCTTTTTGCACTTTCCCACCTATCCTTTCAAAATTCGCAGTTACCCACCCCACCTTTTTAAGTAGTTGCAGATTCCCCCCTGAAGCAACTTGAGGTGGTATTTCTGCCCAGATTTTGTCATGTGCCGGTCACATGCAACTTTTCAAAGGGTAAAATCGTCTTTTCAATCGCATATTTATTAACTTATCTCCTCCAATTTTTTCTACCCTGTTAGTTTACATATGAGGAAAATAAACAACAAATTGACGACAAAGCTCAAATGTCTGCAAATCGATTGACAAAGAGAACATCGTGGATCGAACTTTAGCAGGGAGGAGATACACTTAATATGTTCAATTTTGGGTAAATTATGCAGTTTTAGTCGGACAATCCTCTCTGACCGAAATTGCTTGAGGGTCAATTTATTTTATGGAACATATGCTCAAGAGGAGGTATGAGTTATAAATTGCAAAATTGCAAAATTTGAATGCGAAAAATTACACTTCTAATGTATTAAAAAGAGCTGTGAACTTGTGATGATAGTGTATTGGCTTGTAAAAATATGTGACGTATCTTTAATCTTTATTTGGGTCTAGCTATTCCACTGTTGTTCTTTGATTTTGAGTAATGAAGTTTTGAAAATAGTTTGAAAGATTCACTAATGCTATCTGGTCAATTTGATTTTATTTTTCTAGGCGTGGTAGAAATTTAGTTTGAGTTTGATTTGATTATTAAAATAATATAGCTCAAACGAGGCTTCATGGAGTCGAACATGAATTGAGTTTGAGTATCTTGATATATTTACATATTTTTTTTGTCACTTTTGTAATTTATCGTCGAGGTCGAACCAAATTTAAAAAATTATCGAACAAAAAATAATTTGAAATGTATAACGGAATGAGCTCAAACAATCTCGAGTTGAATAATGAGTAATTTGGTTTGATTTTGATCCCCAAAATGCTGTTTATTTTCCTCATATGTAAACTAACAGGGTAGAAAAAATTGGAGGAGATAAGTTAATAAATGTGCGATTGAAAAGATGATTTTACCCGTTGGAAAGTTGCATGTGACCGGCACATGACAAAATCTGGGCAGAAATACCTCCTCCAATTGCTTTAGGGGGGAATCTGCAACTACTTAAAAAGGTGGGGTGGGTAACTGCGAAGTTTGAAAGAATAGGTGGGAAAGTGCAAAAAGGTCTAAAGGACGGGGGGCAAAGTGCGATTTTCCCTATTAATTAACTTGCAAGCTAGAATTGTTTCCCATTATGTGTGATATGCTGTCAAACATAAACCATCTCTATTAATTGTTCTTTTGGTTAATTTCTGGTTGCCTCATTGTAGGAGACTGAGGCTACCGCCACTGAAGTGGTAAAGAAAAGCAATCCCCTTCAATGAAATTGAAGAGTGCCAAGAGGAGTCAAGATTGATTCATACATTTAGGAAAAATTCAATGATGGTCGTTTATTAGCTGCAATCTCTACAAGCTCTGCATAGTTCGCCTGTGCTGATGGGCATGTGTTCTTAACTTCTTATGTTAAATGTCATGGCAAGATATACCAAGACAATATGATGAAAGAATTAAATGGGATCAAGCCTCATTGACTAATATATTATTTCTAATATTCATTTTCTTTTAAGGCAACATTTAGCCAAGTTCCAATTAACTAATATATTCAAATACACAATTTTTTATCTAGTTCAAAATAAATAAAATACAAATTATAACAAGTTCTAATACAAAGTTCAAAATTTGAGTCTACAATTAAGTCTCATTCGGCAATAAAATAAGATTCTGCCAAATCAGATATATTATATCCAGATTGTCATGCATCAATTAAAACTATAGACACAAATAAAACTTTAAAACGAGTTTCAAAGAAACTGTATAGTATTGGAGAGGATTGAACATGTCATAATTTGTTACATTTAGTACACCATTATGGTGATATTTCGAGAATGTTTCATCCTCATATCCTACTTATAAAAGAACTCCTCACATGATTGTATTGGAACGTTTAGTTTCACTAGATCAGTCTTTCTGTTAGTATCTTTTGGAAAACTAACTCTACGGTTGATTCGTTTGAATCAATATTAGGGGTTTTGAGAAGCAGGATATTGAGGAGGAGGGTTATGTGTAGGGGTTTTGAGGAACAGGGTTAGATCAGGCACATAATTAGTCATTGGGTCGTCATTAGCTACCGAGGTTCTTGAGGAACAGTGTTAGTTAGCCCAAGAAACCTGTCAAGATCATGTGTGTGAACATTTTATATTCCTTATGGGAGATTTTACTAACTTTTATCATATGTGAATAATAAACAACACGAAGACTATTTCATCAAAGTTACATCTTAATTACAAATGGTAGTTCAAAACTTCAAATTCACATCAATGCGGATCAGAGTTTTGGATTAAGAAGTTTTTATGGGACAAATTCTTGAAATGAAAATATTGTAAACCAAACATGGTTTGGGATGTTAATCTGGAAGAATATTTCATAGTTTAAATTACATTTGACACATTCCTATTTATACTTAATTTTTTAATGGATGGTGTAGATTGATTTGATATTAAAGGATCACAATTCACGTTTTACTGACTTGTGACACTTGTCTACTTCTGAAAGTTTCTTTGACATTTTAAGGAAATGATAGAAGCTTCAATGACATTTTATTTTGCAAAGGAAAATATAGCCGGGTACCTTCAATGCAAAAATAGGAATTCATAGTTTAAAGCACATTTGACATCCAATTTTTTTTGTTAATAAACCGTATTTTATATACATAAAAAAAAAACGAAAAGAAAAGCAAATTTAGAGAATGAAAATCAATATTCTTCGAGTAACAGAACAAATAAAATTTATACTTAAAGTGCACGAGACAAATTAAGAATATAAGATTTAATTATTAATTGGATTTCGACCATTTATCCAACCATCTTGTTTTAACTTAACCTTCATTTTGCTAAATTTGATGATTTTCATGACATTCTTGAGTTGTTTCTATGTTTTTCCTTAATTTCATGAGGAATTTATTTTGGTTTCTCAAGGGTTTAATCCCTTTCGAGGCGGGTCGGACACATTAAGTGAATACCTCTCCCAAGGCTCAAGATCCTCTGTACCACTTTTAGTGTACCACTCTTGTGTATCACTAATAATTATTTGCCACATGTATATGTGACAATTAAAATAATTATCACATGTACATGTGGCAAATAATTATTAGTGATACACAAGAGTGGTACACTAAAAATGGTACAGAGGATCTTCACCCCTCTCCCAAGAGGAATTCGAATCTGAGTCCGCTACTTTATAATGACTAGTCCCTTCCACTAGATCAATCACCTGTTGGTAATTTCTAGAGGATTTGTATACTCTTGTTTACATGCTTTTTTTGTTATGGTCAGAACATAAAAAGGAAACTAAGCTACATCATCAATTAAGAGGTGACGCAACTTTTTTTACTTGAAAATTTTCCGTTGTGTCCCAAATCTCTTGCATCTCAATGTCCTTATTTCAAGATAAAAATACTAAATCCAAGCAAAATATCTTACATATGGAAAATATGTTAAGATCGAAAACATATAACATTGTTTCGGATCCATTTTCGTTTTCTTATTGATGCCGACACACCAGTGAACTTAGAAAGAATAATCTTAAGAATACAAGTACTGCAACCCAGTGAAGTACAGGGTTATGTATGCTTTCTCAATTAACTACTTCATGATATACACAAAAGTAATAAGTTCTGCAATTTACACGATTCCTCACTATAGTCGAAATACCAAGCAACATTACATGGTTATCACATATTAGTGTTACAAAATCAAGATAAAATGATAAGAGCAAGTATTGTACCAAGCTCTAATGTACACTGCCATTTCTTGATGAAGATGCCTGACCCAAGGAGACGGAGGCCAGGGACGATGCCCAAACCCGAGCATTTCTAGCCCCTTGATGGAAGTTCCTAGTTTTACAAAGCTTTAACTTGCTCCAAATTCTCTTCACATCAATCAAATGCAGCACACGCCCAATAAACTGCCTTGACTCTCCGAAAATTTCCAAATTCAGATGAGGAATATATGCTACCCACATTGCCATTAAATGAGATGCAACATTTGGGAAGAAATAGAGAAAGGCCCTTGACAAGACAAATCCTATAGAAAGTAGTAAATATGGTTCGTTCATGAAAATTTCCTTCAATGACGCGCCATTCCAAAAATGGAAAAACTTTTGTTCACTCTTTGAATTACGTGATGCATCTTCAACCATATCTACCATCGGATTCAGCCCTAAGCAAATGAAAGAATTCAGGCATGAGAGGGGGAACAGATTAATTTTCAATCTCCAAGTATGCATGAGAACTATAGATATGAAAACATTGCAAGGAAAAAGTTCGGATCATGAAGGATTTTTCATTAAAGGAGGCATGAAAGAAAAGGGATAAACACAATTTGAAAGTAGAAGGCAAATCTATTTTCCTAAACTGGTTTGCGCAATTATTCTAATGCATACAGTTTCAGAAGCGCATTAAATGTGATAAGTTCATCTATCATGCACCCCCACAAACACACAAAATTAACATAAGTTGCAAACTTTAACTTCAACTTTAAAAATAATGAATTATTTGCTGAAAAATATTTAGATGAGGATCTTAAGAAAATCTGCATACAACTAAGCTGGTCGTTCTAGCGCACACCAAGTTCAAGACGAGAAAATATGTAACTCAAATCTCCAGAAGGATTAAGATCGTTTACTCAATTTCGGATTACCTGCAAAGCATAAATATTTGAAGAGGAAGCACAATTTTAATTTTTTACACCAGAACCAAGGGGGTCATAACTATGTTACGGACAAAACTCAACAGCATACAAAATTTGGACTTTCTACCATTGGTTGTTGTACCTGTAGCTCTTTTGTAGAAATTTACAAGAGCCTGGAGATCTTTGCGACCATAATATCTCATTCGCGTTGTTTGATTCACCATAAGTAGTGAGGGTACACTGTGAATCCCATATCTTGAGAAGATACTGCACACAACAAAGAAGCATGTTTAGTTGGTTAACAAGTAGAGACTTGAACACAGAAAATGGGTTATAAACCGCCCAAGAGTGTGCATGTGTGTATGAAGAAACACCAACCTGGGAACAGATGAAGATTGTTCAACCATTAGATGCATGATCTGTGGATACATGGAACTGAGAATAGAAAGCTTTGACTGAAAATCACTTGAGAACGGACACCAGGAAGCATAAAAAAGAATAGCAGTATATTCATTCTTATGACTAGAGCTCAAAGAACTTTCAAGCGATTCTCCATCCACCTTGAATGACATATGAAATGTGTAAATGAATGATTGAAGAACATGGACCATAAAATATTCCAGAGATCCGAATATCGAAGAATTAAAGCAGATAAGGAAATTAAAAAGATATACCAGGACCAAAAATAGAAAAAAAGAACCTCACTCATGCCAATTAGTCCCCGCCACCCAGCATTGCCCGAATCGGCCATATCATAATTGTAATACATTAACGAACTGATTTCCTAACGCGTTCACTTTAAAAGCTGTTAAACACCCCTCTCCATTCCATTCATTTCATGAACACACTTTCTTGATGGAGCCGTTTCAATCCAACACTTAAATAACACTATAAGCCAAATGAATCCTCAATGTACGACTAAGCACAGTTCATCTCAACGATATTTCTATTTCAGACCACATTTATAAGCTTATATTTCAAATGGTGGAAATGAGGATCTTTGTATTAGTCAGAAGCCCAATCTACATGTTTATACTGTAAGACACACAGCATTCGATAACTCATCTATACACAAAAACAAAGGTTACACCAAATACTACTTTTGAGGTATAGCTTTGGGCAAACAACAATGATTAGGTGGATTGTGGAATGTAGTTATTTAAGCATACGGTGATATGCAAAGTTAAAATCCGTGTTCCTCTCCTACAAAGTTTGGGCTGTCAACACTTAAGAAACACGTCATCTGAAGATCGGTTGCACCAATATCGACTGAGAAGTGCTAGGGATATATTTCAAGTATACCTAAACAACATGGAATAAACAGAGGAAGCATTTGAGACTTATCATTTAAAAGGCAAGTGTTTAAGTAGAGGTGTACAGAGTATTAGCTAGAACTGACTGGCGGTTTCTAACGAAGAAAACAGCAGTACTCCAATGAATTTTTCAAACCCATGGTTGTAAAACTTCACACTGAAGAACTCAGCTACAAAGGTAAGCTTTTCCACATAGTATCTCTCTCTAGGCCATTGGGCATAACACATTTGTATAAACATAAATATTATCTAATTAACAAGTTACTTCATGCTAGCCGAATCTTATAGTGAATTTCTCAACGAAGCTGAATCTACATGTTAATACATGCAATTTCCAAAATAGTATCTGCCACATAACATTATTTGCCTTATGCTTCAACTTTTTTGGCAAAAGTTCATACAAGCGACCAAATGGTATATTGTAGAACAAGTGCATGAGGTGTGTTTGTTTGAATTGCCGTACCCGAGCATTTATGCATTCTAAACCATTTGGTTTGGTAATACCAGGTCTATCATAGAAAAAGAATTTCACCTCACCAAATTATTTCCGCAATCTGTTACATGAACCACTGCAGTGATTCTTAAGACCAATGGATCCACCTCGATGGTTTGTGATACAATCTCCTTAAAATGCTTAAGTTTCAAAGTCCAACATTTCGGTATATCTGTATCTCATAATAGTAGATGAATTCTCACAATCTGTGATATGTATCTTTCTCATTACAACTAACGAGTCCGGTTTAAATGGTGTTAAAAAAACACAAGTAACTTCCCAGTCTTCCATCTCGTCTTATATGTGAAATATAATAATTCTTGGGAGCTGTTTGCCTAAGCTTGATAGTCAAGAAAACCATCTATTAGAATGACTCAAAGTTATAACCTGTTATAAAGATGATCTTTGCAGCTCCAATATGGTTTTGGCATTACCTTGTGAGCTCATGCTAATTATCTCTGGAAAAGTAAAATCACTGACTTATTTTCCAAAATAGTTCAAGATTCTGCAGTTCCAATGTATTGACTGTGTTACCATCGTTTCCAAACGTCAAAAAATTAATTAGATCTTATGGCCTAACATTTTACAGTTGAACAAAGATCTGTGATCTATATAATCCAAAACCATAGTCTTAAAATTCATGAGCTCCCATATACTTAGTAAACATCCTATTGGTGTGAGCTTACAACTAAAACAACTTTCAAGTATAGCCATAGTCCATCTTAGATACCAACTTACGTTAATATCACAAATCATATGACCTTGAAAACCCCAAAAACAAACCGACATAGGGCTTATTCAACCTAATAATAAAAAAAAATGATGCACCTGTCACCAGCTAACAATTTCTTTTAACCAAAAACAATCAATAAGAACAAAAAATGACTAAATGATGATAATTAAAAATAATGCAGAAAAAACGTGAAAATTGAAGAATACCTGGATTGGGGAAAAAGAGAAAGGGGTCGATAACGGGCACTGTGAATTCAGATCGTGAAGAAAAGTTTTGTATTCACGCGGACAAGTCAAAGATGAGGAAACCGATTGAAACGAAAACAAACACAGCAACATACAAATGCATTTCGTCATCGACACCTCCATAAACAAATTGAAAATGGTTCTAATGATCAACAAAAACGTTGTGTTTCTGAAAAGATAATTAAAAACCTAGCGATAAGCTGAGGATTGGCTTAGGCTTTTTTGTGGTATTTTATTACCTATTGACTTTTACAACGTGCGTGTAGGTGGGTCGGGGGGGGGGGGGGGGGTTCGTTCATCTTGTGAAAGATAATAGGGGAATTAAAATTAGGAATACTATTTTGTATAAGTAAATTTGATATAGAAGATTAAATTGAATAATTTTATTCCCTAAAAAAAAAAGAAGAATAATTTTATATTTTTCTTATTTATATGGAAAAAATCTTTCTAAAATTAAATTATGACGGACAAGGGATTGTTTCTCCTTGTCTTTTTAGTTTGGTTGCTATTTTGCTAAGCATCACTTATAGATAATAAGTTTTTCTTGAATTTATAACAATTTTAATTTTTGTAGTTTTCATTTGAAACTAAAAAGATGTTTCCTGTTTTATTTGAGACAAATAGTTATAATTTCATAAACGTATATAAAAGATCTTGTTGAGTGGACACAAGACAATATTCAATTTCCCAATTAGACTTTTTGTTATGAATTTGGCTAGACCAACTTAGGAACTTAGAACATGATCTTTGTCAAATAAAAAATTAAGAAATTAACTCATCTAATTTATTAATTGATACATTACATGCAGACATTTTAAAACTTTTTTATCCATACTAATTCAATGGAATGTTTTCATTGCCCTATAACAAACCAAAACTTTTGAGGTTGAGTGTGAGATTAATACATACATAAATTTAGTATATATATATATATGTTAAATTCCAATTATGATAAATTTCTTATATATTTATATCTGCTTAGACTTAAATTAATAAGTTAAAAAAATAATAAATTATGTATAAGACTCAACTTAAACTTAACTCTGTTAAATTTAAAAATGACGAATTACATTAAAAGAAAAATATCAAATAACTAAAGGTGAAGTTGCATTGTTTTAATAATTAATCTACTGATGCACCTAAATAATTTTGTCACAAAAATATTTTAAATAAATATTTAGTGAATTTATTTTTATTTTGTGAGAGTAATTAAAGTAAATAATGGAGCAATCAGCATCTTTCGAAATGACCCATTTGCCCCGCCCTGCGCCGCTGATATTTCTGCCCAAGAAACACTGCACTGTATAAAAAGTTGAGCAAAGCTGAAAACGGTAGAAGAAGATACGAAAATGCGAGTCTTCAAAATCCTCACGAAACGAGTTTTTGCTGCTTCAACTTCCTGTAATCGTCGAACTTTCATGAGTTGTACGCGCGCGATCAAATGTCAGCCGTCGATTCTCGACTCCCCATGGTTCGCCACCCAGCTCCGCTGCGCCCGATTCTCCGGAGGCGATGTATGTAAATCCATCCCTTTATGTATTTCCTTAATTATGTCTATGAAATAATTTGCACGCATGTTGAAATTAGATAAATACACGCGGTGGTCATGATATGAAAATACTCAAAACCCTTATTGTTTATAATTTTTCATGTGGTTATTCGAGATTCAATAGCGGTTGCTCTATGTTACGATACTACTGTTATTTTCAATGCGCTTCTTGTTAAATTTGCATTTTTTTGGTAGGTTGTTGAATTTTATTCTTGAGGAGTAAATCACTGTCGTGTGTTAGTTTAATGGCTATCTTCTTGTCTTACTATTGCTCCATGAGTAGCTCTAGACGTAAGCATACCAATCTTAGTTTTATCTTATTACTGGTTTTTTAGTAGCATCAGCTGCTGGATTCGTAGTGCGGCACACCTATCTTAATTTTGTTTTGTTACTGGTATGATTGCCGATTGCATCCAGTCAAAATCCACGAACGAAGAGTTATCCAGTACAGTAATAACTTTTACTATAATTCGTTAAGCAGTCTTCTTAACTAAATACATCCAAGCACATATCTTACAAGGGAATGATCAATATCTAGAGATATCGCACTTTTTGGGAGGTAAGTCCTCATCAATCTCACAATCTTGCCTTCAATGAGACCACCTAACTCAAACAAATGGATGATAAATAGTGATTTATGTTATTTCACCATCATTTTTTTATGCATTAGTTTCTTTAAAAATTGTTGTACCAGGACCCATATTCCCTCCAAAAAACTATAACTAGTAGGTCATTTGTAATACCCTTCAAGCAAGTACTTCTGTTAATCTCAAAAGAAATGGTAGCATGGATTGCTCCTGCTCAGGGCATCAGTTACCTTAGTGCTCTTGTAGTTACAAGTTTACTGTTGTGGTTTCATGTTTGTAATTACACTGTGCAGGTAAGAGTGGGAAACGTTATTGAAAGAAGAGGTTAGATGTACTACATTCATAGTAATAATAAATGTTAAAGCCTGTGTACTAACAAATTATGACATGTTTGTCGGATGGCTGCTGATGCGATGCAGGAAAGATTTATCAGGTAACTAGTCGTATGCTTCCAACTAATTTTTTCTTTTTGCAATTTATTATGAAGCTGTAAATATGCCTCAATGTATCTTGCACTGAATTTTTTTAGGTGGTTAAAGCGCATCATACTACTCAAGGAAGAGGAGGTGCTATAATACAGGTTAACACTAATTTCGTAATATCATGGTATCATTTTTTTCCTTTATTTTGTAGGTATTGAACAATGTGCTTGTAAACAAATGATTGTGTACTCTTTCTTTATAGAATGGTTTTGAAATTGTATAACAACGCATCAATTTTTGACCGTTTGTCCTTCTCTAGTTCTGAGTTACTGGTCTGGAAGGTTAACTTGGCATAAAAATTGCTTCCCTACTACTTGCTGAAATAATACTTCATGATGTGCAGTTTCAATTCCAGTTCATTCAAACGAATTATCTGTCCACTGATTCTATTCTAGAGGGGAGTCTTGCAATAAGTCACTGATTTGGGATTGTTGGAAAACTGGGATTGAGAAAAGCTTAAGCTTTCCCCATCTTCCTATGGCCTTATCTTAAAACTATTACTTAAATCTGAAAAGTTAATAAAAAAAATACTTTAAATAAATATAATAATAATAATGGATTAAGCAAAAACTACGCAAAGTGCACCACACTGCAACATCAATTTCTCGTCGACACCTATCATTATAACCACTGTACTTCTGAACATGATTTTGATGTGGGGAGAAGGTTTTCAGTCGAATTTATTATAATAATGAGAAAGGGAGAATTTTTTGTTGGGAAATTTTATTTATGTATTTATGTATAGAAATAACAGTTTTTGATTTAATTGGAATATGTCATGATTTATTGATATCAGTGACGTGGACATAAAAAAGTTATGAACTTGTATTTCTGAATAGGAATAGCAAAATTTGATGTAATTGGAGTATATGTGGTTCATTGACCAGTGACATGGACATGAAAAAGTAATGAATTTGAGTGGTTCCTTGCTCTATTTCTATGATTTGCTACAAGTTATTTTTTGGCCATCTTTGAAATCCTTGGAGCTTCGTTCTCACTCCATTCCTCTCTCCGTTTCTTCTTGTTGGCGCGAAAGAATAATTTGATGATATAGAGTTGGTGCAGGAAGACCTTGGCTATATATCATTGGGTTACATATCATAAAACATATACGCTTGAATATTAAAGCTACGTATACTTATCGATGAAGAAAGCTTACTTTTATATTCTTGTTTGATATTTTGCTTAGAAAAAGATCTTTAATTTGAAGTGCCTGGTATTATCTAGAATTTCAGAATAATTAGTCTTTTGCTTGGTCTTCCATATTAATTATTCAGTTTATACACGCCAAATAGCATTGCAAGTATTATCTCTTTTTTGCTGGATTTATCATTTGTTTCTAGAATTAAACTCTCGTTGTGCTTCTTTTTTCCTTACTGGCCAAAATACTAACAGGTGGAGCTCCGCGATATTGATAGTGGAAGTAAATCAAATGAAAGGTTGAGAACTGATGAGCCAATTGAAAGTATGCATCTTCACATCATAATTCTTGTTAAACTCTGTTAGTTACTTGATGATTCTCCTAAACAGTGAATCATATTGATGAAACTTTAGAGTAAATTGATCTTGACTCTGTACATCTGTACTTTACCAAGCCTCCTGTCTGTATCCATTGAAGTTGATGCTATATAATGAAAAGGAAATACTTTGAGGCTGAGGACCAAAACAATGAAATAACGAATGAATTTTTCGTCTTTTTTTTTTAATGTGGAACTGGGATAAGTTAGCAGTAAGATGAAATAAGCAGAGCTTAATCTATAATTCGTGGTGCTGCACTCTATCAATTTTCTCAATTTTGTATACTCAACTACAAATCTCTGGTTTATAAGGTATGTTTAAACTGAATGTATGGGGTGATTGTTCTGAACATGTTTAGATTTTAGGTTTTGGTTTAGGAAGAATGTGATTTAATCAGAATGTGTCGGTATTATGAATTCTCTTGAGATGGAAATATTTGATTCAGTTCTTGTCTGCAAAATCAAGTCCATGCTTGTACACAAAACAGAACACATTATTCAAGCTTTTCTGAAGCAGATTCGAACTAATTATGCTGTTACTGAGGTGCTATTATTTGTAAATGGTATATGAGATAGTTTTGAAAGTTTTTGGACCTTGTCCAAGCCCCTACGAGAAAAATGAACTTGTACAAAAAGGTCATTACAGCAATGTTGAAGCTACTCTGAATCGGAATTCTATGCTCTAAATTGGATTTGATTATATTTTGCTATGAGTTTATCAGACTAAAGTGAACCAGAAGTTCTCATCTTGTCGAATTTACTGACTGACTTACTCTTATTTGAAATTGGTACAAGCTTATATGGATATGTGGAAGAGAGTGTTTATTGAATTATCAGTATGTGGTAACCTTTGCAAACGAAACCTTCAAGCTCAGTCATGCTCTCTTTCAAGTCGGGCATCTTTGAAAAATAAATGCTCTTCCATTTTGACTCCAGTAGTTCACTCTTTCTTTTTTTATCTTGTTCAGAGGTATTTGTTTATGAGAAGTCACTGACATACCTTTATACTGATGATGAATCTGGAAATATTGTTCTAATGGAGTGAGTGCTTCTGTTTACTTATTTATTTTGAATTTAGCTTGTACCAATTCCAAATATGTTGACTGGTATTTGTTTAATCTGTGTTATCTTATCCAGCCCTGACACATACAGCCAGCTAGAGGTACCAAGACACTTATTTGGTGAATCTCTTGTATACCTTCAAGGTAATGCTGATTAATCTTTTTTCTTTTAGTATCCTGCGCAATCTCCACAATCTCCATTGTGTAAATATCAACTTTAAGGATTAGGAGATAAAAGGAAATTGTCAAATACAGGAAATTTTACTTTCTGCACAATATTCAAGACTTGTGTTTCTTAGGAAATTGAAACTAATATAAATGCATCAAATAAGTTATTATTTTTAGTTGATACTTAATTACATGCATTAATAGAAAAAAAAAATTGGCCTGCGGTTCGGAGTGGTTAAAAAGTACAAAATTGAAACGAACCGGAGGCGCCTCGAAAGGGATTAAACCCTTGGGAAACCCACAAAAAAAACTATTTTTTTCAGTTTCGTTCAATTTATGTTGAACCTTTTAATTTTGTTTTGGTTATAGTTCAGTTAGCTGAACTTTGAATACCCTATTTTAGAAAAGCATGTTTGAAAGTTAATATTACAAATTTTAACTCTTGATTCATCAACTGTTGTGCTCCCGCTACACAGATGATATGAAAGTCACTGTCCAACTTTATGATGAAAGACCCATGTCAGCATCAATTCCGAATCGAGTGACGTGTAGAGTTGCTGAAGCATCTGATGCAGTAAAAGGAACTAGTAGTGGAGCTACACCGTAAGTGAAATTCTCTTTAGTACACTATGTCCATGTACTTGTGATAAAAAAGAGTAGGTAATAAGAAACTATACTGTGTCATGTTCGACAAACTATTCTTACCTAAAAGTTGTTAATATTATCATTCTTTGGGTTTGCGGGCTTACGTAATGTTGTTAATATTACAAAAACTATAAATCTTTGGGTTTTCAGACTTAACCCTCATTATCTTAGCTGGACCTTAACGTTGTTCTCTAGATTAAATGTAACATTTTCTTGACCTCGTGTATTTTGTGATTGCTTCATCATATTTCTCATCAATCTTCAATTTTGCAGTTATAAGAAGGTTTTGTTAGACAATGGTGTAATTGTCCAGGTAATTTACTCTGAGAAATAATATGTTTCTCATCCGACAACATGCATGATAGTCTTGCTTTTCATTATTCACTCAAGACCACCCAGGATCCTCCAAAACCACCCCTGGGTCCTTACTACACATTTTTGCACTTAGTGTTAGTTGCCTGGGCTTTACTCTTCAGAGCAGGAGCAGGTACTAACTTTGTATTATTATGAATATGATGATTAGGTTCCAGCTCATGTTTTAGAAGGAGATAAGATTATTATCAATACCACAGATGGCTCTTACGTTAGCAGGTTTCGTAATTAAGTCTCTTTATCTATTATTCTATTGTGTTTTTTACCATGAATGAATGATTATCAATAAGGAATTAAGGATTATTCTTTTGGTTTGGTTTCTCTCAGGGCCTAAACACAACACAACACTACTTTGGTGTTGGATCAGATCAAAACAGCTCCCTGTGAATTTCTAGAGCTATAATAAGTTATTTTAGAACTTACAGACGAATGTCGTCTTAATATCTCTGTTTACTTGCTAGTTTTCCCAGAAAAAATGTAAAATTATTTTGACCGACTTTCTATCTTTTTTTTTTTTTTTTTCTACTTATGTTACCCTCTCTCATTGTATTGAACAAAGGGCCAATAAATGCTAGTTAGATATAATGGCTCGACAATTTTCTAATGGTCCATAAATTAGTTAAGTATTCAACAAATTAGGGTTTTTTTGCACTTTGAACCCCCCGAAATATGCAAAATAGGTACTTTACACCCCCAAAACTTAAATTTAGCACTTTGCACCCTCGAAATATAAAAAATGCAGCACTTTGCATCCTTTTTTATTTTTATGCAAAAACTCAAGGGCAAAATAGGTAATTCAATTATAAATTTTTGGCACTTTGCACCCTCAAAACTTGAGAATTTGACACTTTGCACCCCCTAAATAAAATTAGCACTTAACATCCTCTAATTAAGAACAAATCAGCAATTTGCACCTCCGAAACACAATAAATGGGTAATTTGCATTTCAAATCACAAAATTAACACTTAACACCCTCAAATTTAAAAAAAAAAAACTCAAATTCCTTGTTTTTTTTGTCAAAGTTGACCATCGGAGTGAAAAAATCTAAGGCAAACTAGGTAATTCATTTTTTTCTCCTTAAATTTTGCAAAATAAAATTATAAAAATACTACCCCAGAATACTCATTTCTCTCTCCATCTTTTTTCACCAATATACATATTCATAAATAACTAAATAAAGTATAAGTAAATTTCTCAAAGGCCCATTATCTACATCAACATATCAAAGACCCATAAATAATTACCTATTTTGCCTTAGAATTTTTTCACCCCAATTGTCTCCTCAAATTGATTGGTTTCTTATTTTTTGGGTCGATTGATTTGTATTAACAATATTAATAAATAACCATTCAGACTTAAGTTATTAATGGAACTACCAAATTATACATGGTTAATCATAGGAATTTAAAAAATAAATGCATGCAATCATATGCAATTATTCTTGCGAATCAAGTAATTTTTTCTTGGACAACAAGAAAGATCACCAAAATCATTAATGCACTGAATATTAATCTTTTTAACCAAGTAAATATTACTGGACTCTCTGGTATATAATTATAAATTTCAAAAATCGAAAATAAAAACCAGAGTAATAAAGCTGAAAACGGAGTAGAAGTAAGATACAAAAGATGCGAGTCTTCCTCCTCCTCAGCAAACGGTTTTCCACTGCTCCAAAACCGGTTTCATTTACTCGTAGAACTTTCACGAGTTACACCCGTGGCATGATCGAATTTCAGCCGTCGATTCTCGTTTCCCCTTGGTCCGTCACCCAACTCCGCTGTGCTCGATTCACCGGCAGCGATGTATGTAAATTTTAGAGCTCGTTTAGTTTGTTTTTCTAACTATTATAATTAAAAAATGAAAGGGTTCTCTGAGAAAATTTAAAATGTGTTTGGATTATTTCCTTTCTGCAAACTTTTGACTATTATGATATAAAATGATAATGTTTTTTTAGGTTTGAAATATAACAATGACAATTTTCTTTAATAAATTAGTATATTAAAAAAGAAATTGGTTTGTATTTTTTTATGTCTTCCTGTAAAGTCTCTAAAAGTTCAAACAAACTAGGCCTAACATTTCCGCTATATCTTTAATTATGCGACATATTGAAACTATCAAGATACTGATCTTCAATTGAATATCAAGTTAACTATCTATAGTTGCACGTTTACAGTTGTGACTAATGTCGTGTTTGATTTCATTTTGTGTAGGTAAAAACAGGAAACATCATTGAAAGAAGAGGTTACATCGCGTAGTTATATACTTAAATTCATAAAGTATATTATTATTATATTCAATTCATTCTAAATAATATGTAGTTGTCAAGTTAAAGCCTACTTACTAATAAAACATGACTAATTTTCTTGGTTGGCTGTTGATGTGATGCAGGAAAGATTTATCAGGTGATTACTCACAATTTAATTGTCCAGCTATAGATATATTAATTATGCTTCAAAATGTTCTTTCATTTTATTTTATTTTAATTATTGTAATTTAGAATGAAATTAATTAATTTGCATGTTTAGGTGATACATGCCAAGCATAATAACCAAGGAAGAGGAGGAGCTATAATACAGGTTCAATTCGATGCTAATTACTTAATTTTGATAATGGTCGTGTTATTTTGCTTTTTTTTTCCCTTTATTTTTATCATTATGGGGCCGAATCCGGTTGGGATCGGATTGGATAGGTTGAGTTGTAGAGCACCTTAAATCTTGAGTTAGATTTTTGAACTCGATCCTTGACCAGGCTTTATATATACATGGGCCGGGGTTCATACTTTATACAGATTTAAAATTAGATGACTTATTAATTTAATTTTGCCAAAATACTAATAGGTGGAGCTCCGGGATGTTGATAACGGAAACAAATCGAACGAAAGGATTCGAACCGATGAGGCAGTGCAAAGTATATATATAAATACTTGATAATATAATTAATGCATCTATATATATTCACATCGATCATAGTATTTTATTAATTTGATATAATATTTTGTTTAATTTTATTCAGAGATACATGTTCAGGATATGTCACTTACATACAGTTATACTGATGATGAAAGTGGAAATATTGTTTTAATGGACCCTGAAACATACAGTCAGCTAGAAATACCAGAACACTTTTTTGGTAAATCTATAGTCTACCTTCAAGGTAATAAATATATATAGTTGATCGAGATCTCGTGATTTCATTCGATCAGTTTAATTTGAACTCAACTTAATTAATTAATTAATATATTTCTTCATAATTTCTATGTATATACATGAATTGACGATCGAGTACAGATGATATGAATGTGAAAGTCCAAATGTATGACGAAAGACCTGTGTCCGCATCAGTACCAAGTCGAGTTACATGTAAAGTTGCCGAAGCATCTGATGCAGTAAAGGGAAGTAAAGGTCCACGGTAATAATAAGTGATGAATCTGTGAATATATATATGTGAATTAATTAATCCTCTTTTTACTGATTAATTAGTTAAATCATATACTATATATTATTCTTCAATTTAATTTAATTTGAATTTTGCATGCGCGCGCAGCTATAAGAAGGTTTTGTTGGACAATGGTGAAACTGTAGATGAGGTAATATATATGCATGCATGCATGTTGTTGATATTAAAACGTTAATTAACAATTAATTTAGTTCATTGATCATGTATGGTAATATATATATAATGGTTTAGGTCCCAGCTCATATTGTAGCAGGAGACGAGATTATAATCGATACCACCAAGGGCCATTACATTAGCAAGTGAGTTCTTGTTGTTTAATTAGTTACTACCATATTTGAGCTACATATATATATATATATATATATATATATATTCTTATTCTTATTCTTATTCTTCCTTTAATTTTCCTAAAGATAATTAAGCTGTTTCCTTGATTTCACAGGGCCTAAACAAACACAACCTTAATTCTCTACTCTACTAATTAACTCAGATGGATGGCTGGATGAATAGCTCGTCTTTGTTTGTTACGATGATTAATTGATTATCACTTGTAGACAATCAACTCATTGATTCGTAAGATTTTGCATATGCTTTTTATCCATTGTTATCAATATCATCATTTTTTGCAAAATTTATTTTAATTAGACTAGTTGAAAAGAAACCTTGATCACTTAAAAATAAATAGATAAATAACAAGTATTAATGTAATATTCAATATTTATGAAAATTTGGGATTCTTAAATTTGGGCTCAGTTCCCCTTGGGTATTCCACTACGTCCTTTTTCTTGGATTTTTTAGATCTCCCCATTTGGGAGATGCTCTTATGGCAAATTTTAACATCCAGATGCTTCTATTTAAATTATTCGAAGAATGCCTTTTGTATATGTTCAAGAAAAATGGCCAATTTTTATTTGACTTTTAAGCTCGAAGAGATGAATAGGACTCCAAAAACGAGGGATATGAAAAAGGCAAGTTTGATTACGCGTCTATTTCTAATCCTAAATGGAATGAAACAGCATAGAGATCCACACATAAACATAGTTCCTATATATATGGAGCTTATAGAACCCTATTTGGCATCGTCCTGTATATAATTATCAATCTCATATTCCCTCTAAATTGACTTCAAAGGCACTAAACTACTAGTAGAGATTCATTTGATGTTATTGATTATCAAATTGGATTCGTGATATTGTAAACTCTAAAATATCTTCTTAAATGAAATACCGAATGTTGTAAAAAAAAAACAAAAAAACCCAAGAAAAGCAAGAGAAAATAATCAATCTATCTTATTGCAAAAATACAACATCCTTCGAAGCAATATAATAATTCAGAGTGCACTAATTATTTTGCCGGAACATTTTTCTTGAAATTCCACAAATAAGTAAATTCGGAGAAATTAGAGAAACTCCAATACCTATCCTAATCGAATTAAGTTGAGTAAAAAATGTATGCCTGTCATTGCAAAATACTCTCTCAGCACCAAATAAAACATATCCAAAACATTATTCTGATAGAGAAAATCTCAATCCCAATGAAACACACCTCTGTCTCTTAAAGAATTACAATCCAATCTTCTTCTCAAATTTCTGGATTTGGTTCAGGAATATCCAGGTCATCTGCAAAACACAAAAAAGGTCAAAACTAAGCAAAACTCGGACAAACACACACACTCACACACACACATAGAGAGAGAGAGAGAGAGAGAGTACCATGACATGAGGAGCAATTCTAACACAATATACTGGAAATCCAGTGTAGAATTTGAATGGTCCCCCTGCCTTGAGTGTTTTCAATGCACAATCTAGAGAACCAGTGTAAGGATACTTCCCTGCAGCATCCGGCTGCATTTTCTGTATTTGAGTTTTCACATAATCAAACGGCAAACTACAAGCTGCAGCAAAGAATCCTGATACAGTACTTGCCCCTGAAAAGAGACAAAAAGACCTTTAAGAATCGATCTGGAACAACTTTTAGACCTATAAAAATCGATCTTGGAGAGTAAAGATATAAATTTAGAATGTGTTCTCTCACCTACGACTGTAGCAGCCTCACCAAAACCGAGAGAATCCTTGCAAAACTCAACACTTTGATCATAAGAAGCAAGCATGCCCATGTTAAGCGCCATAGCCCTCACCACAGTTGGACCAGCACCTTTCCATAGTGCTAAAACTCCTTCATCGGCTACAATACGGGAAAGGGCATGAAATGCATTTGTATAATGACGTCTCTGGGCAAGAGGTAATGTTGCATCAGCCTGCATACGAATGAGTGCCAAATCTGCGGGACTACCGACACATGCTCCAATTGCTCCTGCTGTCAATCCACATAGTGCCTTCTGATAAAGTGGTAGAGGCTTTCCCTCGTTGGCTTCGATTGCTTTATTCGTTAAAATCCTATATTAGAAAGAGCCCCAAGTAAATTAAAATGTTCAACAATATGATGCTTATTATGCTCAAAATTTTGAATTCATTTTCCAATAAATGCAACTGTCTCACCCTTAAAATGTATAACTTGGTATTGAATGTAAATAAGATTATTTAACGTATTTAATTGAAAAGTATTTGCGATGACAAATTCTGCTTCTCTTAAAATTTCGAAAGAAGGACTGAAAGGAGAAGAAACAAGATGGGTGATACTAGCTTCTGTTGGCAGTTTACTAAAAATGCAAACACCACCACTTGAATCTTTTTTCTGAAATACAAACTCCACCCACATGATAATACACACCCTAATTCACATGATAGAAATTGAAAACAGAAGCCCGAGCTATCAAAAGAACAATAAACTTGAGAAGCAGTCTCATCTTTTAATTGTCCCAGTAGTTATTTCATCAAATTTTTAGCATGAACAATAATTTTCAAAATAACAGGAAAATCTCACCTAAATGATCCAAGCCTTGCAGTTGTATATGTAGCCTGTCTAAGAAGCCCAGCAGATAAACCCTGTAAAACAACAACTGTAAGTATGTCTGAAGATCGATTCATCATCAGCTTCAAGCACAAGAGATCTAGTTAAGGTTATAGCAAATGTGTATATATGTGTGTGTGTGAGAAAGAGAGACTATTTACAGCTTAACGCTTCCAGCTATACTACAATCTACTTTTACGAATATCAAGAAAACTAAAAGGTCAGAACAGAAACACTCATATATTCAAAAAATTGACCCTCATAGCTCAAACTCAAACCAACCCTAAAATAAATTATACCCCATTGCTCAAGTTCAATATTCTTCTAGCCTTTTAAAAAATCAAATCAAGCTGGAATTTTGAGCTTAACTACCTCAGGCTAACCTTATAGCAAGTGTGTGTCTTTTTGCAAGATAATACATAAAAACACACACACACACACCCCTATATGAAGACAAGCCTGTGAGAGAGAGAGAGAGAGAGCGAGACCTATTTATGGCTTAAAATTGAAAGACTTACACAGTGGAATTTACTTGTACACAAAGTTCTTTCTGAAATGAGCTTATATACAAAAACCAAGTACAAGTATTTTAAGATGATAATGCGAAATTCTTAGAATATAAGAACTAAGTTGAGATTAGTCTTGGTCAATAATTTCCCAACACAAAATTAGGAAAAAATTACTGTCATTTCAAATGTAACCCTACAAATTAATTTCCATGAGAATCTCACTTGTGCCACAACAACTTTTTGACCAAAACCAACTCTTTGGATTACTATTTCACTAACCAGCGATGATCAAAACCATAACAATGATGAAGAAGAAACATAAGCGAATTTATGATTGACTCGTGTAATACAAACCTTGTAAAAGGCACCAATACCATCATTTTTTAGCATGTTCCTAGTCACCTCGCTGGCTGATCCCTGTCCCAGCTGTATCCTCACCTGCAATTAAGAACCAAACATCACAGATCAAGATCTATAACCTTCAGTTCACAAACAGCAACAGAAGAACCCAATTTCATTTCCAAGTGATAGTTTCAGGATTTAACACTAAGACCACTAGCTGATTCTATCTAAAGAGACCCCTCATAGATAAATCTTACAACCAAATATCGCAATTCAATTGTACAACCTTTTCAAAGAACAGAAAAAGAGATCCACAAAGCATAACAGAAAACATCTTACAAGCAAAATGTAGAAATAAAATTCTAAGCTCATAATGAAAACCCTAGTTGATTTAAGATCTGAAAACATGGAAGTAACAAAATTTTCATTCAGGAAATCAAAAACATAATCCCAAACACCAAAAAAGTCACCAACTTTTTCATGGTTGTATAAACATTTGAGTACCTTGATCATGTCGATGGGTTGGATAACACAGGTAGCAAGCATACCAGAAGCACCGCCGTTAACGAACGGCTTAACTGTGGGCCATACTCCAGCGGATTGGGGTTTAGATTCTGCCATTTATCTTTCTTCTGGTTTCCCTTTCTTTTCAAGATGTGAATTTCAAACAGAAGGGAAGAAAGAGTGAGGACTGAGGGTGAATGCACTTTTGGTGGTGAAAGAAACAAGGGTTTGTGTTTTAATGGCAGGTAGGAAAAACGAAAATGATTCTTTTTCTTTTATTGTTTAATTCTGCAGCCAATCAGAGATTTTTACTATGATGCATATAGTCCCACAATAAATTGCACGCTTCTCAATTAGGTTTGTTTCACGAGTTTTTATTTGAAAAAAATAAAATTAATTAAAATCCGCTATAAAGGAAATTTTATGAATAAATTAATGACCAGAAGTACCAATTATCACAATATAGTGACGAAAAATTAAATTTGCAATATGTCATATACAACTGTAATGGTTGTTGATATATTTATAAGGAGTATATTAATATAATAGAATGGTTTTTTTCTAAGAAATGTTAATGTTGTTCTATGTATCCTTTTGCATTTTTTTCTTTGCTTGGACCACAATAACTAAAGCTTTACTTTGATTCCTTTTTTCCTTTCATTTTATTGAACATAAACTTATAAATTTTTATAATAATAATAATACAAATTTCTTGTTGTTTTATTTCTTTATTTGTTTACTATCACTATATCTAGATAATTTTCTGATTTTTGGATTGACAAAAAGGTCAGAGATATAAGAAGATAATTTTTTTTTTTTTTTTATAAAAATAGTTGCTTAGGCTTCACTTTATGTGGTGGATACCAGAAATAACGTGAGTAGTTAAATTATTAGGCCTACACTTCAAATTGAAGAAATAGACACTTTCCCAACTCTACACTTAACATTTATTGAATATAAAAATTTTCTTTGTCGTAGATTCTGTACATAAATCCATAAACTATGTGAAAGTATAACTTTTGCAAATTGAATAAATAGTAAATCAAAATAAATAAATTAAAAAAAGTTAGTAATAATGCAGACAAGATATTTTCTAAATTTATAAAGTTATACTAATTTAAGATTTTATCTTTGTCGTGCAATATAAAAAATATCAATTAATTAGTCTCAAAATACCGTATATATAAAAACTTTCAAATAATTAGTAATTCCATCACATCGTATAACACAATTTCTTCCCTTTGGAAGTCTCAAGACCACCCAATTTAGTTGGCCTATGCAATTAACCTATTTTTTCATCGTTCAATAAATTTTAAATACCCCCTTGGGTTTGTCGTCACATGTGTCATCTAGCGTGGATATGTAATTTTCTTCTTCAGAAAAACCAAAATAAATTAAATAAAATTGGGGTAATAATATATTTATTATTTGGACGTGGAGATCTAAGAATGGATAGCAAAGTTGAGGTCAACTAATTTTACTTAGTCATTTTCAATATTTATTTCAAAATATAACATTATGGTACATGGCTAAGATTGTATGGATAAAATTTGCTATTACATGACTTCAACATTATCATCATAAATGGCATGAATCACGATTAATCATAACTTTTTAATTTTCTAATCAAAACTTATAGTCTTATTTTTTGGGTGAAATTCATTCAATTGAAGACATATTTCTTTTTTATTTTATTTTATTAAAAATAAGTACGTGTCAAATTTGTCTGCTAACTTTTGATTTTGTGAAAAAATAATCTATTATCAGTCTTACTTTTATGGGTGAAAAATGCATGCATTTGAGAACAAAAATATTTTCCTTTTCTTTTTGGTTTATTGTAACAAAATTAAAAAAACGTAGCAGATTTGTTTGCTAAATTGTAATTGGGCCCGTTTGTGGGACGGGCTAATATAACCTGACAGTGTAATGCTTTGGTCCAACTGAAACAATTTGAGCCCATTCAATGATCCAGTGGGAATATTAACGTTTGAACTTTTTTTTATTTTTTATAATTCAATACTTCATTAAAAAATAAACATCATACAAAAGGTTCAATGAAATTAAAGATGGGATAACCACCATTACAAAAAACATTACAAGGAATTAATTAAAAGGGATCGTAGACGACCAATCTGAAGCAAAAGCCCATGAAGCTCTATAGTGTGATCAATTTTTTTTATAAGATAGTGTGATCAAATTGGAAAAGAGAAAAACAAAAGGTTTTAATACTCAAAATGTAATTAGATGATTCCGGTCTTGAATTTAATGGTTGTTCTAGTTAGTTTCAAATGTGTTCAAATATTGAGCTAAATAAGAAAATGTTAGAACTAAAGTTTAAATAAATTTATTTGAGATTTGTTTTGGGTTCTGAAAATGTAGATGGGGATCCAGTATTTTCTGAATTCTTATGTAAGGAATTAAAAAAAAAGTTTAACAACGTACAGATGTGAATTAGGAAGGATTGGTCGACGAAATATGAATCGAAGACTGAACATTGATATACCCCAGAACAATACATTTTTATTACCACGAGACATACTGGCAGCCGCGAATCAATTACTTGTCTGAATTAAATATAATAATTGAGTCCTAACATTTTGAAAGGTAATGTTTAACCTTATTTCAATCATAAAAAATTTAAATTATACGCCAAGTCAACTACTCGATCTTAACCTATGTTTCGAGTAAAGTTTTACATTTTTTTGTTCGTTCCCCTACAAAAATATGAAAATGTATTTGTTGTACTAAAATCTATCTAGTGAAATATAAATGTCAAAGAGTGAGATGTTATCATAAAATTCAGTAGACATAGTTAGAAATACAGCTAGGTGGATAGTGTGATTAGTGAGCGAGTGAGGAATAAAAGCATGTGAAATAAGCCAACTTAAGGATGAGGCCACTTGATAATAACTCAAGCCCATATGGACAATTTTATATTATTTTCTCTCAACTACTGCTCAGATGCACCAACCATGCATATCTTCGATTATATTTTTTCTTTTATTTAAAATAATATCATCACTTTTCTGTATTTGCATTGTTATATGTTTTTCTTTCTCTACACTTCTTAAATACGAATTAAAATAATCCCTTGAACATTGTACTATTTAATTGCAATAGTTTCGTTAAACAAGTTTAACCATTTCTGTAGTGAAGTAACGAATATATTTTAGATGATCATTTATGTTTATGTTAAATTACTAGCAAAATTCAAAGAATGCCAAATAAAAAAAAAAATATAAGAAATATCTTCTAACAAAGATTAATCTTAAACTTAGAAATAACCCACACTTTTAAGGAGATTTGACCAAAATTTCTAGAGTTTTAGGTTTTTATTTCACCATCAAGAGAGACCTCCTCGACACATGTTTAATTAATTTGGCCAAAATTTAATAGTAGAAGATACACAAAAAGGTCGAAAATGATACAATTATGCTCCAATCAAATTCTCCATAATTAAAAAAGAAAGAAAAAAAAAATTTGAGTTATCATAATGTCTGATCCAAATACACAGAAATCACTTTTGCCCCGGAAAAGCCATACACGGGCAAGGAATAAGATGGAAATGCAAGAAATGAAAGAAAAAAAATACCTCCCATTATAATTGTAATCTTATACCACTTTCACAATATTTTATTTTCAACAGATTTATTGCTACTAGTTTATATCCGCAATAAAATAATATGACCTCAATCAAACGGCCGGACCATTAATTCATTAATAATTTTTAACGAAATGGTAGGGAAAAAGGATCCAAAATTTGGCAATAACTCATTGAACGCACATGGTACAACCTGGTCCAGACATACTCCAAGTCTCCATGTGGCAAGTGATCTGCGGCAAGGGCAGTTATGTAATTTAATAGATGACTAGTAGTACCAAAAATTAAATCAAACTACTCACTCCAACTCTTCCATAAAGAATTATTTGTGTTTGGTTTGTCATCTACCGGACAAACTCGAACAATATTTTTCATATCTAAATTTTGTAGATCTATTCGGATTTTATTGGATAAGTAGAAAATTGATAAAATATATATAAAAATATAAATGTACTCGATAAGATCTCGTTCAATTAAAAACTCGTGCAAATTCGATCACTAAGAATCAAACCATTACGTTCAATCAAAATATTAAACTCGATACAAAATTCAAATCAAGTTTCACCACACTATCTATTTTATCCAATCTCACGTTCTCGTACCCACGTACACCCACACAGACTAACATTCTCTCTCTTTATTTTTTTCAATCAACATTTATTAGAAAGAGAGGGAAAGAGAAAAAAATATCCCATTTCATTCATATTGAAACCGATCTAGACCTAGAGAGATAGAAAGCGAGAAAAAGGGGTTTACTTAGCGTTGAAAATACATTGAAGGAAAATTGTTGAGCGAAAAATGAGAGAAATAATAAGTGTGCATATAGGTCAAGCCGGAATTCAGGTAGGGAACTCATGTTGGGAGTTGTATTGCCTTGAACATGGCATCCAACCTGATGGCACGATGCCTAGGTATTTTTCTACGTTCACCTATCTTTTTCCATGTTGTCCGATTTTCATTCTCGGTTTTATTGATGGGAAAGTGTAAATCTTGGAGATTTTGGCTTGAATTGAATAGACAGGGCTTCCTTGTTGATGGAACTGTATTAAATTTCTTTTGTTTATTTGTTATTTTTATGGTATGATCTAGTCATTTATGTGGTATTTAAAGGTGAGAAATGTGTGCATTTGGTGGATCTCTGTTTTGGTTAATTATATTTATGTATATTACCAAAAATTGCAGTGATGAATCAATAGGTTCGGGACATGATGCTTTCAACACCTTCTTTAGCGAGACTGGATCAGGAAAGCATGTGCCTAGAGCTATATTTGTTGATCTTGAACCCACAGTTATTGATGAAGTTAGGACGGGGAATTATCGCCAGCTTTTCCATCCCGAACAGCTCATCTCCGGAAAGGAAGATGCTGCCAACAATTTCGCAAGAGGCCATTATACTGGTGATTATATTGTCATCTAATATTCAGATTTAAAATTGGTTTTTGTGGATAATATTCTGATTGAAATGATTTATTATTTGCAGTGGGCAAAGAGATTGTTGATCTATGTCTAGACAGAGTGAGGAAGTTGGCTGATAACTGCACGGGTTTGCAAGGATTTTTGGTTTTTAATGCTGTAGGTGGTGGTACTGGTTCTGGATTGGGGTCATTGCTCTTGGAGCGGTTATCTGTGGACTATGGAAAAAAATCAAAGCTTGGTTTCACCATCTATCCTTCACCCCAGGTATTCAAACTGACCTTCAAATAATAACCATGAATCCATATTCACTAGTTTGTAGGTTAGATCTTTCAATTTTTGCATATAATTTCCCGCGAGATGGTATCCGATGGCATCATTTTTAGCCATGAACTTTATGTGTGAATCTGGGCTTGTATATAGTGACATTATGTCACCATGATATAAGTTTCAAGGACTCTCCAAATGTAAAATGATTTCTCTCAGATGTGTTCAATGTGATGGAATTGGGATTTGGTTTCAATTGCAGGTGTCCACTGCAGTTGTTGAGCCTTACAATAGTGTTCTTTCGACTCATGCCCTTCTTGAACACACAGACGTGTCTGTGCTTTTGGATAATGAAGCCATTTATGACATTTGCCGGAGATCTTTGGATATTGAGAGGCCCACATATACCAATTTGAATCGATTGATTTCTCAAGTCATATCGTCTTTGACTACTTCTCTACGGTTTGATGGAGCCATCAATGTGGATGTTACAGAGTTTCAGACCAATCTTGTACCATATCCTCGCATCCATTTCATGCTGTCATCATATGCCCCCGTGATCTCTGCTGAGAAAGCTTACCATGAGCAGCTATCAGTCCCTGAGATAACAAATGCAGTTTTTGAGCCATCAAGTATGATGGCAAAATGTGATCCAAGACATGGGAAATACATGGCTTGTTGCTTGATGTACCGTGGAGATGTTGTTCCCAAAGATGTCAATGCTGCTGTTGGTACCATCAAAACCAAAAGGACAGTTCAGTTTGTCGACTGGTAAGAAATTTGCCTAAACATGCTTAATTTTAACACTCGTTAACATTTACCCATTACTGAAATTTTGAAAATCTCAATGATGATATCTGAAATTAACAGGTGCCCGACTGGATTTAAATGCGGAATCAACTATCAAGCTCCGACAGTTGTACCAGGAGGTGATCTAGCCAAAGTTCAGCGAGCTGTGTGCATGATCAGCAACAACACTGCAGTTGCTGAGGTGTTTTCAAGAATTGACCACAAATTTGATCTTATGTATGCTAAGAGGGCATTTGTTCACTGGTATGTTGGTGAAGGAATGGAGGAAGGTGAGTTCAGTGAAGCTCGTGAAGATCTGGCTGCGCTTGAGAAAGACTACGAAGAAGTTGGTGCCGAGGGTGTAGAGGATGAAGAAGACGATGGTGAAGACTATTGATGAAATATGTCTGTCAGATCACTACGGGTTGGCTACTGACCTGCCCTTTTGATTGTGTAATAGTATTCATTTTGTGTATTGCTTATTTTAATGTTTTTTGTGGAGGAATTGTTTAAATGTTGTTGCTGGTGGTTTTCTTGAATGTTTTAAATTTTGAAAGTAATATCAAATATTCATGTCTTCGTTGTAAGGTTAGTTCTTCCGGTGATGTGAAAAGATTCATTCATGCAAGAGTTATGCCTCCATTAAGTTTTCATGCAAGTCTCTCAAAAAAAAAAATGTTGTCATGCAAGTCCAAATATGAATCATTCCCAATAAGATGTGATGGCCTTAAAAGTTAAAGTCCAAAATAAGGCAAAATTGTAGGAAACATTCCAAACGAAACAGTGATTTCGGATTTTCATTTCGTAATTTAATATTTTTTTATATCGTTTTACCGTTAATTATGAGACAAAAATTGCGCCTGTGTCTGTTAAATTGCCACATGGGTGCTTAGGTGTCATGACGTGGCAACTTTTAGCATGAACAATTATACAGTATTGTAAAATTTGTCCAAACTAATTACAAATTGAACCGTCATTTTCGTTAAATTAAAATTTTAATGATGGGACTAAAAGTTCATGTAAAATGGTAAATTATTGGACAAAATTCACTGACTTGATATAGTTTGGAACGAAAAACTAAAATTAGTAATTAGTTTGGGAAAATATTTCGATTTATGTTTTAAACTACCGGACAAAATTCAGTGATGTGATATAGTTCGGGATGAAAATCCAAAATCACTAATTAATTTGTGATATTTTTTACAATTTTGCCGCAAGATAAATAAAAATGCATAATTCATAGTTTAATTTTTCATTATAAAGACAACTTAGATTTATTTTTAACTTCGGAACAGAAAAATTGAAAAGACTACTACATATTTTCAATTTCAAATTGCGCCGTGAAAACAGAGTTTTTTCAGATTTCCAATTAATCTTTTTAGAGGAAGGTAGAATTAATTCTTGCGCAAATCAAATTGGCTGAACTCATTAGTGCAAATACATACACTTACTTTGAAATTGAAAGACACTGTTTGTCCAAACCTGCTAGGATTTTAGCAAGGCCAAATTTAACCTTTAGGAGTTGTGAACTTACACTGACATTTAATCCGCGATATCATGTATGCAATGCATATATACCACATAAAGGCAAAGATGAAGTATCATAAATAGTTTTTATTCACCATAAACATAACACCACTAATGTAAGCAAAAATGTACAAAAAGAAGACACTTCCCTATTTATACAATACAAAAGTACCATTTTTCATACTTACAAGTCAACCTATGAAATGCATTTAGTTCTACCAAATGAACACCCAAAATACAAAGACGACAATGGCACTGAAGCTGACTCCACCATTCAAGTACTCCAATAAAAATGTCTGAAGCAATCAGTCACCACCAAAACATTGATATCTCAAATTTTCAGATGCAGGGTCAATGTCTCCTAAAGACCAAGATACATACAAACATCAGCTCAAAAATTAACAACAGAAAAAGATCCAAAACTTAGAAAAAGGTGATCTCACCAACCATGAGGATCCACAAAGTTGTTGGAATTTGTTGCTACAAATGGAGGTCTACAATAACTCTCCAGTAAATCTGTAATAACATAACAGAGTGATGAGTAATAGACCCAAACCTTACTAAGAATGTCGTTTGCTAGCAAAATTAGGTGAGATTCCGTAATTTATCAACCTTTATCCTTTGTTTTGTAAGCTTGATAAATATTAAATAAAATAAATCGATCCCTAACGAGTGACCACCCATCACTTTGATGCTCTAACATTAATAATATCACATATCGAACACTATGATGATATAATCTAGCTATGGTTCAAGGAGGAATTTACGTGATGAATTTTGCCTCAAAGTTGTCACTAATGTATGTTTACTATACTACTACGAAAGAAGTCTAAAATTTATCTTATTTTATCTGTAATAACATATTAATATTTTCCCCATTATTTTATAGTTGCTACCAAGCAAATTCTAAAAATATTAGTTTTTGATAGGTGCAAAGGGACAAGAAGCAAAAGTTAGTCCAATCTATGCTCATAAACCTGACCAGGTTCTAGCCACAGTTTTGTTAAAAGCGCAAGATGCACTACTGTATTACGGGTAAAGCAAATGGCGCAAAGGAAAGCAATGTGTGCGCTTCATTAAAGGAGTTACATATATTGATAGTTTCTTAGTATACCCAAAAAAAAATCCGTTAATTCCAACAAATTTCAGCATTTTAATGGGAAAGTTGAGAACTATTCCCCTTAATCTATGTCTAAACAAATAATTTAAGAAAAAAGTGGTTATATAAATACGATGCACTTTTACTGAGAGCCTCGAATCAAGAAAAAATAATCCCACAAGGCGGAAGGCCTGAACTTTCTAGGCTTCAGCTACAACGCCGGCTAAGGTGCTCTTTTAACAACTAAGACCCAAAAGCCTCCAATATTTTGACACAGAAGATTTTGTGTGTGTGTCTGTGTATATGTGTGTGTGTGAAAGAGAGGGAGAGAGAGAGAGAGAGAACAAACCAGAACTAGTAGTGAAATCAACTGGCAACTCAGGGAGATTGAAACTTGGAGGAATTTGTGGCAAAAACCCGAAAGAGGAAGCATTGCCATCCAAGAGAGTTCCGTTTAAATGTTGTGGATGATCAGACTCTACAACACTGAATGACGGCACAGATGCATCACCCATCAGAGGACGTGGTTCCAGAAAAGTGCTAGTTGGACTGAAATGGAAAGGTGAACTACTACTACCAGCATAACCACCTTCGGTTTTGACAATCTTCCCATTCATATTATGAGCCAATCCCATGTTCGGGTTTTGAGGCAAGAACAAACTTGGAGAAACATCAATCTTCCTACAATGACCAGACCCGTTTGGCTGGATTGATGGTCCACAATGGTTGAAAACGTTTGAGAGCTGCATATCTTCTACTTTCAGAGTTCTCGTGTTTTGTGGGGCACAAGATGTAGAGAGTTGTTGTGCTGTAATATTGAAATACTAAAATAAGTCTCTTCAGACAGGAATTTAGGCATTTAGTATATTTTGAACTATGTTCAGTTCTTAAGTTTAAGTGAGTAAAACATTAAAAAAATATTCTTAGTGAACACTAATCTTCATTTTTTATTCATAGTCCAATAACTAGACAAAAGTTCTACCTTCCCAGATAAAATAGATTTTATAATGCGCGCGAGTCATGTTCATTTTTCTTTTCCCCATATCCTTGATTTATGGCATTTTTACAATTATAAAATTATTTGATTGGGTTTTTAATACTAGCCTAGTCGTTAAAAGCGAAAAGTGCACCAAAGTGAAAAGGTGCCTGCGGGTAAAGAGCTATAACAAAGTACACAAATCATTGAAATCAACCGGATAATAATATATTTTGTGGTATATATCAGGAATGCAGACATATCCCACTTATTATCAAGCATAAACAGTTCGTTTGAAGATTTTTTTTTCCATCAAGATAACATATAGAAAGCAAACTCAAGTTTCAACATAACCTGAATATAGCAAATTTCAGCAAAATATTGGCACAAAATTGAAAGTCAGCAAAATTTGTAATAAATTTTAGCAGCAACAAAGTAAATTTTCCTGCTCAAAGAGATAGAGAAAGAGAGATGAAAGCTCTGTAAAAGAAACTCTGTAACTTAATAAAGTTTAATAGATCAGTTACCAGTCTTACTTGGTGAAACATGGGATCCGTTAGAAGTGAGCACGGGGGCAATCCCAGTTAATCCAATTCGATGCATTAGGTTCACCTGCTCTGAAATCAACCTGTTGAATTCCAATATTTGGTCCTTCACCAACAATTTAAGATAATAAGCCTTGAAAAAATCTGGATTTTCTTCTTCGAGCCTCTGCCAAACTGGATAACAACCAGCAATTTAAATAAATAAACCTCCAAAATTTTAACATATTATAACATTTGTGAAATAATTCTAAGCAATTGAAATACACATATTGCATGCATCTCACCAACAAGAAATTTATAGAAAAAGTGGCTCGGAAAAGAAACATATGCTTCAATGTATAATACAATTACTACCTAGTTCAGTAAAACCAGCTTGAATGTTTTCCTGGACAATGAGATAGTTTATGACTTCTTTTCTATTCATGTAACGCTTGAGACATCGTTCAACATGATTTTGCACCTGAAATTAGAATTCTGTCAAACATGAATCAATAGAAACTGACCAATATCTTAAATTTGTTACTATTGTTTTCATTGTAATTGTTTTGTAAATATAATCAAAAGCAAGGAACTCTAATTACAATTGATGTAATCTAGATATCTTGTGAAATAACAGTATAACCTTCAAAATGATAATAAGATGGAAATTAGAAAGAAAATGACAAGAAGCTTCAGTATTTGCAAAACTGTTCTAATCAAACCTAATGCAGGGAAAGGTTTATTAGTCAATGTGATATCAAATAAAAAGTGATGAAATTCTTCTTCATTGTTTTACTTTGACTACACTATTGCGTCATTAAATAACAATAGAACAATCATATACTTCTCCAATTCACCTTCAAACCCTAAGTGTTTCATATCATTCCCTATCTTAAAAGAAGCAGATAGGTTTAGTCATTCAAAATGTTTCGAGCAAAAACACTTACGTATTGTATATCTTGACTTGAGAGTTTACTTTTCTCCACACCAGACATCTTCGAAAATTGCAACCTTTTAATTCAATCAGTCTAATGTAAAGCAGTCTGTTGTCCACCACAACTTGTAAAAAACACCTATAATTCAAAAAATTGTGAAAGCATTGTCCATAAAACACAGTTAAAGAAAGAAAAAACTAAATTGGAAACGGAAACGGAAACCCAGAAGAAATTGCAAAGCGATAAGCATCAAATGCTACTTTCACATAAAAACCGAGAGCACATACGACAGCAAGATTGCCATTTTCCTCCAAATTAATTGAAACAGCTATTAAATGTGTTACATCTACTCAATTCGAGATCGAATTTCATTCCGACCCTTTTAATTTTTTAACATTAGTCAATAAACCAAAAAATGGCAGTAGCACAAAATTCTTCACTCAAACAGATAATCTTTCAGAAATCAATTTCTAATTAAGATAGCGCAAAATTCAAAAGAAAGCATACAAAAGAGGAAAACCACAAACCCAACTGAATGAAATTAGAAACCCCAAATAATAACCTAACAGTAATACTCATTATAAAAATAAAGTGAGCAAAATCATGGCTTTAAATGAACTGGGCATCAATTTTTTTGACTTACCGAATCTATTTAAGCACCGGCATGAGATTCTAATGGAATTATTTGTAGGTGTAGTAAATTATAAAAACTGAACTCAAAAGGAAAACTCTCTATTTTTTGTTGTTGTTGTGTATTGTATTGTATTGTATAATAGGAGTGCTGTGAAGAGAATTTGATTCAAATGTTAACTCTTTTTATTGTAGAAAGGGAAAGGCGAATTAGTGACGTGGCTACTACATACCCATTACATGCCCTTCTTCATGCTTTTCTTTCGTGTAATTCCACTTTTCCCCTTCACTCTTTTCTTTTCTTTTCTTTTTCTACTTTTGTATTTTCCTTTTTCCCATTGATATCAAATTTCCATTTTATTTTACCTCACAAGATTTTTGTCAACAAAAAGTTGAATATTACATACATATATATACATATAAAATAAAAATATAGCACGGTAGGTCTCGTGTACAACGTGTTAATCATACAGAGTACAATATCATTGGTTATGCAACGTGTTTATTGCATGCACAAAGAGTTGCGCGTGGCATGACACGCGTTATACATGCAAGATTTGTATATTAAATACCAACGAACATCTTAAACGTGTCATGTCTTAATATTTGCAGTTGTATAACGCGTCCAATATCACATGCAATGGATGTATCATATAATATAATTTTGCTTATATATTCATCGTCAGTAACCATTTAATGAATCACGTCATTGGTATGTGTCATATGCCGTGTGTATAAGAGTCTCCATATGCATTGTCACTAGATGTACAACGTGTCGCATCACATGCACAACAAATTGTGTATAGAGTAATATATGTGACGCTTTTCTATTCGATAACCGACAAGCTATTTAACGTGTCAAATATTTTATACCGACAAATTGATCTATGTAACGTAGTATGTAATATAATATTTATTATTTTATGGAGAGTCAATCAAATGATTGAACATTAAAAATAATTTAACAAGCATACTATATATTTCTCTTTTGTATTTAATGGAGATCATTCATGCATCATTTCAACCTTTTTTTTTTTTTTTGGACTCCGAAACTGTCGTCAATCTTATCAAAGAAGCGGATGTGGAGTGTCATCCCTTGGGGAGCATTATACAGGATTGCAGAGTTCTAATGCATATGCCTTGGGAGTGTCGGATCTCTCACATAAAACGTGGTGGAAATGAATGTGCTGATGCACTAGCAAAAATGGGTCACAAGAAGACGGATCATCTGGATATTTTGAAAGAGGCTCCTACGGCCCTGGATTCCCTACTTTTGGAGGATTTGATGTAATTTACCTTGTTATCTTTTATCACCAAAAAAAAAAATTTCAACCTTTTTTTTTTGGAGAATTCGTTTCAACTTATAGTTAAACACTTAAAGGACTCATGTAATTCATTCTCAGTTATCATTTACTATATAATCTAGATTATCATGGACCCAAATTTAGTTGTCATATTTTGAATCAATTATACATTTTAAATTCAAAACTGGAATTTCTCCTATTGTTACTAATATGTTCATTGTTAACACTGATTAGACTTCGATTATCTAAATTGTAGACTTATATGATGATCTAAATTTTTAGTTCATACATCTTGTTTCCACGCTGCAATGTGTAGAAACAATACATTAATCGATCATTGAAGCAAATCTGTAAAAAAGATGAAAAATAAGTAGGCCAACTTGTTTCCCATTTATAAACATCCAATAAAAAGCTGTAGTGGAAAAGTGGCATACTGGTTATATTTATTTATTAGTATAAATTAAGGCACAATAACTGTTACAGAACAAAAATAAAAACTATAATAAAATAGCGCTTCATCTCCAATCTCCATAAAATTATTTACAAAAGTCAAATTTCCTCCTCCCAAATAGTTTGAAGAATCACGTATGTGGATGGGTTTAACCTTTTTAAATGAGTTATCGTTAAACTTAAAAAATTATTAAAAAATCTATTCAGAAACGCACATTCAAACTCTTCAAACCTATAAAATATTGATTTGACACATGTCGACTATTTTTCCTCTAAATCTCACTAAAAAAGACATTGATTTGATACATATCACCTACTTTTTTTTTTCTAAACTCTAAACTCCAATATTCAAATCTAATCCAAGTGGGGTTTTAACTTATTCAAACATCAAAATCCAACAACCAAAACCCATCCAAATGAGATCTTTAAGGTTTCATCAAAACCACCAAAACTTTTTTTTATAAACGAGAGGCGCGAAATCGAGCCATAATCCATCCAAATAGACCCAAAATTTATGTATGAAATTAAGTAGATAAATAGCATTCTCTAAAGCCATTTTAGTCCTTTAATTTTTGTAGAAACCCGAAAATGGGACACATGAGTTCTGATCGACAATTCATATCCTTTATGCTTTAAGTTGTTGCAATTTTAGTCGTAAATTCATCGGAATTAAAATCAATGTCATTAAATTTCTATGCAAACTAACATTTGAGGGTTTTTGTTATGACTAAATTGCGACAACTTAAATATAACGGATGTAATTTGCTTGTTACGACTACAAATGTTCCATTTACAAGTCCCATCTACACATAGTTAAAGGACTTTTTTTTTTCAAGTTCTTAATCCATTTTGAGACGCGTCATACACATAAGTGAAAACCTCTCCCAAAAGAAATCCCCCCACTAGTTTTACTTCCCCCCCTCCCCCTTTATCTATATCTATACTATTAAAAAAAAGTCTGTTTTTACTCACAAAATGGAAGTTATGAAACCATGCTACACCAAAAATTTGTCACTTTTCGAAATTACCCCCAACTCATCCGTGTATTATTTTCTATTACAGTTATTTAACTTCTTCCCACTAACTCATAAACCCACTACCCAAAAATTTTGCATTGATCATTATCTATTAATATAATAATTAAGCACGGTAAGTATTTATAGTTACAGTTACATTCCCACTTTCCATTAATGTATGTATTCAACATTATCAATTTTAATTTTGAAAGAGATATTTGAAGCTCCAATTTTTCGATCATCCCAAGTAAGTTGCAATTTCATATTTAGAGTGAGTTTTGATGGTCTAAAAATTACTTTTTTAAGTATCTTATTTTTTTTCTCATAATTGGTTTATTCTTTATTTTATTTTGCCCAATTATATTACTGACGATGGCAAAATCCATGACGGTAATTTACTTTGAACATATCATGTAAAAAATTATTTCATTATATCATAAATAGTTATGCACGCAAGTACTGCATGCCACAGTTGCTAATATAAACATAACCAAAGCTGATACAGGACTTTTGGTGTCAATATACAAGAATAATAGTTTATTTTCAATCAATTTTAGTCCAATTAGAAGAAAAAAATTTCTTCAAGATTTGACCAAATAGTTTAATTAGCATCGAATTATATTTTAGTAACTTATTCATATATGATATTTTTTTTCTTTTAAAATCAAATACTTTAATAAGCATCGAATTATATTTTAGTAATTTATTCAAAAATGATATTTTTTTTTCTCTTAAAATCAAAACTGGCCCATGTTGGCATTATTTATTTTAGTTCATAAAGTATAATAAGTGTATAAAAAATTGTACATATATTTCATTAAATATTAATATATTGCTCTGCATCGGCCAAGGATGGTGACAGCTTTTGCAAGCAATTTTCAGTCTTTCTCTCTTTATAAGAGAAATAGCCGATGCAGAGCAATAGTATTAACATTTTCAGTCTTTTTAGTACCCTATCAAACAAAAAATTTGAGATAAAATTATCTTCGCACTCGTTCCAGATCCACAATTTCGGAAGTTACCACCGCCATGTTGTTTCCTTCACGCCTTATTAGTTGGAATTTGTTACAGTAGGGGTGTTTGGAAGCTCTAGGGTTAGTTTTTTCTGTGTAATTGATTGTTATTTACAGTGGGGATAATGTGATTGTGATGAAGGATATACTAGAAAGGTAGTATTCCTATTTCTAAAAGGAAAAAGATTTTTGTGCAAGCTATATGATTAAGCATACATAGATGTTGAAGGTGGGAATTGTAATGGCAATTTCATAGACTATTTCACGTATTTCAGATGAAACATTTTCGGCCTCAGTCAGGGGCGGACCTAGGCGGTGTTTGTTGGGGGGGGGCCGAATTTTTTGGTAGCAAATTCGATTTTTTTTTTGATGTTTTAATAAAATAACATAAATTAAATTACAATAAAGTAATAGTAAATATGATTTTATCTAACAAAAAGTGAAAAAAAATATAATAATAAGGATTCTTAAATAGTCAATATGCAATAAAAATTGAAAGCAAACTAATGTTGCTAAGAGAAGATATGAAAATTAAAAGTTCAATTGACCATTAATAGGTGAAATATAAAGGTAAAACTATAACATTAATATAAAGGTAAAAGGCCAACGAAAAAATCATGAAAAACATTGATTAACGAACACAACATAAATGAGGAGTTCAATGAACCCGATGGTACGTGAAATGGAGAAAATAAATAAAATAATCTTGGTTTTTTAATTCGAGAATGAACTTTAAAGTAAACTCCAATTTTTTTTAGTAAATCATACACGAAGATCTAATTACACAATTAATGGTTTAAGAAATTGATAAATCCAGAAAGCACAAAGGCAATTTACAATATATAATTTAGTTATTGTAAAGTTGTAAATAACACAAGGTAATACTAGTAGGAGTATAACATCCAAAAATAATTAAATGTTCATTCATAAGGAAGAAAATCATCCCGCGCATAAGGAAAAAAATAAAAATAGCTTATGAGGAGAAAATTAATATTAAAAATACCAGACATTTTCGAGTTTATGAGGATTTGAACACGGGACAAAAGACTCTTCTCAACACTTACCACTCAGCCACGTTCTTTTCTTGTAATTATCTTCATATATATGCTATTTATTTATTTTATCCATTAATACTAAAAGTACATAACATTTTCGAGCATCTGAGGATTCGAACACGGGACAAGAGACTCGTCTCCGCACTTACCACTCGGCCACGTTATTTTTTTGTAATTATTTACATATATATGGTATTTATTTATTTTATTCTGGGGGGACCATGGCCCCCCCCAGTCCCCAAAGAGGTCCGCCCCTGGTCTCAGTTTTTAGTTTGGTATAGTTTTGTTAATTATGGAATTTTCTTTTATATTAGTAAATGATATGCATGAAAATCAAAAGAAAAATAGAAGACGGGGTTCAAGAGTGTCAAAATCTGAGTCTGAGAATGAATAAAGCAGATAATTGGGTGAGGGGCATAAGCGGTCACATAATAACCACCATCTCTAGAACTCCTGGACCTGGTCTAGTGAATAATTTTCCTAATTTCTGTAATTTTTTCGAATCCTGTTAGAACTTCGGTTTAATGATAATCAGAAAGAAGAAATTCTCCATTTCCAATATCCACAAGGTTTGTCTCCGCATCTTAAGTGATATCATCCGTGTGGAATGACATTTATATTGTTTCTGTAAGAGTTTTTATTTTAAGTTGCAGTTCTTAATTGTAATTATTTCTGCAATAACTTGAAAAGTTAGCTATAATTTATTCATCTTGGGTGAGTTAAAATGACGAAATTCTCCGTGTGAGTACTGCTGCATTCCTGCTTTGTGATTGCATCAGGTACAGTTTTTGGGATTTAATTTGTCAGTGTCTTCACTGTTTGCTAGATTTTAGTTCTTAGTATTTTTGTCAGGGTTTCCCAAAGGGTATTGATGTCAATGAACTGCTAATAAGTCATGTATGTTGCGCCATGTTAACCACTAAACTATGCCTTGAATGAGCTGTGAAGTGTGGGAATTACATTGAATTAGGGTAGCAGAAACCTGCTTAGAACAATAGAACTTGGTTTTTGTGTGACCTAATATAAGGAACGAGTTTTAGAAGTTTTACTGTATTCTCGTGGCAAATCTAGTCAGATTTATTTGAGATTTTTTATCATGTAAATAAATGACATGACTTTTCTGTTATATTATGGAATCTAATTGAATGACATTTCAGGCATTTCGGGTCTAAAAATACCCATTAAGTTTGGATAATGGAATATGATGAAAATTCTCCAGTTCCATTATTAATGACTATTGGGTTGGATTTTAGATGTTTTGAACAGCTAATTTTTTGTGTAGTTTTAGTTAACCTATTATGCCTTCTTCTTTTCTTAGGCATCTGCATTACATATCAGTAAATATGTGTAGTTATATGACCTCGAAATGAATGAAATGTTGGTCTTGCAACTTGTTTCTGAAACCTGCCTAATAGATATGATGCAGTTGTTGGAATTAATTATGTAGTCTCAATATAACTTTGGAGTTGAGCTTGAGTAATTTGCCCATTTCATTAAATAAGTATTGAAACGGGATTTATGTCATAATTGTAGGCATAAGAGTCTTCAGAAAAGATGAGTCAACAAAAAAAGCATAGAATATTAATGGTGTCTGACTTTTTCTACCCCAACTTCGGTGGCGTAGAGAATCACATATATTATCTATCCCAATGCTTGCTTAAACTTGGCCACAAGGTTAGTGATTTATCTTAATATTCAATTATGTATTTATTAATATTTGTTTAATCCCTCACCCCCGAAATTTGTTTCTTTTAACACATGGCAGGATATGAGTTTCCCGCAGTTCTATTTTTTTTATTAAAACCGTGCATTTTCTTGTTTGCCAGGTGGTTGTTATGACACATGCTTATAAAAATCGTTCTGGGGTGAGGTATATGACTTGTGGGTTGAAAGTTTATTACGTGCCATGGAAACCATTTCTGATGCAGAATACGCTGCCTACATTTTATGGCACGCTTCCTATAGTAAGAACAATTTTGATTCGAGAGAAGATAACGTTGGTACATGGACATCAGGCCTTTTCAACTCTATGTCATGAAGCTCTAATGCACGCGCGCACCATGGGGTACAAAGTTGTGTTCACTGATCATTCCCTTTATGGTTTTGCTGATGTGGGAAGTATTCACATGAACAAAGTTTTGCAATTTACTTTAGCAGATGTGACTCAGGCTATATGTGTTTCGCATACAAGTAAGGAAAATACAGTTCTGAGGTCTGGCCTGCCACCTGAAAAGGTCTTTGTTATTCCAAATGCTGTGGATACGGCTATGTTCAAGCCTGCTCCAGAGCGACTCAGCAGTCATGAAATTGTTATTGTTGTGATAAGTAGGTTGGTTTATCGAAAAGGGGCAGACCTACTTGTTGAAGTCATTCCTGAAGTGTGTAGTTTGCACCCTAACGTGAGTATGTAGTTGCCCTCTTGCCTGTTTGTGGACTCCTTAATAATAACTTTACTCACCGTGCATGATTTGTGATAGTAACCTCCAAAAGAATTGCATTCAAAATTATGGTGCTATAACATAATATGTGTGTTACATATATGTCACCATTCCTATTGCTTGGAGCTCATAATCCAATATATTCTCGATCCAACCTTGTTAAATGCCCAAATAGGGAAATGAAAAGATATTGAATCTGATTGCAGGTGTGACCATCGCGTTTATTACCTGGCTTTGCTTAAAATGAATACGATAGGGATTTATAACATCTATGTGATATGTAAAAGTTTTAAAGTTGTTTGTATCTTATGCCAATGCATTTATTAAGGTACGTTTCATTATTGGTGGAGATGGACCTAAAAGAGTGCGGCTGGAAGAGATGAGAGAGAAACACTCTCTACAAGATAGAGTTGATATGTTGGGTGCTGTTCCTCATGCTAAAGTACAATCTGTTTTGATAACTGGACATATTTTTTTAAACAGGTATCCTCATTTTACTTTGGTTGTTTGATTACGCTAGTATAGCTTTTTTTAAACTTTTCTATCTGTTTTTAGTCTTTTTCAACAAATTTTATATACTTGCAAGTTTTGATAAAGAAATTCTGACACCACTAATATTTGAATCGAATGTCTCGAGAGAAAATGAAGAAGTGAATTGAGCATGCCTGTATTGGAAGGTCATACAAACTTCTCTTTCAGAATTGATCAGCCTTTAGTCATGTGCAACCAAAAAATCAATAATAGATTCCAGCTTAGGAATCTGTTCGAACTGTGTTTCTGGTAGATGTGGCTGTAACAGTTGCTCTCATTTTAATCTATATTATCATAAAAGGAGAAATACAGAACTGGAGGAAAACATCCTTAATCTTTTTAATCACAGGTTACTCTAGAAGAACAAAAACAAAAGACTCACTTTGTGGCTAAATTGATGTTGCTCTAGGATGTGAATGCCTTATCTTGAAGTGATTTCCAAAAAGAAAAATTAAGCTGTGATCAATGATTATTGTCTTCATCTTAGACTGTTCATGGGCTTGCAATTGATTTATTTACTTGAAGTTTAGATGGTTATGATTAGTCTTTTGTTTGGACCAGTAGGTAATAATGACTGGGCATTTATTTGGACCAGTATACAAGCACATTATGAAACATATCAGGGTTCTCTTTTTCTTGGAACACTGTATAGTACTTGAGAATAGCCTCTTAAAAACTATTTAAGTTTCTAAATGGTTACAGCATTCAAGGATTAGGCCTAATGTGGTGGTAGTTGGCATCAAAAGGAATATTTGGAGGTCTGGGAAGTGGGCATATCGCCTAAATAAAAGGAGAAGGAACCAACATGTAAACGAGAAACTTCAAGTATCTCCAACTTGAATTACTATTTACTTAAAATAAATATCTAGTGCAGATGACTATAGCAATTTTTCTCACCTATTCAGGTTAGAGAAATATTAAAGTTCTCTTGGGCCCATAAATAATCAGATACCATGCCTAAAACTGATTAATTCTTCTGTATCCTAAAGTAGGCCTTAGTAAACTGGGTCTCACAGTCACCTAGGGAAATATCACATGAAATTTATAAAAGAAAGATATTATCAGAACTTGATTTAAAGTTAGTCCAAAAGGAATCCATCTTAATGATGAGAATTTTTTTCTGTGAACACATTCTGTCATCATCTACTAAGCTATGAACAAATTCGATATACACGAGATTCTAGTTTTAATACAAAATGAACGAAAGGCCTACCCGCTGGTGTTCGCATCCCTTTAACTGTTAGACTTTCTTCGACTCGAGAGCTAAAAGGAGGTTTTGCCTATGGGCATATGTATTATTTACCTGATTCTGTATTCATTTTTTACTTTTCACAGTTCTTTAACAGAAGCATTCTGTATAGCCATATTGGAAGCTGCTAGTTGTGGATTATTGACTGTCAGTACACGAGTGGGAGGTGTCCCAGAGGTACAATCAGGATACATTTTCACATTCTCCCAGAGGTACTGTATACTTAGGATTCTGAAAGTGTTGTCTTTTGCCTCACACAGGTCCTGCCAGATGAAATGGTTGTTCTTGCAGAGCCGGATCCTAATGACATGGTACTGGCAATCACAAAAGCAATAGATCTACTTCCGCAGATTGATCCACTAGTAATGCACAGACGAGTGAGTTCTCTAACATAAGAAAGGAATTTACATTTTCTCGATTGATGTCCAACTCTGCTGCTGGTATTATGGAAAACAAATTCACATGTTGATATTTTTATCCTAAGCTGAAATGGTATGTGCAGCCTCTATAAATATATTTTGAGATTAACTTAATCATGAGTAAAAAGCTCAACTAGACATTATTATTGCAAATGCAATCAAAACTTCGTGGTTGGCAAGAATAGTATAATATTTGGATGTGGAGATTCTGCAATGTCATTATTATATCTTTTGGAAATGTTATCAAAGGTTTAAATTGTCATTTATAATGAATGTGGGCCATGTATTCAACTTATAACCAGCATCGTTAATAAGAATAAGTCAATTCCATTATATCATATGCCCCAGAAGGTTGGCTGTGTATATTTCTAGTACCTCAGCTGCCACTAACCTAATTGCAAAAGGAAAAAAAGGGAGGCCTGATCTAAATTTTCTGGACAGATCCATCATCTATCGAAGTCATGCTAATCGAATAAAAGTATGGCCTAATTGATTTTGTTTAATTCATTCCTCTGGCAGATGAAGAAACTGTATAGTTGGCATGATGTTGCCAAAAGGACAGAGATTGTGTACGATCGTGCTTTAAGATGTTCTAATCAGAATCTCTTAGAACGGCTTCCCAGGTTTGCTTAGACGACTTACTATATTCATCTATTAAAAAGTTCCTTGCTTTTCACCATTAAATATATTTGCTATTTCAAATTCTCTACGGTATCGTTGGAATTTTATATTTCTCAACATCATAATAATATTTGTAGGTACCTCACTTGTGGTGCTTGGGCAGGCAAACTATTTTGCTTAGTCATGATAATTGATTTTTTATTTTGGCGTTTCTTGCAGCTGTGGAAGGTATCCAATCCAACCTCGTTTACCATCATCTTCACAATGAAACTGTAGTTCCATAGCTGTTATTACTTGGAACTAATCCATTTTGATGTATCAAAAGCCTGACAGGGAAATCGAGGTTGTACCTGATATTCATCTGACGACCAAAAACGAAGACACATGGGATTCCAGTGCAGATGAAAGCTTGAATTAGTTCGAGTAATATCTGTGGAAGTGGTTTGGTCCTTATTGCATTTTCACATTTTGCAGTCTTGGCACCAATTTTCTGTCTGGTTCGTCATAACGTGCAGCCGCGGTTTGTATTCAGCCTTGTTCATCCCTTGTGTTCTTTCTGTAAGGCCTGTAGTTTTTGCTGTACTAGCCCTTTTCTTCCTTCAGATCATAGCGCGTTTAAATCGATTATTAGGCGTTTGTTTTATCCATCTTTGTAAACTTAACTAATATTATTTGGAAATTCATATACCAATCTGAATTACTTCTACATTTGAGACTGCTTAATGATGTTGGTTATTATACATTTTTGCTCTGTTGAGGAATTGTACACTAGTGCTGCGAGCCTGCGATCATTTCCCCTAATTTTGGCGGCAAAATTTTGGTCCTACAAATTGGACATAGGACTGTAAACAACCTGAGTAGCATCGAGTGACATGTTTAAATTTGGTTTGAATTTGTGATTGAGCTAATGCGATTGTTAAGCGACCCTGAGCTTAGACGAACTTTTATCGAACAAACTCGAATTGAATTTTATATGTATTTTGTCAATTTAACTTATCAAGTCAAGCTTGAACTTCTTCAAAAGTTACCGAACAAAAAATCTACTTAATTTTGTTTGATTTGTATGACGAACTGAGCTTCAAAGAATTTTTATTGAACGAGTTCAAGTCGAATACCTACTTTTAAAAATTGCACTTTTTATTTTAGATTTCTGAAATATTTTGTATTTCTCTTAATTTTTTAAAATAAGAACTTTTATTGAACGAGTTCAAGTCGAATACCTACTTTTAAAAATTGCACTTTTAATTTTAGATTTCTGAAATATTTTGTATTTCTCTCAATTTTTTAAAATATTTTGTACAATTATGTTTAACGTTTAAAAACATCAAAATTGCTTAAATTCAAGCAAAAGAGCACTTTTTTAAGTAGTAAAAGTTGACAACTCCGCCAGTTTCATTTTATTTATTTATTAATTTCTACGTTTCATTAGAAATTTGTCTAAATCTTTTATTTTTTTCAAGATTATGGTTTCACATAAAATAATGTGACTCGTCAAATTCTGAGCTAATGTTTTAGATACAAACATGGGTTATAATTTTATTTTTTGGTTATTTTCTGTTATTTATTAAACCATATGTAAGAATATGTAAATAAAAAATATACACAAGTAAACATTACTTTAAATTTTCACTCCAATTAACCTAAAAATACTCCCGCAAGAAAAGGGAAAAAAAACCAAAAAAATAAAATATTGTGCTTTCAGTACAATAAATGAAAATTTTAATCTATACGCAGAGGTAGGACTAGGAGGTTTCTTTTTTTTTTTTTATTTGAAAAATTCTTCATTTTCAAATTCCACATACGATAAAATCAATAATATTTTGAAATACACGTCTGAGTTCTTAGTTGTGAGATTGACACCGCCCATCCACCGCCTACCGTTTCCGGCTCCGACGTATGAACATCAGTAACTGTGAGGCAAGTCATTATCTTCCTTCTTGGTCAATCGGTTTAATTATCTCTATTTAGTGGTTTCCCACACGATAAAACACACAACATTAACATTAACATGCTCTGTGAAAACCTAATTAACAGAACATTCATCGTTTTTGCTTGATAAATTTGACTGATGCTTTTTTTGTTCAGCAACAGGGTTCGATAGGAAGCAGTTAAATGAGACAAACAAGTCTTAATATCCCACTCTCTGCGCATATGTGCATGTCTTCCCTTCTCTGATCCGTAATGTAGGATTATAATTTACAAATTGATTAGTTTTGGGTTTTTTCACATTCTAGTGTTTAATAAATTAGGACTTAATGAGTTATTCCTTTTTCTTCTTTTTCTTTCGGCTAGAGATTGAATCTGTTGTTGGGGGTTAGGCATGACTAGGTATATATGTTTAGTATTGGAGAAATTACATGACAGTTTTCCCAATTTACTATTTCAATGTAATTGATTTTGTCTCTAATTGTGAATTCTATTGTCCTAATGTCTACGTCAATTCGAGGGGTAAAAAAAAATACAACCATTGATACATCTATATGTTTTTTTGGGTTACAAAAGGCAACAGCTAATGTTTGATAGTTTTTCTGTTGATGAGCTTGAGTTCGATATTACTTATTTTTTGTTATTTATTAAAACACTGAAAAAATATTGGGTGCAGTACCCAAAAAAGTTCCCCCACTCAATGAAGTTCATTTTGTTCCTCTAATTGTTGCAGAAGAGAAGAGTGAAAATGTATGTGAACAGATGCCCAAAACGCTTGTTTTGCACAGCTGTTGATCCGCGGCGGGCATGGCTTTTGGTGGGATTGGGGAATCCAGGGGACAAATACCAGGGCACTCGGCACAATGTGGGTTTTGAATTCATCGACGCTTTTGCTAAATCAGTTGGGATTTCGATGGACACCCTCCACTGCAAAGCCATCTTCGGAAAAGGCTCGTTTCCTTAACCTAAATAAATCAATTAATCTTTCGTCATTATATAATACTAATATTTCTACAATTTCATTTACATCATTTAGGTTTTGTCGATGGAGTTCCAGTTTTCTTGGCCAAACCCCAGACTTTCATGAATTTGAGTGGTGAATCTGTAAGCACTTAATATTGTATTAATAATTGAAGGAGCTCCAGAGAGTGATTAATTTGTTTTAGGAGGTGTGTTATGAGGTCAAGATATGAATGAGTGTGATAAAGTTTTGTATATAACTAATGAAATTTGAATTTACTTTATGCCTTTGATTCTTTGTGTAATGAATTATTTCCCATCTGTCTGGCAGAGCGGTCCTCTTGCAGCTTATTATAAGCTTCCTCTCAATCGAGTGCTTGTGGTACATTCTTGCTTCTCAATTTCTTATATTTAATTTTGATTTTGCTGAATGTTGCATTCATATAATGACTCTCAAACGTATAATGTTGTTGCTTTAGCTTCATGATGACATGGGTTTGCCTTGTGGAGTTCTTCGTCTTCACCCTAAGGGAGAACATGGAAGTCACAATGGGTAAGAAAAGAGCTTGTTTACATCAAAACTGTGATATTGCTTCTGGTTATCTTAATTAAGCAAACTTAAGTAGTTTTGAATACTAATCTATGCTTACATATTGATTTATTATAACTAATTAGTGTTAAAGTACTAATCATTTCTTACTAGTGACTATTAAATCACATTTCTGGTTCTCTCTGTTATCCATTTTATTGCCATCAAAATCTTGTTTGACACCTTAGTTTCACTACTGTAATTTACCTGGGAATTGGTTAACTTTGCTTTGAATCCTTAGTTTCGCTATGTGCAGAGATAAAATTATTGCTGCATAAAAGATTATGATTGCTTTAGATGTTGAAATTGTTGTTTAAATTTTGAATTACTAAGTCAAATTTATTTTGCGTCTGAATTCCATCTTTTTGAATATCCTAGGCTGAAAAGTGTGATCCATCATTTTCGTGGTAATAAAGAATTCCCTCGGTTAAGAATCGGTCAGTTCTAGTCCTCAACTTCATATTTTTGCTGCCTTGTAAACTTCAGTTCCACTATAATATATCAAATATATTATTTTCAGGTATTGGGAGGCCTGCTGGTCAAATGGATCCAAAAGCATTCTTACTTCAAAAGTTTAATACTAGAGCTCGAGAAAAGGTACATCTGTCCTTCCTTTCATTTCATTTCATTTCAATTCATTATGCAAAGTTTATTGATACAACTTTGTAAGGTTTGCAGATCGATTCTTCATTACAGGAGGGTGTTGATGCTCTTAAACAAGTCTTGTCCAAAGGCTTTACAGAGAGTGCTAGATGCTTTAATACAGATCAAAAGTACAAACATATAAGACTTCAAACCATGCCAGTTTGATGTTATCAATGGTACTCAGGACCTAACTGCATTTTGCATTTCACTTTGAGTAAATTTTGAACTCGTTGGTAGCAATTGTAGAATAGTGGTAAAAATGTTTTATATCGTTACAAAGATAATACTGTATAATGTTTGGACTTGTTTGGTAGCAGAGATAAATTATAAATTATGGATTAGCTGCAAATCAGTAAAATGAATCAAAATTCACCACCTAAATGTTGTAGTGTTGAATCATAGAAATTATATTATCACAGGGTTGGATCTGTGATAATTTTATTAGTCTTAATGCCTAAAAGTGGTGGATTATCACCAAACAAGAAATAAGGGTTGATAAAAGACCTAATCCCACAAATTCTTTAGTACCAAAAGAGTTCGTTGTGCATAGGGAAAGTTTACTCATTTTTCTGCTACTATATTAGTGTAACCTATTTATTTAGCTCACCTTTTTGGCTGTCATTTCATTTGCATTATCTTTCCTTTTTCTGTGAAATCATCACTCTTTCATGATGGATTCATCTGAATAACTATGATTTATCTGATATTACCATTGAAACTTGCTTCTGTTATTTCTTAGGTTTGGATATATCAGTTCAAGTTTCTTGTACGATGAGGTGAACTCAATAGATGACTGGTTTGGGGCAAATAATACAATCAACAGCAAAGTTTATTGATGTCCGGATATGGAAGAACCATGTTGTAAATTACGCGAGAACGAGCCTAGTTTCATTTTTTCTTAAACGAGAATGCCAAGAGAAACAGGATTACTATACCGATTAGAGCTCTTATATTGTAAATGAGAATCATTGTGTATAATCATTTAAGAAGGCCATTATCATCATTGGAGACAATAGCTTTAATCTTTTATCATTATTATCCATTAATTTCTAATCTGTGCTTGTGTTATGTTGTTGTTGATCAATTATGAGATTAGAATATAATTTGAGCCATGAGATTTTCTTAAATTCTATAAGACAAAGTTTTCATGGAAAGAGCTAAAGTGATTGGTGCTTGGCAGATTGCTTTTTTTAGCATACAGGAAATGGGGGCCTTAAGAAGAAGAGTACACTATTATAGTATTTGAATAGTGAAATATCAACAAACAAATTTCAGTGGTAAAGTATATTAATTGGGATATATATTGAATTTCGTTTCAGTTTGATTCATTGTGTAAAATAAACTTAGAAAATTTCGGTTAAATGATAAAAAATATGATCAGTCTTGCAACATCAAACATATAATTTTGAATAACTTGATTGTTTTATTTAGTTGACTTAATCTCAAATATAATATATGTGGGAATATTGAACTACTTTGAGTTTGATTCAAATACAAAAAACAAAATAAAAAATTTAACTAGTATTATTTATTACTTTGATAGTGAAAAGTCCAATTTACCCATTCCTTGTACATAAAACAACATAGCGAAACTAGAGAAAAAATACATGCAGATCGATTTCATCATTTGGATCTAAGGACCACATTTAATTACTTCTCTCTCATTGCTAAAATTATTTGGGTTAGTAAGCCTATTAAATTCACAATTAATACAAAATGGACTATAATGGATACACGATAGCTGTTCATCATATCTTTGTACGTAATCAACAATTTAAACATTTTCTTCTAGCTAGCTAGTAACAGCATCATTTTCACGCTACATATATATATACATACATACCTCTTAAACGCAACTAACACCACATCAAAATCAAATCACTTTATTTATAAGATAGAGAGGGAAAAAAAAAAAACACAATAATAATAACAACAAAGTAAAGTAACCATATATATATATATTTTCGTTGATAGGTAGATTAATAGTATTGAAATGAGAAGTCCATCATCCTCATCAAAACAATCAGCTAATAGCAAAAATGAGTGTTGCAGTAAGGTAGGGGGGCTGAAGAGGGGGCCGTGGACAGCGGAGGAGGACAAAATGCTGTCGGAATACGTAAAGAGGGAAGGTGAAGGGAGGTGGCGGACTATGCCCCAAAAGGCGGGCCTGCTCCGGTGTGGGAAGAGCTGCCGTCTCCGGTGGATGAACTACCTCCGGCCCACCGTGAAGCGTGGCCATATCTCGCCCGGTGAAGAGGATCTCATCCTCCGCCTCCACCGCCTCCTTGGTAATAGGTATTACTATTTAATTACTTTACATGCGTACGTACTTACATGGATTAAAATTTCGATATATTTCCATCAGGTATATAAATTTGGTTTCAATCAATTAATTAAGTATTAGAGATATATTTAAATTAATTCATACATGAAATTAATTAATTAATTTGAGTAATAAAAGTTTTTGCATGTATATATATATATATATAGGTGGTCTTTAATAGCTGGAAGAATCCCAGGACGAACGGACAATGAGATAAAGAACTATTGGAACACTCACCTTAGCAAGAAGCTCATCAGCCAAGGAATTGACCCCAAAACTCACAAGCCTTTATTACAGCAAAACAATAACTATAATCATAATAATTTTAATGATGATCATCTTGTAGAAGAAGATGGTATTCAATTAGATGATACCTATAATTTCCTCCAAGATCAAGATGCATTTTCTTCCTTCTTCGATTCGTTGATCAACGATGATATGTTCACCAACAATCAACAACAAGACAAACAAGAAACATCATGACCACCATTAATAATAATCGATTATTCTTCCATGAAAATGGTGATCAGCTAGCTAAAACAAGAAACATCATGACCACCATTAATAAGAATCGATTATTCTTCCATGAAAATGGTGATCAAAATTAATTAATATCTAGCTTGTTTTATTTTTTCTACTACTATAATTAAAGAGATTGAATTTCCATTCCTATATATATATGTACTAAAGTACAAATAAACATTATTATGGAATATATATATATGCAAAATTTTGTATTGAAAATAATATTCATAACGATCGACCTACCTAGACCTAGACGTAGTGGATGTTCCGATCCGGTCCATACGTTGTCACAAAAATATTACTTTAATTTATATCTCATTCTCTTCTAGACTTCTAGTGATCAATCTATATGGTGTAGATTTAGTATAATATATACAAATGAAGGCAACTTAATTAACCTATATATCCCGTATTTTCTAATATAAAAAGCATATCAATTTTAAATTGACCATATATATAAATATTTATATAATCATCTGATATTATTGCCATGAAATTAATTAATTAATTAATTTTATATAGTCGCTCAATTAAATTAAGTAGGTTGCACGCATCATTTTATAACAAATTCCAAATGTTTTCTATATATATGCAACTTATTTTTTCCTGTACACATATTAATTAAGGTCTAATTTGTGTGTGTGCTCTAGGAGTTAATTTATACAGTATATTTAATCAAAGGAAACAGATCAAGGGCTGTCACATTCTATTTTGAGGAACAATTTAAAGAAAATAAAAATATGCCAAATTAAATGTACAAAAACTCACTAAGAACTACTATTTAATTTGAGTACTCTAGAAGTGAATGTATTAGTTTAATAAGTAATAAATTCAAGTTGGATTAATACAAACAGCAAAACCATTATCAGTAAAAAATAATTTAACACGTCTCTCTAACATTTGGCCTGATTAAATTTCAATATCAAAAGTAAAAAAAAAGAAAAAATACTTGTATTGATTTCCAGATAGAATTCAATCTCATATGACAAAAACGGAACTGCATTCAATTGTAATACGTCTCACCTAAAAGTTTTCAGAAATAAATTAATTAGGAGCTGAAAAGAAGGGCTAATTAATATGGTAAAAATATTTGGTCCCAATATATTTAAATTGTAAACTTCATCCCTTTCCTCAGCTAGTTTGATTTAGATGGAACCCCACATATAATATATATGGCTGTTAAAACTTAAAAGTCAATAGATAATTAAAGCGCACTTTTGATCCCACTGAACGTACATATGCATGTTAATTAATGGGACAAAAATTGTATAAAATTGAGTCAGTTAAAGTGCACTTCAAAATTAACAAAATAGAGTAAATTTTATGCATGTGACCAAAATACACTTCATGGCTTGACTCTTAACGATCGTATATATAAATTCTTAGATTTAGACGTACAAAAAAGAAGAAGGCACGGCAGGAGCATTCTCAATCATTCATTTCATTGCACCAAACAAATTAATTACTACTACAGAGAAAAGATTCATTACCATTAATCAAATTCACGAAAATGAAAAGGCTCAAATAAAAAGAGAATAATTAAGTCGACAATAATTAACACACGCAAAAATGATCTTATTCCAAGAACGTTTAGTTTGACAAACATAGAAATAATAATTAAAAAAAAAAAAATCAAAAACTTACATTTAATCAACCGATCGATCTCATCAAAAAGCTAGCTAGCTCGAAACATATGTTTCATGAGCTCTAGTGGGATGGATTCTTTTGTCTTTCTTTAAGTCACTTGAACGTGAACTAAGAAATTAAGTATATATCCCACATCGAAACGGTACTAAAATTTGCAATGAAAGAATCGGTAGCTAGAGGAAATTAGCAGTACCAAGTTTTCTTGAATGATAATTCTTTTATGCCGATGAGCAATACATAGCAACTTAATTAGTTGTATTGTATGTATATATATATAGTCAAAAAGCTAATTTCTAGCTAGTGGCTTAATTAATTTTGCATGGTTTTGTATAAATTGACTGGTAGATTTTGCTGCCATAATTTATATTTGTTACTGCATATATAAGATCAGTTGATAGCTCCGATGAAATTTTAAAATCGACATTGGCTAACAAACGTTCTTACCAGCAAGCTTGGTGTTTCACGTTCAACATAAAAACTTACCAAACTTTCTGGAATTGTGCATGTTTAATTATATTTGGTGTTTCATTTTTAACTGCAATTCAAATCGTTAATTATAAAAATTGAAATATGGCTAGCTAGAATATTTTGGACCTTTAGTTGAACATGCCTAGGGCTCTAGCCTCGTGTTGCCATTTAGATTTGGACCAACAATTTATTTTGTTGTATTCAGTATTCACTTTCTATGTACGAAATTTGAAAGTCTACGACAAAATTATTAAAAAAATCATTCACTTGCTAGTAGCCTAGTAACTTATGTTATGTAACTGGTTCATACATTTTACTTAAGTCTAAAAATGTTGTGCTTATTTCAATTTTTTTCTTTCTTCTTAAAAACACAAACCTAACTCCAGAAAAGATCGATCATCAAACATTGAAATGAATTTAGTGCTCATTTCGAATATCAAACAACTCTCCCAAATATTTGATGGTTTCTCTATTCAATCATTATTTTCTTTCTTCTTGTTGCTAGATATCTCATTCGTACACATCTTCTTGGCAAATATTTTATACCTACTTGTATTAGATATCTCGTTCGTACACATCTTCTTGGCCAATATTCAATACCTACTTGTATTACGGTTCCGACACCATTAGCAATGAACATTAGAGATTGAACCACTGTGAGTGAATGAATGAATATAACACAATTGAAACAATCTTCATTTTAAATTAAACATACTGTAAACAAGAAAATAAGAGATAAGAACCAACAAACAAAAATGACAACACACTTTCACCTATTCAACATGTATTAACCCCATCCTTACAATCATTAGTCAAGTTATAGAAAGTCTCTACCCTTGTCTTAGCTCTATAAAGAACCTCGGTATCAACTTCAACTCTCATGTAACCATCAAACTCAACCGGCCGACCCCCATTCAACGTACTTGTTTCATTGTACCATTCACTTGTATTTCCCCACAAATAACTATAATCATCAAGCAAATGGACTTTATAATGAGATCTCAACTTATCAAAGTAGTTATAAAAGGGTTCGTTTGTTGCGATATATAAATTTCTCCACGGTTCAATTTTCCCCTGAAGTTTAGCTACTAGGGCCTCTGGAGACGTGTCTGCATCCAAACGAGGCCATAGCTCCTTATTTTGTGCTTTCTCTCCTCTAACTACATGAACTGCATCAAAATCCCAATCCATACTTCCACTTATCGCAGAAACAATATTCATTAATCTCTTCGATTTCCAAAGATCTTGCCATGGGCGATTGATATATTTAGCAGCTGGACCTTCACAAACTCTATACCAATAGTTTTCGGGCTCGGGTGCATCGAATTGTCTCCATATAATCGTGCTTTTGTCTCTCTTTAATTGCATTGGTGTTGTTTTATAGCTTGCGACTTTTCGAACGGGGATTTTCGATTTATGACTCTTATCCCATCTCTTCCAATCTTTGAGAAACTCGCCTTCTTCTACTATCGAAGAAACCTCTTTCAAATGTTCGAAATCGTAATAGAATCTAAAATCCTTTCCTTCCTCGTCTTTACTACTCTTTGTGTAAGTAGAAGCCAAACACATACTCAAGTCCATCACAAAAGTCCGGTTTAAATACTCGGCCTCACCAAGTGCACACAAGAAACTCCATATAAAGTGATTCATCCCTTTACAATAATCCCCTCCTCTTGAATAGTACAAGTACTTCCCCTTCCTGAAATCAGAATCGGACCCTAACACCGGGATCGTATCATTGATCTCATCATCACGAACAAATGGAGTGAATTTATCATTTTGCCCATTTCCTTTCGAACTAACTCGACTCCTAAAACGACGAGCATTTATACCCGAATGCCAACGCCCTGGTCGAACCACTTTATAACTACAATCATCCTTAAATCCCATTTTAAACCTCCTAAAATCTCTGTACCTCCTCCAAGACTTTTCTTTCTTATTCCTAAACCTCCAAGCAACATCACACTCGTTTGGGTTCGATCCATTCACGGGAGTTTGATAATCCAAGAAAGCAATTGCCTTAAATGCCCTCAAGTTAAACCGCTGAATCGCGATTAAAACCCTAGGATCCGAACAATTGACTACAGACACATCCTCACAACCCGATTTCAAAGTCGTGTTCTTTCCTAGTTGCTCCTCGGATTTCTCTATAGTAGCTTCGGTAATAGGTGTGCCCATAGCCATAGGAGTTGACATTGGAGAAGTAGCAATGTCCTCACCAGTTTTGAGGACAGAAGTGTCTGTTTTAAATGTGGCATTTTCGAAGTCGGTGAAAACTTTAGTTAGGGCTCTAGAAGATTCCCATGGATCAGGAGGTTGATATGTGATGGCAATTACAGTAAATACGAGCACTGATAATACAAATACTGAGAAACATACATTGCTTATTAGCTTTATTATGTTTTGCCCAATTGGGTCGGCTGGATTTGATTCTTTCATTTTAGCAGAACCCTGAATCCCCAAATTACTCAAATAGTCAAATTGATCCCATAAAACTAAAATTAAGCTCTGCTTTTACGAAATTAATCCAATTGATAGATCTTGGAGCTTGATTAGAAGAAGATGCAGAAATTGGATGAATTGAAATGAATGTAGATGTAAATTACTTACCGGAGATCTGAGAGTGCCCTCTTTCCAGAAACTGAATTAAGAATTAGAAAAAAAAAAAAAAAAAAAAAAGAGAGATCTTGAAGTTAAATTGAGAGGAAAAAGAGTCAATTTTAGGAAATTACACAATGAAATGTTTAAACAGAGAAAAGTTGAAATGATTTTTTGTGAGCTGATTGTTTGACTTAAAGAAGCAGCAATTTTGCAGACAAGAAAAGTCGAGAAACTTGAGAAAGATTTCAAGTAAATGGTTTTTATAAATACTAGGAAAGTGCACGTACGTTGTACGTGTCTAGTTAATTTTATGGGTATCTTTCGTAAATAAGAGTAAAATTAATTTGATTATGTCATAAAATAAAATAAATTAATCCATTTTCACCTATTTTTAGTTTAACTAATTTTTCACCAGTTTAACCAGTTTAATTTTTCACTGTTTTACCCTTTTTTTTTATCAGTTATAACTTATTTTTTATAGTTTTTAAGATTTTGTCCCATTATTTTTTCCGGTTTAAACCATTTTTCTACCGGTTTTACCTTATATTGTCAATTAAACTCTTTTGTTTTAACTAATTTTTCACACATTTTTATCATACTAACCTGTTTTCACCTATTTTGAACATTTTTTTACTGATTTCACATGTTTTTTTCACGGTTTAATCCCACTTTGCACTCTATAAATAGGAGCATTTTTCACTTTGCACCCTACAAAAAAATTTATTCCACTTTACACTTTACAAAACAATATTTCATTTCAAATTGCACCCTCAACCATTTTCAGCCCATTTAAGTCGTCTGGGTAAGGGTAAATCCGTCCATTCACATTACTAACCACCCCAATTTCCCTTAAAAAACGATATATGGGCAAAATTGATGTATCACCATAATAAAGCTAAAAAATATAAAACAATTTTTACGGGTACCATATTCTCAATTTCTCATCTTTCTTCTACAAATCCAGTCAAGTGCCGTCTTTTTCTTTTTTATGTTTGAAGAAAAGTGTGTTGGGCGCTAAGAAAAAAGATTGAATTGTGTTTACCATATTCTCAATTTATCATCTTATTTACGTTCTGATTCGCATTTGCGTTAACAACTCTATTATACTTGTTTGTAGAATTAGTAATTAGGGATAATTAGGAATAGCTACATGTACATCCTCAGAATTACTCTAGGTTAGTTATATATGTAAAGTGAAAAAGAAAAAGGCGACACTGGAATTGACTTGAAGAAGAAAGATGATAAATTGAGTGAACCCTAAGTCCCCGTAAGACTTGTGTTATATTTTTCAGTTTTTTTTAAGTTATTATGGAGATAAGTCAATTTTGCCCATATATTGTTTTTTTTTTGGGGAAATTGGGATGGTTAATAATGTGAATGGACGAATTTACCCTTACTCTCTGCAGCTAAACTGGGCTAAAAATGGTTGAGGGTGCAATCTGAAATAAAATAGTGGTTTGTAGGGTGCAAAGTGGGATAATTTTTTTTATAGGGTGCAAAGTAAAAAATGCTCATATTTGTAGGGTGCAAAGTGGGATTAAGCCTCTTTTCACCAACCTGAATTTTCATCAGTCTGAAATATTTTCACCGACTTTATTCATTTTTCACCGATTTCACCTATTTTTCATTGATGTTGTCGTTTCACCGATTTCATCATTTTTTACGAATTTGATCCAAATTTTCACCGATTTCATCATTTTTTTACGAATTTGATCCGAATTTTCATCGATTTCACATGTGCTTACTAGTATTTCAGATGTTGAAGCTTTTCCTAGCTAGTAGTATTAAATCGTTTTGCACCAAAAAAAAAAAATCGTTTTGCACCAAAAAAGAAAAAGAAAAACTCGAGTAGTATTAAATATCAAATCAAAAACTGAAATAAAAATGATTTGTCGGACTTATTTATCACTTCGCTGTAGGGTCCCGGTCGATGTCCATTGTCGGCACTGTTTCTTTTCTTTTCACTAAATAATTTGTCGGCACTGTTTCTTTTCTTTTCTAAATAATTTTCGGTAAAAGTAATTTTGGACTTTCGTCCAAAATTATATTATCTTTTCGAATTTCGTTCCATAATTTAATATTTGTTTGAAATATCTTCACAAACTAATTATTAATTTTAATTTTTCGTCTCAAACTATATCAACTCGTTGAATTTCGTCCCATAATTTATCATTTTGTATGAATTTAGTCCCAATATTAAATTTCTAATTTAATGAAAATAACGGTTCAATATTGTAATTAGTTTGGGACGAATTCTGCAATATTATATGATTATTCTTATTAAAATTTACGTCATGACACGTAAGCAGTCATGTAATAATTTAACGGCAAATGCGCAATTTTCGTCTTGCAATTAACGGTGGGACGATATTCCAAAAAAATATTTAATTACAGGATAAAACTCGCCAAATTAAATAGTTTGGGACGAAAATTCAAAATCAGTGATTAATTTGAAACGATTTTTACAATTTTGCCATAATTTTCAGTCGATGCCACAAAATCCGCAAAATTTAGAAGCCACAGCCCACAGGTGGAATTATTATAAAAATAATTCACAAAAGGTTTGATATTTATAACTACAATTTTGAACTTTTTTTTTTTTTATTGGATAACCCATCATTGACTCATAAATTTTATGTTATAAACTTTCGAAGCATTATAAACTTTGAAAACTAGTTTTGAATGAAATAATTAAAATGTAGAATTTTGGAAATAATATAGGAGCAGCCAAGTTTTGGTATTTACATATATATAAAAATGAGTTGTAGTTTAATTTACAAAATTATTAGGTTTTATTAACATTTGGAACATTTGATGTTTTATAAAATTTGAAAATAAATGTTAGTTTGTCATAATGATGAAATTCAGAAAATATGTGGTTATTATTTCACAATTTTCGGAGTTTTAAAATGTGAAATCAACAATTTTTTTTTTTGAATGCAAACCCACAATTATTTAAGCAACAACATTTTTGCATTCTTAACTTTAGTCTTTTTGAGAATTAAGAATAACGAGTACTTAATAACTTTTTAAAAAAAAAAAAAAGATCCCAAAGTCCCAAATTCAAATTGTTCCTCTGTTGGATCTTGAATCTTTACTATCAATGAAACGTTCATTCCCGACACTATTTTGTAGAGCAAACAGGACTTATACAAAAGCGTGATCATAGTCATGGTATCGGAAAGTTTTGTAGGCAAAATGCGACAACCATTTTGAAGCCACAAAGCATAGTATAGCCATTGCAACAAGACTATATCTTGCAGCAACTGATATTACACCCTGTTTGGCTGCTGCAATAATTCCAATCGAACAAACGGAGATAATCTGTAAACCTATCTCAAGCGTGCTTAGAGCCTTATACGCAAAACTGCAACTGCTACAATTCACCGTATGTGACCAGTACCTGAAACCCATTAGGCAGTGTCATGTCAACCCATTTTTGTACTGTTTTGTAGTGGTTTTTGTATCATCAAACAAACTAAACATATTTATTTATATCAAAATACATTGATGAGATAGGAATTAAGGCTTGCTCGATATTTATTTTATTTTTACCTGTCGAATAGCTGCTCTCTAGGAGGAGTTGGTGGTAATAATCTGCTAAAATTTGTTTTCCAATCAACTTGTGCGCCTCCATACTTGTTTAGCCATCTTCTGAAAGAAACCACAAGGGCATCTGACTTTGTCGGCACATAGCAAGCCTTTTGCCAATTGCGAGCTCCAACTTCCGCTAGTTTTCGCTCCTAAGAGATAAAACATACTGGGGTAAAATTGCATTTTTAGTCCCATAAGACTGAACTCTCAGCATTTTCAATTCCGCGTGCTATAAAATTGCCTTTTTGGTCTAATATTTTAAACATTTAGTGTTATCGCCACCTTTCCATTCAATTTGGGACCAAAAGTGCAAACTATAGATTATTCCACGAGATCAAAAGTGCAATTATGTAAGTTGCAGGACCAAAAATGGTGAGAGTCCAATCATGTGGAGCAACAAGACTACAAATTCCCATTGGATGACATTTTATCATCATATAGTATAATATAAACGAGCGATAAGGAACTCATATTAATTCACCTCTATGTGGAGAAGATAAAGATCAGAATCAAGAATCAAGTTTTGTCCAATATGAAATATCCATCGTGGAAAAATTCGATCTATTAAAGCTGCAAAGTTTCTTGGAGTAGCATAGATCAGTCTGCTGTTTCCCGGACTGACTGGAATACAGAAGAAAATTAGTACAGCTCGTTTTTGGGGTGGAACCGGTGCCGATGGCGATATCTCCTGCATGCATATATGATTTTTTTTTAAAAAGAAAGAAAAACTAGGTAGCTAAATTAATAATATAATTAAAGTTTGTAAAAAACGTGGATGGAGTAGTTACAATATCCTTGGTTTGATTGGCGGGTGGTGGACTGGAATAGCCATAGTAGAGGCAAGGTGGTATGAAATAGTAATAGGTCTCCCCAAAGATTTGCTTTGCGGTGAATCCATTTACATCCAGTTTCTGTATACGTATTTCTAGTGGTCTTCCACCTTCCCTATCTCTATCTGCCTTCAAAGTGCAGGAAACAGCAACTTAATTAACTTACTGTTAGTTAGGCACGTGGACGTGGTCCGGGATTCAAACATAATTAATTAAATATATATAAAAGAAAAGAAAAGAAAAGAAGCATATAATTAATTAATTAATGCATATATATATATAGATTTACTTACTTCTCTCTCTGGCGTTTCTGCCCTTGGCATAAGGCCATAATGTGCTGCCGTTCTCATAATGCCATAATGTGCATATGGTACATGAGCAGGATCCAGAAGATTTTCAATCAGAATTTCATACCTGCAAATTAAAATAATTTAATTCAATTATATATTATCTACAACTTTCTTTAATTTGAAGAATGAAATCAAAGAATATATAAGTATATATATATATATATATACCCGTAAGGTATATCTCTGCATGTCATGAATTTGGTGTATGATGGATCATCCAGTTGGGGGATATAGTGAGGCTTTTTCTTGGAATGAATATCTTTATACTGTGGGTCGGAATTTGGCCAGAACCAGAGAATACCATTTTGCACGCAACTTGGATAAGCAGCAACACATGCCTTATTGGAAGTGTGTACCTGCAAAATTAGTAAAAACCAAAGAATACTATTCAACTTTAATACTACATTCAGTTAAGTATAATGATCCATGAGCTTCACCCATGGTTTCAAACAATTACAATCACAATCTCTAAAAAGCATGAATATTTCTTTAACTTTTTTGTACAGACCAAAATACCTTATTTAAATTGTAAAGTCATATTTAATTAAATGATAAAAATATATAAAATATTAAAAGTAATTCAAGAGGTATAATTACACATGTATGTAGGTAGTCTTATTATATTTTTAATCTCTTACATCGATTTTTGTAATTTTAATCTTCTTCTCTTAATAGATAAAAAACGAACTATAAGAAAACACTATTATTTTAATTAGCCCATAAATTATATATATAGAAATTATTATATTTTAACATCAATATTTATTAAAGTAAGAAAATATTAATTTAAAGATATAGTACAACATAAGTCATAAACACTCTAAATATAAAAATATAAAATGAAATGCTCTTAAATATCATTATGTTACCCCAAAAAATTAAAATTGAATTTTATCTTACTATGAAAGATTAAAAATACTTATGACTTAGCTAATTACGTAATTTACTTTGACTAGAATTGAAAAAATAAAGAATAATCAATAATATCAAGACATGCATAAACCATGAATTTTCATGGAATTCTTTTCGTGAAAAAAAGGTGAAATTGGTGGAAAATTATTAAATCGATAAAACAAATCTATGAAATAATTGAAAACAAGTGAAATCGATGAAAATTTGGTTGGAATTGTTGAACACTTGTGAAATGAGTGAAACCGGTAAAAAAAAAATGATTTATTGCTTTCTCTATTGTTTTTTTCCACCCCATCTAAAAGCTTAAACTGTCAACTGAAGAATCATTTAATACTTATTGTTTCTAACACTCGCTGTCACATGTAAATGGTACTCTTTTTGATAAACACTTGAAATGGTGTTTTCAAAATTGGGCGGCAGAGAGATTCAATCACAAAACCTCTCATTAGCAAGACTCAATATCATACTAAGTGACTTTTTAATTTAAAAGTTTCCGTTTCCGTTTTTAAAGACATCCCATCTAAAAGCTTAAGCGTTTTACTTAAAAAGAAGAGATCGAGTGGTCTAATATTTATTGTTACTAGTCTCAAGAAACGATTGAAACATCTCAATTTTTTTTTCAAGGAGCTCCTCTAATATATAGGTTCTTAGAACTTGAACACGTGAGCTCCATTAATTCTTGGTTTATCAAAATTCCAGCTTCTGAATGAAGAAACCAAAACACATACTCCTACTCCTACAACAATAATATATCTAACATATAACCCCCAATTGTTTCATTATTTACCGGAGGGCCATCGGGCGGTGCTTGTGGAATGAACTTGCAATCACCAGAGCCTCCAAAGCACCAACCATGGTACACACATTGTAACCTTCCCCATTGATCAATTCTCCCTTGAGATAATGGAGCCAATCTATGGGGACAACTATCATCAAACACTTTCCATGCATTCTCATTCTTATCCCACCAGATCACTATATCCATTCCCATCACCTTCTTCCCATGTGGCCTTCTTTTATCAAGATCAATTACTGGCACAATAGGGTACCAATGGGCATACCAATCGAATTTCTCCGATTCAATCTCTTGATCTGGCGCAATGGCGGTGAAAATCTTGAAATCTGACGATCTTTTTAGTTGGATTAATGAGGGTAGAGACGGAACTAATGGAATGTGCGAAATGGGTTTCTGAATTTTGGAATTGGAATTTCTTGGTGAGAGTATTGGGCGGTGGAGTGAAGGAAAGGAGGAAACTGTGAGAGCTGCTTCCATGGCGGACAGTGTCAAAAAAAAAATAATTAAGGAGAGAGAAATAGAAATGAAGAATTGTCGGTGTGGATGTATGTATATATGTAAATGGTAGTAGTACAGAACAGATCGAACAGTCAGTATTCTATTTTCCTTGATAAAAATTAAATTGTGGTTTGGAATATAACAGCAAAGCATATTCATATTTACTACTCCACTTCGCTTATGGTTATGGAGTAATTAATTAATTTGGACAAGGAAAGCTTAGCTGATGAATCCTTAGGAATAGGAAATTTGAATTTTCAAGAGGGGGAGGGAGACTGAGGAAAAGACAACTTGCAATTATTAGAGCTAAAATTAAACTAAGCTATTATATTAGATTGAAGTTCGTCTAATAAAATAATATTTGGATTTAATTTTTTTGCTCATTAAATTAAATTTTAATAGTATTTTTTGTTTATTCTTCATTTTAAATCAAATGTAAACAAGAAAATATATAAGATATAAGAACCAACGTACAAAAATGACAACACACTTCAACTTCAAATCTCATGTAACCATCAATTCGTAAAAGAACCTCGATCGGTATCAACTTCAACTCTCATGTAACCATCAAACTCAACTGGTCGACCCCCATTCAACGTACTTGTTTCATTGTACCATTCGCTCCTATTTTCCCACAAATAACTATAATCATCAAGCAAATGGACTTTATAAGAGCAACTCCAACAATGAGAATCAAAGTTAAATATGATGCCTTAACTGTCAAAATATGTTCCACCAGAGACACTATCACTGGAACTAAATTTAAGTCCAACACTTTTTGGTATCAAAAGTAATGCCCAGGCAAGGGGCATTACTTTTTGCCTGAAATTTAAAAATGAATGTTTGTCCTTTCCAATTCTCCCCAACGACTTATATTTCAAATTTTGCAGTAGTACAAAAAAATTCAACTATTAAAATGGCCATATATTTCAATTAAAATACACAAGTTCAATAATTACGAGCCAAAAAATCAGATAAAATTAATTTTCAATAAAAAAATCTTATCGATAAAAATCATCATCATACATCTCATGTTGAATCACAAATTGACACCTTGATATAAAATCTTATCAATAAAATTCCTTATAAGATATCTAACGTTAAATAACAAGTTAACACATTGATTAAAAAAATGTGGATGAAAATCATTATCAAATATCTTAACATTGAATCAAACACTGACATGTGATAAAATTATTATCAATAATCATATAATTTAACGCAAGGCACGATTATTTAATATTTTTTTAATTTAAATTTAATTTGTTTTACTTTTAAGTAAAATTTAATTTAATCTAATTTAGATAAATTAAATTAAAATTAATTTAAAATGATGCTCCGTTTTTAGTGCTTATTGCTGGAGTAAAAAACTTTTATGCGAGTGTCAAAGTACTGTAGCAAGCATTAAAGAGTGATTTGATGTTGTTTCTTGATGCTGTCTGCTGGAGATGCTCTAATGACATCTCTACTTATCAAAGTAGTTATAATATATAAATTTCTCCACGGTTCAATTTTCCCCTCAAGTTTAGCAACTAGGGCCTCTGGAGACGTGTCAGCATCTAGGGCTGAAAATCAAACCAAGCTGCTCGATACTCGACTCGAGCTCGTTCGATAAAAGCTCATTTGAGCTCGGTTCGTCACACTAATCAAACAAGCTTGAACATCTTTTTTCGTTCGATAACTTTTGAAGCTCGGCTCGAGCTCGACTCGATAAGCTAAAAATTGAAAAAATACATGTAAAATATCAAGCTACTCGATAGTCGGCTCGAGCTCGTTCGATAAAAGCTCATTTGAGCTCGGCTCAATTGAAAATCAAACCAAGCTCAAACACAAAATTTCAAGCTCGATAAAAATCAAACCAAGCATGAACAGTGTGTCGTTCGATACTACTCGACTCGATTACGACAGCATCCAAACGAGACCATAGCTCCTTATTTTGTGCTTTCTCTCCTCTTAACTACATGAACTGCATCAAAATCCCAATCCATACTTCCAGTTTATTCTCCTTTAATATTAAGAATAACGAGTAATTAATAACTTATATAAAAAAAAAAATACTATTATATTTACACCCCAAAGTCCCAAATTGTTCTTCTGTTAGATCTTGAATCTTTACTATCAATGAAACGCTCATTCAAGACACTATTTTGTACAGCAAACAAGACTTATACAAAAGCGTGATCATAGTCATGGTATCGGAAAGTTTTGTAGACGAAATGCGACAACCATTTTGAAGCCACAAAGCATAGTATAGCCATTGCAACAAGACTATATCTAGCAGCAACTGATATTACACCCTGTTTGGCTGCTGCAATAATTCCAATCGAACAAACGGAGATAATCTGTAAACCTATCTCAAGCGTGTTTAGAGCCTTATACGCAAAACTGCAACTGCTACAATTCACCGTATGTGACCAGTACCTGAAACCCATTAGGCAGTGTTATGTCAACCCATTTTTGTACTGTTTGGCTCGTCTTTTGTAGTGGTTTTTGTATCACCAAACAAACTAAACATATTTATTTATATACACTGATGAGATAGGAATTAAGGCTTGCTCGATATTTATTTTATTTTTACCTGTCAAATAACTGCTCTCTAGGAGGAGTTGGTGGTAATAATCTGCTAAAATTTGTTTTCCAATCAACTTGTGCGCCTCCATACTTGTTTAGCCATCTTCTGAAAGAAACCACAAGGGCATCTGACTTTGTCGGCACATAGCAAGCTTTTTGCCAATTGCGAGATCCAACTTCCGCTAGTTTTCGCTCCTAAGAGATAAAACATACTGGGGTAAAATTGCATTTTTAGTCCCACAAGACTGAACTCTCAGCATTTTCAATTCCGCATGCTATAAAATTGCCTTTTTGGTCTAATATTTTAAATATTTAGTATTATCGCCACCTTTCCATTCAATTTGGGACCAAAAGTGCAAAACATAGATTATTCCACGAGATCAAAAGTGCAATTTTGTAAGTTGCAGGACCAAAAATGCTGAGAGTCCAGTCATGTGGAGCAACAAGACTAAAAATTCCCATTGGATGACATTTTATCATCATATGTAATATAAACGATAAGGAACTCATATTCACCTCTATGTGGAGAAGATAAAGATCAGAATCAAGAATCAAGTTTTGTCCAATATGAAATATCCATCGAGGAAAAATTCGTTCTATTAAAACTGCAAAGTTTCTTGGAGAAGCAAAGATCAGTCTGCTGTTTCCCGGACTGACTGGAATACAGAAGAAAATTAGTAGCGCTCGCTTTTGGGCTGGAATGGGTGTCGATACCTCCTGCATGAACGAAAACAATTTTTTTTTTAAAAAAAATTGTGCACACCCCTAGCCAAAACTTAAACAATTAAAGTTTGTAAAAAATGTCAAGTACTTACATCCTTGGTTCCAGCTGATGATGTCGAGTTCTTGCTTTGATTGGCTGCTGGACTGAAATAGCCATAGTAGAGGCAAGGTGGTATGAAATAGTTCTCCCCAAACATTTGCTTTGATGTGAATCCATTTACATCCAGTTTCTGTATACTTATTTCTAGTGGTCTTCCACCTTCCCTATCTGCCTTCACAGTGCAGGAAACAACTTACTGTTAGCCACGTGGGATTCAAACATTTTTACATACAAGAAGCATAAAATGCATAGATTTACTTATCTCTCTGGCGTTTTTCCCGTTCTCATAATGCCATAATGTGCATATGGTACATGAGCAGGGTCCATAAGATTTTCAATCAGAATTTCATACCTGCAAAAATTTAAATATATCAATTATCTACAATTTTGAAGGCAAGTCCAAATATATAAGCTTTTGATAAATTATGAATTGGTGATTAGTATGTGTGTATATATATATATATATATTAGAAGAGAAAGAATAAGCATACCCGTAAGGTATATCTCTGCATATCATCAAATTGGTGTATGATGGATCATCCAGTTCGGGGATATAGTGAGGCTTTTTCTTTGAATGAATATCTTCATACTGTGGGTCGGAATTTGGCCAGAACCAGAGAATACCATTTTGCACGCAACTTGGATAAGCAGCAACACATGCCTTATTGGAAGTGTGTACCTGCAAAATTAGTAAAAATCAATACTATTCAATTTTAATACATTCAGTTAAGTCCAATGATCCATGAGCTTGAGCCAAGGTTTCAAACAATCACAATAACATACAAAATTGCAAATGCATGTGAATTCCTTAAATTAGAGGGAATAAAATTTTGAATTCTTTGCCACTAAACAAAAAAACACACAAGTGGGGAGATGAATAGTTTTGTCAATCCGAAAAGGTCATTTGGACACTAGTTACAGACCCTCATGGTTGTATTTAGAAGCCAAGTCCTACACTTATCCATGCTTAATTCCATGATTTACATTGTTCTTAGAGTCTTTTACGATCAAAATAGAGTCGCAATAAATAAAAAAATGAGTTCTTGCTTTCTCTATTGTTTTTTCCACCTCATCTAAAAGCTTAAACTGTCAACCGAAGAGTAATTTAATACTTATTGTTTCTAACACTCCCCCTTACATGTAAATGGTACTCCTTTTGATCAAGCCAAACACTTGAAACGATGTTTTCAAAATTGAGCGGCGGAGAGGTTCAATCACAAAACCTCTCGTTAGCAAGACATATCATACTAAGTGACTTTTTAATCTAAAAGCTTCCGTTTTTAAAGACAATCTCATCTAAAAGCTTAAGAATTAAAGAAGAGGGTGATCTAATAAACAAAGAGTTATCACGGAAATGCTCATATTCCTTATAAAAAAGCTTTTTCCACCAAAAAAGAGGCACACTCTCAAGAAACAATTGAAACATCTCAATTTCTTTTCAAGGAGCTCTAATAGGTTCTTAGAACTTCAACCCGTGAGCATTCTTGGCTAACATATCGTCCCAAAGAGTACAACCATAATAGTTCCCATCAAACTACAAACTCGAGAATTTATCAAAATTCCAGCTTCTGAATTTCATTGAGTAAGATAATAAGAAAAAACAAAAATCAACAAACAAGGAAGCTCGATGTTCTATACTATGCTACAAGAAAAATATTTTCCTTTCCGTTTTAAAATCCATTCACCAAAACACATACTCCTACAACAACACTATATCTAACATATACATACTCCTACAACAACAATATATCTAACATATAACCCCCAATTTTTTCATTATTTACCGGAGGGCCATCGCGCGGTGCTTGTGGAATGAACTTGCAATCACCAGAGCCTCCAAAGCACCAACCATGGTACACACACTGTAACCTTCCCCATTGATCAATTCTCCCTTCAGATAATGGAGCCAATCTATGAGGACAACTATCATCAAACACTTTCCATGCATTCTCATTCTTATCCCACCAGATTACTATATCCATTCCAATCACTTTCTTCCCATGTGGCCTTCTTTTATCAAGATCAATTACTGGCACAATAGGGTACCAATGTGCATACCAATCGAATTTCTCCTCTGTTTTTTCCGATTCAATTTCTTGATCTGGCGATAAGGGTTCCTCTGTTGAAGGGGCAATCGGAGAAATGGCGGTGAAAATCTTGAAATTTGATGATCTTTTTAGTTGGATTGAGGGTAGAGACGGAACTAATGGAATGTGCGAAATGGGTTTCTGAATTTTGGAATTGGAATTTCTTGGTGAGAGTATTGGGCGGTGGAGTGAAGGAAAGGAGGAAGCTTTGAGAGCTTCCATGGCGGACAGTGTATTAAGTGATTTTTAGGACTGAAATTAGTGTCTAAATTTACGAGAGAGAAATGATTTGAGAAGTAATTTCGGTGTGGATAAGATAGAGGATGTAAACAATATTTTGATAAAATTGTGGTTTGTAATGAAACAGCAAAGCATATTTACTACTCCACTTTGCTTATAATTTGGAGAAGGAAAGTTGATGGAGGTAGTAACTAGTAAGTGTTTACGTAGTACTGATATGGAGGGAAGTTAGGAAGGACGTGTTTGGGTTGCACTTTAATTAAAAATTGCAACCAAATGGGCCCCTACAATTTTGTACAAATTAGATAGATAAATGTGACTGAATTATTTCGAATTTGTAATACAATCAATTTCATGAAAATGATGAATAAGGGTATGTTAGGGAATTTAATTTTCAAGAGGGGGAGAGCGAGCAAAAGATAACTAGCAATTATTAAAGCTGAAATTAAATTAAGTTGTTTATATTAGATTGAAGTTCGTCGAATAAAATAATATTTGAATTTAATTGTTTGCACATTAAGTTAAATTTGAATAGTAATTTTTGTTAGGCAAATTTTTAAAACTCAATTTGATAAACTAAAAATTGATGATATTAATAAATAATAACAATTTATTTGAGTTATTTCTTAAGCTAATTTTGTTTAGCAATCAAACAAAGCAAGACACGATTTGAAGCTTGATAATAAAATTAAACTAATCTTCACAACAAATCAGCCCACTTGATAAGTTGATATCTACTAGTGTCCACACATGTTTCAAGTTTGCTTAATATTTAACGCAAATTGAGCTTGAGTAGCTTGTAATTTTTACTTATACTAGGAAAGTGTACGTGCGTTGCACGTGATTAACTAATTTTCTATGTTGGTTGAATCATACAATTATTTTTCAATATACTATTTTAATGGCGTATCATATAATTTTTTTGACTAATTCACTTTAATTATTACTATGTTGTTACCAAAAATTAACATAAATACTTATAATCAAAACTTGAAAATAAAAAATGAACTATAACTATTAAGTATTTTTAATCTGAAACTACATGTCTACAGAACTATTATTCTAAAACAACCATTTGAACGAATGAATAACATCTATTATTTTCTTCCTTTACCTTGATATTTTCATCTAAACCATTTTTCACAGGTTTAACCCATTTTTTTTTATTGATTTAATCAGTTTTGTATATTATACATATCTTTTACTAAATTCATTCATTTTCAATTACATGTCTAATCAAGTTTTAACGAATCTAACCCATTTTTACCAACTCTCTCCGATTTTGTAGTGTAAGCCTGCTTTTACACTAAGTTTACCCTATTTTCTGTTATTTTAACATGTTCTTTCATCGATTTCCTCCAGTTATACTTGAGTTTACCATTTGTTTTTGTGTTATTTTAATCCGTTATTTCATTGATTTCACCATTTTTTGTGCTTTATCCCATTCTTTTCACTCATTCTATCCGCTTTAACCCATTTACCTATTCTTTTGCTGATGTACACTATTTTCGCGACTATTTCAGATTTTTTTTTTCAATTTAACTCTTTCTTGTTGTTCTTTATCGATTTGACCCATTTTTTGTTATCTTGTGTTCAATCGATGTCATTCATTTTTTTTACCAGTTTACCCGTGTTTTGTTAATTTACCTCATTATTTTATCGATCGTACCATTTTTTGTTGCTTTAACTCATTTTTATTCGATCTAACCCATTTTCCCATTGTAATGTCGTTATCACCAGTTTTAACTCTTTTTTAGCCTAAGCCAATTATAAGTTTTTCAGTTAACTAAATATGATTGCTTTAGTTTAAATGATAAAAAGAAATGTGAATTCTTTTTAGGTTTTATAATAATTGATCATTTCTTAAAAATTGTCCAAAGAAACATCGATTGCGCCTGTATTTACACTGAGTTTATCATTTTTTTTGTTATTTCAACCCGTTCTTCGACCGATTCCACACATTTTTGTGTTTTATCAAATTTGTTAATCAATTCACTCATTATTTTCGGTTTGACCCAAGTTTAGTCGATTTTACCTATCATCCTTACCACGTTGTTTTATCAATGGCACCATTTTTTCAACCCGTTCTTCGACCGATTCCACACATTTTTGTGTTTTATCAAATTTGTTAATCAATTCACTCATTATTTTCGGTTTGACCCAAGTTTTAGTCGATTTTACCTATCATCCTTACCACGTTGTTTTATCAATGGCACCATTTTTTATATTTAAGTTGTTTGTCTTCTATCTAACCCATTTTTTCTCTGATTTATCAATTTTTTTATCATATATATATTTTTAGTAGAATCTTATCCGTTTTTTACCAATTTTAACTATTCTATGTTTGACTTATTTTGGTTTAAGCCAATTTTAAGTTTTTCAGTTAACTAAATAGTACTTTTGTTTTTATTCATATAGCCTGAACGTGACCTTTTGTTTTTAGATTCTTTAGTAAGTGATAAATTCTTAAGAATTTTTGAAAGAAATATCGCGTGTACCTATTTTACACTGAGTTTATCATTTCTTTTTTATTATTTTAACCCGTTCTTACACCGATTTCATCTATTTCTTTTTTGTGGTTTATTTCATTTCTTAATCAATCCATAATTATCTCAAGTGTAACCAATTTCAGTCGATTTTCACATTTGTTAATGAATTCACTAAATTTCTCCACTTGAACTGAATTTAGTCTGATTTTATGTTTAGCCGATTTCATTCTTTTTTTTTTCACTGATTTTACTTATTTTTTTGCTTGTTAACCTTGTAGATTTATCAATGGCACAATTTTATTTTTGTTTTAACCCGTTTTTCATTCTATCTAACGAATTTTCTCATTGATTTTACCATTTTTATCATATATTACTAATCAAACTTTGCATATTTGCCTGTTTTAACAATTTCTATGTTTTGAAGTTTTTTTTGTTAAGCCAATTATACATTTTTCGTTCTCTCTAGTGTAAACCAATTTCAGTCGATTTTTATATTTGTTAATCAATTCACTAATTTTCTCTGGTTGAAGCCAATTTAGTCTGATTTTACTTATTATTTTGCTTATTTAGCTTATTTTCTCACATATTTCACTTTTTTTTTTTTTGCCAATTAACCCATTTATTTGTTCTTGTTCTTTTATCGATTTGATCTGATTTTGTTATTCCATGTTTAGCCGATTTTATTTATTTTTTTTTACCAATTTTACCTATTTTTTTTGCTTGTTAATCTTGTTATTTTATCAATGACACAATTTTTTTTAACCCGCTTTTCTTTCTATCTAACCAATTTTCTAATTAATTTTACCAATTTTATCATATATTACTAATCAAAATTTTACATATTTTGCCGGTTTTAATAATTAATATGTTTTGAAGTTTTTTTTGCTTAAGCCAATTATACATTTTTTAGTTAACTAAATAGTATCTTGTTTAATCACATAGAACGAATTTGACATAGAGGTTCCTTAATGTTTTTTTAAGTTCTTCAAATAAGTGATAACTTCTTAAGAACTCTTCAATTTTTTTTTGAAGAAATATAGAGTTATAGTTTTTTTTTAACCATTAATATTTTAATAAATTGAAAAACTTTAAAAGATAATTATAAGTTTGTTATATATGAGACTTCTTGTCTAATTATACTTATGTAATTCTTTTCTTTTAGGATTCTTCTATTTTACATTTTTGCCATAAATTTAAATATCATAATATAATTTAAATAGGGGTATATTAGTCTTCACAAAAAAGGGAAGAAATTCCCTTAGGCCAACTCGTACTTTTATATGTATATAGATTTTATCATCTTATCATTTATTACTGAGTGACCACGAACCGAGCGTCAAAAGTAATCACATACATGACAAATATTGATCAAACGAGCTCAATTCGAACAAATGGTTTAATTCGATTTTCAAACATTCTATCAAATTGAAAGGGTGCTCAGATATCATGGGCATTTTTACCAGAAATTGCTACAAGTTCTTTACAAAAGCAAAAGGAAGCACTTGCTTACATAAAAGAGAAGATACAATACATTCCAAAATTGCATCTTAAGAAAAGTTCATCACTCAAAGAAAGCACCATCCATGGATAAAATGACAAGGTTTGGTGCCAAAAACACAGTTAGAATTAATTATCCCCTATTTCACCAAATCAACATCAGTTCTCACTAGCATTCTTCTGCCTCTATTTCGGTCACAAACTCAGTGTCATTAATGGTACTATCATGCCTAGGAAGAGTTAATCCCGATGGAGGCCGATCAACCGAAAGTGTCCCTTCTAGTACTTTCACAACTTCACCGATTGAAGGCCTCAAAAACGGTTGATTTTGCATGCACCAGAATGAAATCCTCACAAGCCTTTCTATTGCTTCTAAGCTATCACCAGAGACAAACTTATGTTCTTCATTTAGGTTATGAAGTATTTGCTCGGTATTCTCCCCTACGACCTCTCTCTTACACGCGACAATTTGAAGTAACATTTGTCCTAACATGTATATATCTTTCTCTGATGGAGACTCTGAAGACGAACATTCTTTCTTTGTAAAGAAGCTCTCAAGCCCAAAATCGGTCAACTTAGGCACAAAATTTTCATCGAGTAGTACGTTTTCTAGCTTCAAATTCCCATGAGTTATGCATTTTTGACATTCTAAGTGCAAATAAGCAAGCCCGCGTGCCACGCCAAGAGCAATATCGAGCCTTTGCTCCCAAATACGGTCATTGTTTTCCTCCTTGGAGTCGAAAAGCCATTTGTCTAAAGAACCATTTTGAACATACTCGTACACCAAAAGTTTGTTTTCCGGTTCAAAACAAAACCCTTTTACAGCCGTGAGATTCCGATGATGGGTCCCACTTAACGTAGTAATCGCAACTCGAAACTCCTTTTCAGATACAACCACATTCTTCAAAACTTTAGCTACTATAGGTGTTTTATTAGGAAGCACACCTTTGTAAACTGAAGTTCCAAGTTGATTTGAAAAATCTTTTGTTAGTTCCTTTATTTCCTCGAACGATAATCTGATTAGTACACTATAATGCGGGTTCATTCTAGCATCCTTACCAAAGGGAATCCTCGTTTGTACCTTAGTTTTCCGCCTACGGTATACTATCCAAAATGCTAGAATCTGCATAACCGAAATTGCTAAAATGGTCATCAAAACTATCAACGCTATAGCTCCAAATAACTTTTTACGACTAAGCCCACTAGATGTGGACATAGGCTCTAAATTACCATGCCCATTTACCCCTTGAGTAGCAACAGCCTGCGGAACCGAACACACTTTCAAGAACGAAACCGAAGGAATATAAGGAGTCATGCGCCCACTAACAAAGCTCGTTCTTTTTACGGTGCATAAACCTGAACCATCGTTTAAAGAAGTTGCAGAAGTACAAGTAGTGTCATTCGAGCAATATTCTTTACAAGCCATCTCACTTAGCAATATATGGACATCATTTGGAGGGTACATACCGTAAAGAACCGTGTTTTCGATCTTTAGCATGGTAGTATGCATCCTACAATTACCCAAATCCACCATTCTTTTGCACCCGTAGTTACCCGAATCCAGTTCAGAACCAACATTACTCGATCCCAAGTAATCAGAGTACAAACAGTCGCATACGGGACCCGAAGAATTATACCCACAAACACTATACAAACCACAAGAACCGAAAACATTGCATTGATCTTGGACAGCTTGCCATCCAACTTTCCATTTATAACTCACATTGTCCCACAAATAAATCCTCAAATTCCCATCTCTATCAATTCTAAGGTGTCTTAAAGTGGAAGAATTATCACCACAATCCTTTGCAGAAATAGACCAAGCAACTTTGTTTTCATTGTTGTATAGCCCTAAAACACCATTAGAGTCGAATATTGCTTCTTTAACAACACTAATAGAGGTAAACTCACTCCTCCAATAGGTCACATTGTGTTCCCAAACAAGCGAAAGTTTACCTAATTGATTAATCATCAAATTATAGTAACTAGAAATCGAACTAGTTGAAGGGGCCCTCAAGATTTGAGGGTAATGTAAAGATTGGCCTGGAAGTAAAGTGTTTGTGGGACTACTAAAACTCTCCCAAAGAACTTCATCTTTGTTACCTGAAAGAACCAAGTTCCCATTGTTCAAAAGACTAGCTTTTTCAACACCTAAATTTGATGAATTACTACTCCAAAGAGTAATCCCACTTAGGTTGTTAATTAAAACTAATCTCCCATCTAATCCAAGCATAAATGTTGAGTTTAAAGGGACCTTAAGCCCACCACCAACAGTCCAAACAGGCAAATTTGAAGCTTTATCCACTAAATTATACTTAATTCCAACCACATATTCATCAACATTTTCACCATCTATTTCCAAGAAACCAAATGCAAAAACCCTATTTTCAGACACCCAATTCTTATCTTTCTCAAAAGCATTAACTTTGAAACCTAAAGGGACTGAAAGCATAGTAAAATCAACACAAAACCCAACAGAAAACAGAGAACACGAGAACAGCAACACAAGAAGAACCCATTTTTTACCTCTCTTACCGTTAAATGACTTCGCAGAAGAAACACACATTGTGTTTGAAGTTAATTTAATATAAGGTGGGTACAGTGTAATATCTTCGTGCAGTTGCCCTTTTCATGAGAAAGAAAAAGGAAATGAGAGGAAAGAAAAAAAGTATGAATCTTGAATGTAGAAAAGTTGTAATAATGGAAGAGGAGAAAGAAAACAAGATTTCAACACTTTGTTTATTTATGAGATACTACTACTATTAATCAAACAAAGATTCTCTCTATATGCTGCTGAGTCTTTTCCCACTAACAACAGTAAGAAAACTAAGCTCTACTTTTCATGTGATCTTTTATTTCTTGGATTAAGCACGTCATTAGCATGCGGCTTAAGGGAATAGTCACCACCAGCCATGATTAAATATTAGAGTTAAATGCGAAAATGCCCCCTTTACTTTCCGTAATTTACAAAAGAATCCCTATTATTTCCATTATCAGATTGGGTTGTGGTAAGTGGTAACCTTCACATTTTCTTTATTTGTCATTTTGAATAATACTTGGACTAGTAAAGAATCTTTGCTCTCTTGGAAAATCGACATTCCTTCAAAAATAACAAAAATAACAAGCATAACATAACAAGATTTTTTTCTAATAAAAATAATATGGCGTTATATTTTTGCCAATTAAGAAAAGTACAAGAGTTGTTTTTGCCCTTTACTCCTAAATATTAATATCTGCATGAATTTCAAAGGTATTTGATAATTGACATTTTAGTTATAAAAGTTAAATGATGTTGAATTTGTAGGTTACTAGTAATAAAATAGCATGACAGGTGCAGTTGGTATTAATAAGTCAATTATTAATTTCTAAAGCTACATAATTAGTTCCAAAGTAATGAACAAATTTGTGTTTTCATATGTTAAGTCAATTCAACAGTTGGAAATTAGTGGATATCAATGTTTAATTTTAGCTAAATAGTTAGGTAAGTGTGTATATATATATATATATACAAATGGAACATCAATATAAGAGTGTACTTACAAAAATAGACAAATCTAGTTTAATTAATTTCTTTATAGTTGATCCAAGAGTAGCTAGTGCGTAATAAGAACTCATATATAGTATCACATCATTATTTAACGTGAGAACTGTAGTTTGAGAATGAAAGAACTTGTAAGAAATTCAATCATTTTCCTGACATACCAAAAATAAACCCAAAAAAAAATAGACTTGACCCAAGAATACAGATTGTATGTATAAATAAAAGAGTAGGACACAAAAGGTTGAAATTATGGAAAAAAAAAAAAAAAAAGGTTGAAATTATGAAAAAGAAGATTTGGCCCTGAATTAAAATTGGGCTTGGCATAGTAATTTGAGATTTTGGATAATTGTTTAGATCTCATGGCTATTTTTCTTTAAAGCACGACCCATTCTTTATTCCTAATAAAAAGAAAGCACATGTTAGTTTATTGATCATATTTTGCAAGTATAAATCATTAAAGCCCAAATTCAATTTCCCATAACATGAGGTGCAAGAGCACAACTTATTGGTATAAAAGATGAATTCTTCGAATTAAGATATTCGGAAGCTAATTGTGACTTTTTAAAAATTCATTTTCTATATGGGAATCTAAGTCAAAATTTAGTTCTAGCTACTTCCCATTGATGTGGTCACAAGAGAAATGAAAATGACCAATGCATGTCCAAAATAAATAAGAATTAAATAATCGGGGTCCCATAGCTTAAATTGGCTAAAAGATGAAAGGTGGCACCATCTCAGAAAAAAAAAAAAAAAATCATCCAAGTTTTTTCTAGTTAAACTCATATTTGATCATAACTTATAGAGTATTTTCAAATCAAAATAAAATGAGAAATATAATATTTCAAAAGAAGTTCATATCTACTGCATGCAGTCTACTAGACACAATAATCAATAATGATTTCGCTGTTATATTTTGCACAAAAAGAGGTAAAGCGTTCACGAGGGAGGGTTTCATATCTACTACTACTACAAGTTAAAAATATTGAAATCTAGTAAGAGTAGTAGCTAGCATAGAATTAATTATTAGATAAAAAGAAAAAAGACAAGCATGTTGAGGTGAGGAGAATCCAATGAAGTAGTAATATAAAAGGATAAAAATAAAAATGATTTAATAAAAGGTAATTTTGGTTTTTGGGAACATATATGCAGGCTCCACCTTTTAAGATTTTTAGCAATTAATTTGAGTTTTTGTTTGAATGCTACTGGACAGATCTATGCAAACAGTATCTCATTTGTGGCCACTTCATTGTAGCAGCACCTAGCTATTATCTATGTGGATCTAAATTGAATCTGTTTAATTGGATCCGAATTCATACTTGATTATTAATTTATAAATGCATGGAACATTTGAATTCAAATTTGAATTTGATAATGTTTTGACAATCTAATTATTCTGACCCAAATTCAATATAATTGATCTTTTATTATTTCACATTTTCTAAAAAAAAATGTTTAAATTGATCGTGTCATTGTCTATATATATATATATATATAAATAAAATAATGTGTAAAGTTAGAAAGTTATACACTAAAGTCAATAAGTTTTTTAATCCATGCGGACAACATCGATCATTATAATATTATTAAAATTGTTACATATATAGTTGTGTGATACTATAAATTTATACATTGTTGATTGTGATTAATGTGGTATTATATAAACTTATTTAACTCCTTTTTAATTTGATTGTGGTGCAGGTTCTTCGGACACGAAATGGATTTGTATCCAACCCATTTACAACTTTAACTTAAATATATGGGATCTAGCAATAATATTTGGTGAAGAATCTTAGAAAGATGATCAATAATGATCACTTTCAAGGTTAGTAAAAAAAAAAAAGAAGAAGAAGAACTTTCCAGAAAGGTTCATTATGCGCCAGGCCCAGTTGGACCACTATTTTATATCATGTCAAGTGTAGCTTAAATATGGACCAAGAGTCTTTTGGGCTTAGGCCCTACAAATGATATATAATTAATTTTTACGACAATTTATATCAGTGTAGGGTATCATTGGGTCTAATTCATATCCAATCCAACTTCATTTATATCGGTATGATTTAGATTGAACTTAGATTAGATAAATTAAAAACAATTTAAAGTTGAGAATTCGTAGGTAGGTGTGGAATTGCGGGAACATACTGAGCCCAAAGAATGCTCGAGTTATGTGGTGTTGAAGGTCCATGGCGTTCCATGATATCTCGACTCGTGGTAGCTCGAGCATAATTATAAAGGGTCGGTTCTCAAGCACATTAGGTGCAACGTGTTTAACGGTCGAGTTTGATTAAATATCATCTGAATGTACATTGCATGGGTACATGTCGAATAAGTGGTACTAAATATGATAACTTTGAAATATCAACATTGATTGTTTATTAATCAATCTTCTCGATCGGAAAATCTTTCCAAAAGGAAACCAGTACGTACCAAGCATATCAACTTTGGCAGATTATAGCTAGATTCTTGAAATATAATCTTACTATATTTTACATTTAGATTTGATGTCTCTTCCTATATATATATATATATATATAACATCGATCACAAGATTGAGGTTCATGATCAATTTCTACCATAAATTGTAACTTATTCTATTGAAAAAGTTTTACAGATGCATGCATAGAGTACATTAGTACACGATTCAAGAAAACATACATATATGATTCACAACGCCAGCAAAGCAAAATTAAACTAAGTGAAAATAATTCAACATCCACAAATGTAGCCAACAGCTTTTTTAACTTAGAAAAAACTGAACATGGTTCTTCAAGAATATTAATTAATGGATCCATCAATGATTGAGCAACTATGCAGTGCATCACAAATGCATGGCGTAATCATTCAAATTCAAGCTATTAAAATTTAAAACAATTTTCATTCTTTAAGACTTGGGATTAATTTCTTTTTCAGTTCTAGCCCAAATTAAATCAAGTTGTCACGTTTAGATAATTTATAAGGATATACTTTTTTTCTTTTTTGAATAGGTGACACTCCAATTATTAAGAAAATATAGTAACAAATTACATGATATGTGCAAATACACTTGCTCGCTCTACAACAAATTTCGTCAAGTCAAGTCCAGTCCATAGTTTCCTAAAAAGCTAATATTTAAAATCCTAAACACATTTCTCTAGAATATTTTGAAAATTCTTTAATTTCCGATCGAGTTTTTCTTTTGTTTGGGAATAATTGTACTATTATTTCAATTATTCAAAACTCATGAACTAAACCATGATTATCATGTTAATATATTAATGCCAGATCTTAATGGATTATATTCTGATACTCAACTTGTTTGTACTTGTAAGTGTTGTAACTGTCCTTTGTTCTGGATCTTCGGACAATACAACCTGTTATATATAATAATATTATTAATTTATCTTAAAGTACTTCTAGATCTTCCACCAAAAATTTAGATTAGATTTCATTTATTTTCATGTCTGTACTTTTTGCATATTTTGTGTTCTCTTTTCCATAACATTACAACTCCACACTGAACTCTGAAGATTGTGCATCTTCATCAAGTTCATTTCTTCAATAGGAAATAAACAATTGTATTTTTTTTATGAAGGATTTGCATTTTTTATATACGTGACTTTGGTGTGACATTTATGTTTTAAGTATTTTGGGATTGAGTCGCGTCTCACTCTTTGGCACTTCTTATTGTAACTTATATTATTTTAAAAGGTTTAACTTATATTGGGACGACTGAACTTGTAGCCTTTCTTGTTTACCCAATTTTTTTTTCTAGAGAATTAAACCATAGTTTTTCTCACCACTTTTTATATTTAAAAAAACATTGTATTTTAATAGGTAGTAAGACTTCATAATTTCTTTTCTTTGATAAAAACTACATCCTAGTCCCTACTGATTGGATCCTCAACACTTTTGATCTCATACTTTATAAAATTATATTTTTTGTCCCAAATTTTTAAAATGTTTTGCACTAATTTTTGGTTAAAGTATACAGAAGTGGGACAATCTTGTGCATCCAAAATGCTAAATATAGGCTATCTTACGAGATTAAAAGTGCAAAATATTTAAAAAAGTTGAGATCAAAAGTTCAATTTTGTTATTTGTTGGTAGTTCTTAATTCTCGATTCTACATATCATAATACAAGATTAAACAAATCAGTCATATTCAACACCAAAACGCTGAAAATTGACTCTTACTTCACCCATCAATGCAAGTATAAACATATATATCACATTCGATTGAGACCTTAATTTACAAAGGGTATAAAACATTCTTCAATCAAACACAGATGGAATTAATGGAATAATTAGAAGGGAAACTCTTAAGAAACTTAAAAAATATAATAAGAAAGAATACTATTTCCTTTGAATTTCGAGGATAGAATCCATATAATCAAGAATATCAATGAATTAATTCCTATACTATCATATTTCTATTCACAAGAAAAAATCAACTTGATCTACTTCATGACTATAGGACACTACTGCATCCTAGAATATCGACTGGCTGACTGCTACTCCGACAAAGACTACCTCCGTTGGGCGTTAATGCCCGAAAAGAAAAGTATCGGCATTGACTTTTTGGAGACAAATTTACTTGCTCCAGTGCATGCAACTGAAGCCCTGAAGGGTAGTCTCTCAAGCAACCGATCCTCGGTCCTGCTCCTGTACTCCAACTACAAGACAACTGCTTCCCAAGTTGAAAGGACTTTGTTCGTGTATGCAAATTTATTCTTCGGAAAATAGATTCTTCCGGAATATTCTCATCGTGTTTGTATCTATCTGTAGGTGGAAAGCTACCCGTACTTGACTCATGTGTTCCAGTTTCACTCTTGAATCGGACTATTGAGTCATCTTTACTTGGTATTTGAAGAGTAGCTGGTTTTTGAGGCGTTTGTGGAGAAGTTGTTTCTTCTTTTCCTGAATTACCCTTATCGGAAGATTCCGAACCCGAGTCTTCAATCTCATTTTCTTTTATCTCCAAGTGATCTTGTTCGGTAAAATTGTCTTTAGATGAGTTACTTCTCGTGTATACACCTCCGGTCTTCCCAACAGATTCTTCTTCATCATCGGTTGAATCAAGCTGAAAATACGGTAAAATTGAGGATACTGAGCAATGTTCTATCATTTCATTCTATAGTGATTTACGCACTGAAATTCAAGAACTAAACATAGCCTAAGAAAACGATAAAGTAAGCCTCTTTATACCTTAACATCATTGAGATCCACATTATTCTCTTTTAGAAATGATATGAGATCTTGAAAATTCTCGGGTGTTGGACGATAATGCCCACTGTGAGGCCAGACTGCCTGTCGAGATTAAAAAAAAAACATGAATTAAGATGATGTGTATGAATATATAAAAAATCGATAAAATATAAAAAAAATGTAGAATTTTCAAGAGCTATTTCTTACCTGTAAGACGCCATTTTCAGCGACTATTCTTCCGGCAGCCAAAGTAGCTCCGCCAGCCAAGAAACTCGAGTGTTGAAACGAGCCTTTCTTTTTCTTGGCTACATATAATGTCTTTGATGTACTAAGAACAAAAATCCACTTAGAACCTTTAGGTTCGTTCGTGGTGTTTAAAAGCTCTCCCGTTTGCTTGTAGAAGAGCTTCCCATTTTCCATGGCAACTTCATAAGCCTTTCTCTCAATCTACAGACAAAAAAAACAGAGAAAAATCAGTAAAAAAACTATATTGTAAAAGTCGAAATGAATTCTAAGAATTTATGAGGATATTATAAGGACTCACGGGACCAAGATACTTGATGCATTGTTGTTGAAGTTTCAAACGGGGGCAGTTCTCGATTAAATTAACCTCTTTTCCTTCTCCTATGTCTAACCTGCATTATTGCAATAATTAAGTTTGGAAAAAGCATAGTATATAGTTCTTGGATTGAAATAAACATCTAAGACTTTAGAGATAATAAATATAATTACCAGTAGAAAAATGGCTCTTTGCTTTCGGAATTCAACCAATTCATGTAATAGAAATGTAGATTGTGCCCATAACGATGTCGAGGATCAATCTGCTCATAACCAATTTGATTAAATTAAATCAATATTATATTACTATGTACGAGAAACTCGAAAAAATAGGAAAAAGATAACCAATTTACTTACAGCTTCAAGCCAATGTTGTAAAGCAAGTTTTTGAGCTTTGCTATTTTTTGATAAACCTTTTCCCACCTGTAAAAAACATTGTAAACCTTGTAAAAATTAGGGTACAAAAATCCCCATTAGGTATCAAAATTACAAAAACACCCCTCCCGTCGGTTAACAGATGTTAACCAACCCAATGAAAATGATGTTAAATTAAAAAAAATACCCTCCGAGGTTTGGACAAAATATTAACCTTGGCGGCCCTTGTTCTAGCTCTCGACCAACGTGAAATGGCGGTCTCGTGTTTCTGAAGATGGAAGAAAGATATTGAACTATGCTTGAGCTCTGCAAAATCTAAAAACTTCCACCAACTCTTCTCGATAAGAACTGCACAATCGGCAAGCTTTCTTCTAGTACGAAAGCTTTTGTAAACCTTCTGCAATTTAATTGCAGCCTCGTGTTTGGGGCTGTTTGGATTGAAAACCGAACAATGCTCGATTCTCCCTGATTTAGGCAATGGACTAACCATTTCTTGACTTTCTTTTGCTCTGAACCAAACAGGCGTCTTTTGTTCATAGTCTTGTAGGCAGATAGAATTTAGGACAATGGATTCAAGACCGTTTTCTATATTGCAATAACAAGCGATCGGGCATGAACAAGGTACCCCCATTCAAGTTCGGAAATATAGACTAGAAATAACCTATGAGACTTGGATTAATTGCTGCAAAGAGAATGAAAAATGAATTTTTAGGAATAAATGCATCACTACACTAAACTTAAGAGGAGATCAAACATAACACAATCAAAATCACAAACAAACAAGTCTGAGTTGAATAAGCTGTAACATTTTCTGAACACTTGTCAAAACATTGAAAAGAATTACAAAAACCCAGTTAAATTTATAGTGTCAATCACAAGCACATTCCGTTTTAGAAGCAATGCTCAATCAAGAAAAGAAGTGAAATTTACAGAGAATGCCAATTAAATAACAAGAATGAGTACTTATTTCCAAACATAAACCAATTAAAGGTCAAAACTTTTACCTCAATGCAAACAGATGACTGGAAAGAAGAAATCTTGGGAGATTGGACTGATAAGAAATGGGAGTCCAAACTAAATAGAAGAAGAGGAAAGATTTAATCTTTTTAGTTTAGGGTTTAATCTTATGAGATGTTCCTATATATAAATGGAAGAATAATATATAAGTGAATGTGGATTTCTTGTTCCGTTGCCTACGGTTTTTATTTATAGTACACAAAGAAAGAGGAGGCAGAGCTTTGCCTTTAATAGGGGGAGAGAGAGAGAGAGAAGCACGTGGAATAAATATAATTTCCCTAGGACTTTTGAAGGACGAGGTACTTTTACTATTGTATTTGTTGTTTTTCACGAGAAATGAAATGAAATGGAATGAATATGTTGGTAACTTTTGCAACATACAAAGAAAATTGATGAACAAGCTTTCCCACTCTGCAGCTTTGGGCTTCGTGTGCTGTTATCGCAATTTTTATCGATACGGTAAGTCCGTTCATACATGAATATATCACATTAACTAAATATCAAGATGTTATTAAAAAAAAAAACTAAATATCAAGACTAAATACTTCTTATATTTCTTTTGACAATCCTTAAGTTAACTTTAGATATTAATCCAATCCTAAGCCATACGGATTTAACCCAATCGCCATACGGATTTAACTCAATTTATATGTATCTAATACATGCTATATGAATTGGTGTTAAGAAGACCATTCCATCGAGTTTGATTCTGTAGAATAAGTGTGGGTGTTTTCTGCGAAAACTTTGAAAAACCATGCAATTGGCATTGAATATGGAGATTATTGTTAGGTAAAATAAATAGTTAGCGGAAGATAGGTTGTGGCCAAGTTCGAATTTGGCATGACAAATATATTTTGGTCTAATCTCGGTGGAGCGAGACTTTGGACATCCTCGATTCACAAGGGTCCTCAGATCTATTGTGGAAGAGTTTTGGCTCGTTTCGCTCTGGTTTAGTTTCTAAAACTGGTTGGGGGTTCTCAACGAAACTTAATTTTGAAACTTGCAATTTATTTGGATTGATTTTTAATGAAATATTAGATGGTTAGAATTTAATAAAATGATAACATTTAGTGAATTTTGAAACTTTGAGATAAAATTTACATTGAATTTTCATTGTTGTTATGATTTTGATAATGATTAAAATTTGTTAAACTGATAATACAATTATTTGAAATATTAAAAATAATTGACACTCATATTTTGCTATGTATATATATTAGCATTTAGAACTACTTCATAGCAAATTCAGTTTGGTGATTAATTAAATATAAGAACCCAAGCCTGAGTAAAAAAATTGACCTCTTGCATTAGCAACCGTAATCGGTATAAGTATCTTTTGGAGTTGCTTAACTTGCAAGCTTGTGATTAAGTAGCCCTAATTAATTTAAATGAGCACCAATTATCTCTTGACCTTGGATTAATGATGTACTTGCTTATGTTAGATCTAGAACATATAGATATATGTACTTAAGTTGGCGATTACATTTTATTTTAATTAACTTGCCCTAGCTAATTAACTGAATAATCATAAAATACAGATACATGATACATGCCTTTTTTAAAATGATTTGTATCCAATATTTTCTGAGGGTGACTTACGAGTTGACCAAACCATAATAATCCCATTAAAATAGAGGCTTTGATGAGGTGTGAACAACAAAAAGCTCATATACCTGTCCTAAGGTGTCATAATTCATTTTTTTTAAATCAAAGTATTACATAGTTATAAAAAATTCGAGCTAAGTAGGACAACCATATAATTAAGTTCGATTGTAGAAATCGAAATTATATTTGAGAAAGGTTTTAATGGTTGTAGATACATTTTAATATATTCATTACGAGCAACTTAACATAGATTAAATTGATGTTTGCATGTTAAATTTTTCGAATCAAAATGTAAGAGTTATTAATTGTTACATGGTATTTAAGTCTATTTACTGTGTAAAATGAATCAAATTCAACTAAGTTTTCTCAATCCAGCAAAAATAGTATTTTCATTACCTAACTAGAATCATTAGCTTGTCAAAAAATGTAATTACTCTATGCAAGAGTTCTTGTTAAATAAAATTTTGGTAGTCAATACAAATAAACTTGATTTAAAAAAAAAAAAAAGTGTCCGAATTTAAATTAGCATTATTACAAAGTGAGTTGTCAATTATTTATTTAAAAACTACACTTGGCAAATAGCACTATGAATTGTTTTTCATATTTTAATCCCTTGTTAAATAAGTTCACAAAGCATATGCGTGGTGGCAATAACTTCGATACGTATGTGTATATACCCACAAATAAAATAAAGTAGAAAATAGTGAGTCCTATGCAAGTTTATGACGCGAGCAAATCGAGAACTAAATTATTAAAAAATATTTCATTAAAATGAATTGTCAATATGTAAATAAGTACAACTTAATTATGTGATTCTTTTGTGGTTGCCAGCTTTATAAACCTAATGGTTCACTTTCCCCCAAAACCAACACATAAATTAAAATAAAATATCTTCGAGCCCTAAACTTTATTTTCTAAAATTTTCTTTTGGGAGCCCTAGACAATTTTGAAATTAATAGAAAGTGTCTCCAAAATTTTCTATTAGCCTAGCTAGGAGTGATGGTACACGGTACACCTGATCTGTTGGTTAGTTTCCCACTTGTGAACTTTTGGCTTGTTTAATTCGTCTGATTTTCCCTTTTTAATTATTCTTATTTTTTTTGAAAAGTATTTGTATATGAAAACATCATCATTATTCTATTTTTTTTTTAAAAAAACCACCTTATTATATAACTTGACATCCACTAACTTAAATTCAAAAAAGTTATCTATACTTAAAACACAAATCAAATACATTTATTTTTAAAAAGCATCACCTTACATAAATGCATGCATAAGCATATGCTATATTAGTCCAACAGTTAATTTAACTAACTCAAATTACATTACACACATTTCCAGAATATCTTAAGAAAATTTTATCATTGCTTTCTATTATTAAAAGCACTTACAGAAAAGCATACTCAAATGAGCCCCTATTAAGTTAATTTTCACGATTAAAAATGATAAAGGATATGAAAAGATCATGATTATAATTGGTTGATTGAAAAATGATTGAGTATGTTTAGGTTAAGTTCACCCTGCCATATATTGTTTGTGTAATAAATCTAAGTTTGATATGAATAATTTAATTCTATTCAATCGGCCTAACATCTTTTTCAAAAATGAAATTAATAATTAGGTTAATGTATATGGAGTTAGATGATGATTAGGTTGGCTTGTATTTGTGGCTAACTTTTGAAACACGGGACCACAAGTGTAACACTATCTTCCAGCATGTAGAAAGATTCAATAGATCTTAGATGCTACATGTAGCCAATAGACAACTGAAGAATTCGGGGCAAATCCAAATGTCACTTAGACATAATATTGGGAATTGATTAACATATATAATTACAATAATTGGTGGTTTAAGCCATATGAAAAGCTTATTTGTGGGTCGTACGTGGCCTTAAATGGACCTGTAAAATCATTCTTATTTTATTATCAATCCTAAAATAATATCTTCTTGAAAAAGTACAAATCGTTTTCCATGTGTAAAGAGCTATTTATCGCCTAATTCACAAACAAATAATGCAATTTATATATAGGGTAAAATACAAGCCAACCTAATCAACATGTAACCCGATATTAAAATAACATGCTGAAAATTAATTTTGATTGAAGGGTACGTAGGACTTGGTTTTGTGACGCGAGATGAGCTTGGACATTGTCTGACGTGGATTTCATCAAAGGTTTCGCAGATGTTGGGGCCTGAATTGACTGAGGCATTTGCTTAAAAAAAAGCGGTGGAACTTGCTAGATATAAGCAGTGGTCGATAGTGATTATTGAAGGGGATTGTCAAATGGTCTTGAATAAAGTCAATTCCTCTGAGGAAGATATGTCTAGCACTGTTCCTATTATTTAATTTATTATTGCGGACATCAAGAGAGTTTTTCATTGCTTAATTTATACGACTTCTTTTGTTCGTAGAATAGGTAACGACGATGTTGTGCATTCATTAACTCTACATGCGAGTTGGTAGTTTTCTTTGAACATATTTGTCAAATTGTTTCTACCATCATTCTTTTATTAATATATCTATCGATTTTCTAAAAACAAAATTTAAAAAAAAAAAAAAAGTAAAATCACTAATTATCTCCCTGATACAAGAATCAAATAAGAGTACGTAGTACGTATTTGACCTTGAAGGCTTTAAAAATTAAAATGGTAGTCCAACATATAGGAACAATTCATGATATAATATATGATTCATGCACATCATACATACCATACCCATACCCGCCCCCTCCCTAATTAAGGATTTCGAGTTTATCCAAAAGGTTCCCTAAGCTCCTCAAGTGTAAATACCACCAAGGTACGTACGACACTTCTGACCTAATATTTATTCAATTAAATGTGGCATTTTAATCATTTGTGTTATGATAAACTACCCTCTATGTTACAAAACAATTTCAGTGTCCATTCTCATTTTCGGCAAGTGAGTTGAACTCTCTGACTGAAGGAGGTATGTTGCTTCTTTAAAATTTTCACAGGTGGGTAATTTGATATTAGCTCTCATGCAATAAAACTTAATAAAGGGGGGGGGGGGGGGGGGTTTGTGCATTTTAATTAATTAAATAGATGAAAAATTAAGTCTCAGTCTCACACTCTCACTGAGTGCGATCGAGCACGCCTGCAAAAATTTAATGGAACTGAACGAAAGGTGCTTTTCGTGCATATTTTATACAAAATCAGAGAGGATTTAGTGCAATAAACTTAATACATGATAATTTTGTACAATTTTTTCATAACACTTGAGAGATACGTCGTCATTTGATTCGGAATATATGTTTTTCTATATCAAAGGGTCAGGGTTCAACTTTTGCATGTCTCACCTGATTCAAAAACTATAATTTAATCTCAATTTTGGTTATGGATCTCATATTTATCCAAATTCAATAGTTTAGTCCTTGATTGAATCGATATTTTTGGTTCTAATAAAGACAAGCATCCATATCTTCTTCATTTATTGAAATTGAATTTAGATGGATCATGCGCGGCACCGAACATGCATCACTACAAGAAAAATGGATTTATTAGAATTCACTATATGGATTGGGCTAAGTCTACTTATTTGACTTGGGCCTAACTCAACCTCAAAAGCTAGTTTGTAAGGTGAGGATTGCCCAATGCCTTATAAGGTGGACTTAACTATTGATTTCAACCAATGTGGGACATGTAGTCTCAATACCCCCCCCTTCACGTCTGGGCGGGCTGAATGTATGGGTGAAACAAGCCCAACACGTGACATATTAAAGCCCAATATTTGCGAATTATTAACATGTGGGTAAAAGTCCAACATGCGGATTTGCCCAGATCGTGTGGATCCCAACACGCGGATTTTCTCAGACCGTGTGGGTGAAGAATAAATCCCATCATGCGCGCAAGGAAGAGCCCATCACGGAAGGAGGTGGCCCACTTCAACCTGGGGCTCTAATACCATATTAGAATTCACCACATGGATTGGGCTAAGTCCACTTACTTGGCTTGGGCCTAACTCAACCTCAAAAGCTAGCTTGTAAGGTGAGGATTGTCCAATGCCTTATAAGGTGGACTTAACTATTGATTTCAACCAATGTGGGACATTTAGTCTCAATAGGATTTTAGTGACATTGTTGAAAATGTCAGTATTAATTTTATCACAATAACAATAGTGACAAGTGCAATAGTGACAAAATATATTTTTAAGTTGTCACTAATGACCATTAGTGATAATTAAGTGTTTGAAAGTTAAATTGTCACTATTGACAATTAGTGACAAACTTCAGTGGTGACAATAAATATTGTCAATATAATTTAGTGACAACTAGAGTGGTTACTTTTGGGGTTTCATAAATGTCAATAATGATAGTTTTTTCATATTTTTTTATCACTAGTGTGTCTATATATATTATTTCAATGACAATTTAAATTCTTGCACTTTATCATTTTTTATTTTGTCACTATAATTTAAATTTTTTGTAGTGATAGTTTCATCGACTCCCTAACTCGGCACGCAATTTAATAATTTGATTAAGAAGTTTAAAAAGTCCAAATTTTGTTATTAGAAAGTTGTGATATTGTACGATACAAAGTACATATAAACTAAAAGCTGAATGAATAATCGTTGTACGATGCAAAAGTGTTCTTGTTGAAACTTGCAGACGCGTTGCCAAAAAGCCAACCCATGTTTTGGAAAACAAAACAATACAAAAAAGACAAATAAATAAATACTCATTTGTCAACACACAATTGGACATCACTACCGAGTAGTTGTACCGACTATATATATGTGATATTCAGAACCAATTCAGTTTGGTCTCGATCAAAACTCAACCGAAACCTATTTCAAAATCAATTAAAACATACTCCGTATTAAAACTTTTTTTTTTCTATAGAAGATATTGATTTAAATCATATTATTATTTATTTTTTTCTTCTCAAACTCTATAAAAAAATTTAACTAGACATTTATCATCTATTTTTTTCTTTAAATTCCATCGTCTAAAGTTAATTTAAATCGTGATGCAAATATTTTGTACAAAACCACCCAATCATATTGTGAACTCAAAACTCGCACTGAAATCAAATCATTACGAAACTCTCAGACATATATATATATATAGCTGCAAAGATATGACGGTCGTCTTTAAATACTAATACCCCAATTAATATGTATGTGGGCTCCGTATGCAAAAATCTGAAACGCAAGGCATGGACCTCCATCACTAGTTTCCACATTCTCAATAAAAGGACGGTGCTTCAACATATATATTTGGTAGCAGGCATTTCAGTGTCAAAATGCAAAAATAGTTACATATATAGATATTGATGTATAGGAATTAATATTTTCTTCACATTATATTACGACCAGAATTATTTATTTATTATCGTTAAATCATGCTCCCACACTCCACAACGAGTGATGTGGTTAATAGGTTATGTAAAAAAAAATCCATCATATGTGTGTCTGGTTTTTTCTATTTACAATTAAATTAGACTAAATTGAAAATAAATTAACATCAACCTAGTTTTGGAAAAAAGTAAACTAATCAAATAAATGAAAAATAAATCCTGTAATTTGACACGATTTTGACAAAAATATTAAACATAATTGAGACATGACACACCGTCCAATTTTCAAGAAAATTCTTGCTTAGATCCTGGTCTAATAGAAATTTTATATACCTTGTATTTAAAAATGTACCACATCATTAATTGGTGATGATGTGGTGCTCTCACAAGTTCTAAGTAAAAATGTTCCCAAATATCATCCTTAATATCATTAACTTTACATATACGGAAGAAATTGACTTGTGCTCTAAACTGTATTGGACTCATATTAAATATTTTATCGAGTAGTTCTAAGTTCTAACATGAGGTAGAGTTAATATGACGGTCATGAACATGAAGGCCCATCCATTGACTATTTCTTCGATCACTACATTTTTCTATTACAAGAAGAATAAATACTAGATCTCAAAAAAAGAAAAATAAATACTAGATTATTAGTAAATTTATTTATGGGTATTTGATCAAGTGGAAAAAATTAATACACACAAAATATCGAATTCAACGTATTGTGTCACAGAATTAAGTCAAGAATCGAAGAACAATTAAAAAAACAAAATTAAAATACTAGTATATATTTGAACTTGTAAAGCAAGTTTTTTTAGCGAAGAAACTATGAGCTTGTGAAGCAAGTTCATGCCTCAAATCAAATGTCAACCAACAAAGGCAAACAACTGAAATTAGGTGTTATCAACTAGGGCTTTTCATTCAACTTATTTGGATGGAGACAATAAAGGTACAAATATGCACCTTGTGAGTCCATATGGTTGATTTTGGCCTGACTTCACTTGAATTTGATTTTCCAAACGATAATTTAAGTGTTTTATTTAATAAAAATGCTAAACTGTACGGATTTTAAAATTTTCTGAAGTGAGTGTGAATGTAAAAAATGACATGATAAGTATCAAATCAATTATTTTTGTAAAACAAAATAGACGATCAATTTTAAGTCAATATTTTTGTATAGGTCTAGTTTCATTTTTCCCCTAAGAGTATTTAGGTCTAAGATTTGACAAAATCTCTTTCAAGGCGTATCCATGGATCAAAATTTTGATTCAAATGTATGTTTCGGTCAGTCAAATATAGGAAATTTTTCGAGACTATTCGGAAACACTAAGGAAAATTTATAAAAAAAAGTTACTAAATTTAGGAAAATAACAAAGTTTAATTCAAATAAATAGTTTCGGAATTACATCTTGTTTTCGTTTCGCCTGATTCAAAAACGAAAACTTTTCGATGTTTTCGATGGAAAAGATGAAAATTTTGATCGATGGGCGTATCAAACAAATTATAGGAACCTCTCCGAACAAAGAATCGAGCTTCAATTAGCCACTTTATGAGGGATAGTCTCTTTCACTAGATCAATCACCATTTCGTGTTTTAAGATTTTATTAGGTTTGAATAGATTTGTTGTAATTGGATTACTTAATCTGGATTGTTAGTTAGATACATATATGATGTCTATCCTATTTCCTATATATGGTGTGACATTGGCTCGGGTACGTGATTTTGCATAATTGTGAAAACACCAATTCAAGCAGTGTTTAGACAAAGTTTCCCGATATTCAGGATATGGTTCATCTATTCAAACAAAAAATATTTTTCCGTCAAAACGCAATCCAAACAATTTCTCATTTCTTCCAAAACATAAAACCCAACATCAAAACCCATTTTAGATTGTTCAAAAGTTTCAAATGAATCGATCCAGACCCCATGTGTCTTTTATTTATATTAAATTTGTTTATTTTGAATTTTGTAGTCTTACAATCTTCAACCAAGAAGAGAAATTTTATTAATTTTCATTATAGCTATTGCAACAGCTGAAGCAACCGGCTATTGTTTCACAACAGACAATCATTCGTCTCAATCAATCAAACGTGTTGAATAAATATTACTTACCATAAAATGGAAGTTCGAATATACATAAATTAATTTAAATTAGCAAGTTAAATATGGATAAGGGCAAAAAAACCCATGTCCTAAAATAACAATCTCAGTTGCTTTTGGAAATGGCCCTCACCTAATATCATAATGTGTGCGTCGGAGTCCGCATTTGCACATCGATAACCATAAGAGGTTCTCACAACAGCAAGGTCCAAACATTTCTTCGAGGTGTGAGTGAGGCTACCGATTAGTATTTGGTTAAACAAACATTAATCACATTTTCTGCCCAATCATAGCTTACCGTTTAACTACTAATTAATATAAATAAAACTGCAAGCTAAAATAATTTTGCTAATCTTAAGTCAAAACCAACTCATTCCATCATGTGAACCCTTAATCCGTTCTCAAACACAACATACAACTATCAAGAAGCAGTTGACCTTCGTTTCTTGAAACATGTCCTTTGACATTTTATGGACCCTGTTCAAGTTCTTGTTCACATAGAAATCAACAAAAGTACCATTTAAGTCAAAGTCTAATTTGATATTAAAAGTTCCTGCAGTTTAAACTATGAGAACAAAGAATAGACAGTTTAAACATAGGAAAACTGGTTTCTTCGTCTAGCATCCACATGTTTCATACACCAAACATACTAGAAAACCTGTTTCACAACTTGCCTGTGTGTTTACTACTAGCTTTGAAATTACTGAATATTCAACTTCTGGTTCTAATTTTCAAAATATTTTGTACTTTTGGTTCGAATGTTCTCTTTTCATCCAATTTGGAACCAAAAGTACAAAAATGAGATAGCCTGATGGGACGAAAAAAAGTGCAAAGCGTGAACTATTTGTGGCACCAAAAATGCAAAAATTGGATGGAGAAAGACTAAAAATGCAAATTTGTCTCTTTGAATTTCATTAAGCTACTTTGATAATAGCAAGTATGAATGAACCCTCCAACGGGAGAATTGTTCGACTAGTAAGTAGATATATCATACAGAAAAACATATGATGGTAACTATGATTTGATAGTAAATCAATCAGAAGAAGCTGAGTAGGAAGCTGAAATATAAGCTCAATAAAAGAATCAACAAGCCATGGATTCACAGTTTCATACCTACTGAGCCTTTTGGGTGCCGTGTGCAATTTCGCATAGGATCCCGCATCAAGTACTTAAACGATGCAGTAAATAAGATAGGCTGCTGCAAATTAGAAATAAATAATAATCATATATTAGACCTAATCACAGCAAAAATATGGAAGTTGCAATTAAGAAATTTAAATTAAAAGAGAAAGGAAAAGCTATAAAAAAGAACAATATTTGTAAGTGAATTGACACTTGATTAAAGCCTCCAGAATGATTAAAAATCAGGAAATATATTTACTTATGTTAGATGAGAGAACTGCACAACTACCAGCTTCCATCTTCATCATATACACATCAATCCATGAATCCATCTATAATTGCCATTAGAACCTACCTGATATTTTAAAATACATGGTGAACAAAATTTACCTACATCTTTATTCAGTAAATAACGGAACTCCACTACATCAATAACAATGCATGAAATATGTTTTTACTTTATATTTTCCGGTTACATAATATTTGAAAAAAAAATTAAATAATGAGCAAAACAATGAACATCAAAAAGTTGTGAAACAAACTCTCTGCTGCATTTCACATATTGAAAATTGAGCATCTAGATATACCCAACACCAAAATCAAGGTTGAGTTATTTCTCGACTATAACATAGCTTATTAAGGATACAACTTCAGATTGTCACATGACCAACTCAATAGACCACTAACTGATTTCCTATCTCACTCACACACACAATCACAAAGACACATATATAGTGCCTTTGCAACCCAAAATTTGGTTCATATAGAATCATCAGAGTCGTCAGAATCACTCCCATCAGGCTCCTCACCCACGGGCCCAGCTTCAGGCACATCAGGTTTTGTTGAAGGTGTAGGTACCACTTGCTTACTTGCATTACGAGCATTCTCATAACGATCCTCTTCTTGCTCAGCAGTTTCAAAACGTGATAAATCAGTCAAGGAAGCGGTCAGAAAGTTCAGATGCCAATGTACTAATGAAAAAATAAAAATAAAAAAATTTATGACTAAAATTCACTACTAAAAGCAATTTCACTCCCCCGTCATCCCGTGTCATATTGAAAATAAGCAACATGAAATTAATAAATCACTTAGAGATTAACTTTTATTTCCTGAGAAATCAAGCATTTTGAATAGCATTTGCAAATATCTAATGAAATTTCTCAGAGAGAGAGTTAAAAGGTGAAAGGATATCAACGTTCTCAGCAGTTCCACCAGCCATGATGTTCTGCAAATCTTTCTCTACACGACGCACCACATCAGGCTGCAAAATAAGTACACTATATAAGCACACGCATCCACAAGGTCTATTTACAAATAGAACCAAGCACTGACAATATTCAACTAGTTACTATTTACTATAAATCATGTTTAACAAGTTTGTAATGGAAATCAGGTACTGAATACTATAGGAGTCTGAAGAATGTGTACTTGTAAATAATACTGTACTTTGATTGTTTCAATAATATTTTGGTTGCCTTGAGAATAAAAAAATTTTGTAATGGAAACTCATAGCCTTTGGGGGGCTAGCACGTAAATCGAATGTAACAGACTTGAGCTAGCATAAAGTCGATATTTACATTTAGATCTGGCTCTCGGCGAAATCTTCGCCTTCGAGCATCCCTCATTGGTGGGGTAAGTCCGTGTCTATACTCCACTGCTTCTGGAACACCGTCACCCTCTTCTTTCACCATAATCATCTGCCACAGTAATATAGTTAGCATGATTATACCACATCTGAAGCATCCATATACTACAATAAGTAATTTGTAAAGAGAAATCAGCATACTTGACCAATGTCTGAAGTTTTTATCAAAACATTGTCATCGTAAGTCTTGTACGACTCTACAACGGTGGGAAGATCCAAAAGTGACGCAGAGAATCGGTCATCGCCTATAGCAAATGTGCCAGTCCTCCCATCCTCTGAAGTAAAGAAAGAGTGTGAAGAACCACCGCATACATTATAGAAGGAAGAAAAGCAATGGAAAGGAAATACAGTTTGCAATACAGAAAACATGTAATTTAACATATAAATGCAAGTTTCTATGCTCATTTGTCAAACAATACTGCTACAGATTCTTGCAATCTTGCAGCCAAAATAGCACCTCAATGTTCGTTCAAAAAAATTACCAACATACAAGAATTTTATCAACATATCTATTAACAGTATTTTGCTCCCCATATTGCTTGCATGTACGAAAAGAGGTAGTTACAGACACTAACTGTAGTACCATAATTATGATTTTCATATGTGAGATTTTCTTTGATGAATATGGCAGAGAATCGATGGTGGGCATAGGAATCACTAATCCCTCCCAGAGCAAAGATGACCTAGTCAAGATTTCCGAAACAAATTTACTTCAACAAAAAAAATTTACAATGCCGGATCCCCATGCTAATAAGCCAACTATCTCTGCAATCGTCGGCATATAAGAAAGCAGGTAGTGACATACACTAACTGTAGTGAGTATGGTTTTGATAAGTATGAGATTTCTTTAATTTACATGGCTAAGAATCGGTGGCAAGCATATGAATCACTAATTCCTCAAAATGAACAGAATCTCTACATAATTAGCCCAAATCATTTCAAATTGTACTACAGCAAGCGCAAGTCGATACTCTCTCATGCGTTTCTTAGTTCAAAACTTCCCAAGTTGTCGACTAAACACATATAACATAATTATATATATATATGAAAAACAATAAACATCAAAAGAATGGAAGAGGCATGGAGATTCTGTAGAATTACCAGAAAAAATCAAATCCAGGGACTTGTCTTCGGAAGAAGAGGGGGCCTCGTTTAAGAGCCGCTCTATTCTTTCGGCAACAGACGGTGGCACTCTAAGTATAAATTGCTCCTCCATATACCTTCGTTTATTCTTATTAACAATTTAATTCAGTTTTTCAATAACAATTGCTCTGAACAGACGTTTTCCGGGGGAACGAAGCTGATCGGTGGTTTAATTGCTGCTAAGGCGTTCTTCAATTGATATTAGCCTTATCCTTCTGTCAGATCAGCGTACATGTTGTGACTAACCGATTTTGCAGCTCGAAACCCTTATCCTAATCCTAATTCTAATTTAGTTTAAGGCGGTTCCGTAATTTTCCTTTTTCTTCTTTCCCATTTTCATTTTAAATAAATCGTTTTTTCTTTTTTACTCAAAGAAATTATAACATTTTCTCTTTTCAACTAATTTTAGGCAAAATTACAAAACAAACTCGCAAACTAATTAGCGATTTTGGGTTTTCGTCTCAAATTATATCACCTTACGAATTTTATCCCATTATTTAATATTTTTTTAGAATATCGTCCCAACGATAATTATGAGAGGAAAATTGCACATGTGTCCGTTAAATTGCCACATGGCTGCTTGCGTGTGACATGGTAAATTTTAGCATGAACAATTATACAATATTGTAGAATTCGTTTCAAACTAATTACAAGATTGAACCAGGATTTTCATTCATTTAAAATTTTAATATTGGGACTAAATTCGACGATGAGACGAAAAATCAAAATTAGTAATTAGTTTGGGACAATATTCCCAAAAAAATATTAAATTACGAAATGAAATTCAGTGAAGTGATATAATTCTGGATGAAAACTCAAAATCGCTAATTAATTTAGAACGTATTCTACAATTTCACCATAATATGATTGTGGACATTTTGTGACTCATTATAAAGTAAAAAAGTGCCCAATTAACAACAAAGTTATTTTTTCTTTTTGAGATACATATATAGATTATCAAGCGTCAAAATCATCGTAAAGTTAGGAATAATTCATATTTGATTTATATTAATAATTTATATTAATTTCACCATGTAAATAGAAAGAAAAAAAGGTTGGCAGTTTGAACCTATAATAATCATTAATAGATAAACAAGTATAATAGCATTTCAAAATATCATTTAGAAAGAAATAAGTTTAAAAAATAAAATAAAAGGAACGATGGAATCTCCCACAAAAATAAACTCCAGACACATTATTAAATCCAGAATCGCGTATAAATAAGCCTTACCCTAATTTCCTTAATCAAACATTAAACACTTCTTTCATCTCAACTTCATCCGCCGTCTCTCGGCCGCCTCTCCTCTCCTCTCCTGATTTAATCAGTGTTATCTTTCATTGTTATAGCCGTTTATCAACCGATTTTAGAAATTTTTTATTTAATTATTCGTGTAGAATTAGTTATTTTTAAAGTATTGTTTTGGTGAATCTGTGGGAGGTGTAGAATGAAATGATGATTAAAATAGTTTTGACAGCTGATGTGATGGCTATTTATCATGTATTAGCTCTAACTGATCATTCTATTCATTCCCCCAACATTTTTGTTTCTTTTATTTCTTTTAATCTTTTTGTTTCTTTTATTTTGGTGGTTTTGTGGGCAGTGGAGAATGAAATGATGATTAAAATAAAATGGTTTTGATAGCTGATATGATGGCTATATTTATCATGTATTAGCTCTAGCTGATTATTCTATTCATTTCCCCCATATTTTTAAAGTTTTATTATTCTTATCTCCTTCATTTTTATTTATTTATATGATTTTCTAGGTGTGAGAGAGTTCATAACTTCATATATTCATATAAATGAGAATGGAAATTTGTCCTCTAGGTTACTACCGTACATATAATGAAGTGGTTACAATGATTTTTATATCTTATCATTGTGCTTTCTTTTTATTAAGAAGATTGGATGGTGAACAAGTTTGATAAATTTCAACTTGTTTTATCATGACCTCTCATATTATCGATATGAATTATTTGAGCCATTCATTTTGATAAGGGTATCTTTTGAAAACATTTTTGAGTTAGATATGGCAAAATTATAAAAAAAAAAAAAAAATCCCAAATTAATTAGTGATTTTAGATTTTCATCCCGAACTGTATCACCTTACCCAATTTTGTCCTGTAATTCAATATTTTTTTGGAATATTATCCCAAACTAATTACTAATTTTAGTTTTTCACTTCAAACTATATCAAGTCGTCGAAATTCTTAATTTACCATTTTACATGAATTTAGTCACAATATTAAAATTTTAATTTAAGGAAAATGACGGTTCAATTTTGTTATTTGTTGGGACGAATTTTGCAATATTGTATAATTGTTCATGCTAAAATTTGTCATGTCATGACACGTAATCACCCATGTAGCAATTTAACGGACACATGCACAATTTTGTCTCAGAATTAACGGTAGGACAATATTCCAAAAAAATATTAAATTATAGGGCAAAATTCGGTGAGGTGATATAGTTTGAGACGAAAATCTTAAATTACTAATTAATTTGGAACGTTTTATGCAATTTTGCCTAAAGATAATAAGCCAAAGACCACATTATTAATTTCTTGTATGCTCTCATTTCATGTTATTAGTTAGAGAGCTTACTCAAATTTCCAAGTCCAGGTTGGAGCCACACTTCAGTCGTGGGGGTTAGAGCATCTCTAATGACTATGAATTTCACAATTTAGCTTAGTCCGAGTTTGATATTTACTAACTACTTTTAAATTTATGAAGTAATTGATTTGAAATTTTCCTTTCATTTATATTTCTCATGCAATAATAATAGGAGTATTAAAATTTTACCATCTCAATATTTGATCGAGTGAATCAACCTTTTTTATTTTTTTATTTTTTGATAACCAAGTTGTACAAGTTTATACTAGACTAATCCTGGACCCTCAGAACCCTTGCCCTAGAACCCTGAAGGATGTAAATCGCAGGATGTGCCTCCACCAAACCTCGGGATTCCTCCATACTGCTGTACACTCTGCGTACAAAGGGTCTTCAGAATCAAACTTTTTTTGTAATAGTTAAATCATTGTTCAACTCAACTTTTTCATAATACCCCAGTGACATTCATTTCTCACATTTAGAAATAATGCAGTCATCTATTGAAATAAGTAAACACTAAAATCAAATAAAGATGAAAGTCTATAGAACAGAATTAATTCTATTTGGGAAAACACCAAATGAAAGGCCACGACGCTGTCGTTTTGTAACAAAAGATGTAGTATAACTCTACTTTAGGTCTACAGTAATCTTTTGAGAATTAGACTAGTTCTTGCTTCCTTTTTGGTAATCTAACCATCAGCAGAAATGAGTAGCAACAGCAGCATGATGATGATGATGGCTGCGGGAGGCGGCGGTGGAGGAAGAGGAGGCGGAAGCAGCAGCGGCGGCGGCGGTGGAGGGCGGTCTTGGCCGTCAACGACGTCGGTATCTTCGTCGGGTAAAAGGATACAGAAGGAGATGTCGGAGCTGAGCGTGGACCCTCCCCCCGACTGCTCCGCTGGACCCAAAGGTGACAATCTCTACCACTGGGTCGCTACTCTCTTCGGCCCCCCTGGTATGTATTGTACCTCACGCTTCAACACTTGTGACATTCAATCGGAGAGTTAATACTTCCATTTTATAGTTAAATAAATATGTAATCAGAATTTAGGGTTAGAGTGTCGTATGATATGCTATGAATATTGTGAGATATTGGCAAATATACTAGTTTTATTGATGATTGACTCAGCCTCATTCGGTAAAAGCTTGTTTGAAGAACAATATTTTTCGTTTCATGAGGCTCAGCTCGAGCTCGACTTAATAAGCTAAAATTTTATAAAATTATATGTTAAAATATGAAACTACTCTGATAATTGGCCCAAGCTAGTTCCATAAAAGCTCATTCTTCAAGCACGATACAAATTTCAAAAACACTATTCAATTCATTTACACTCCTAAACTTCAGCATACTCAAATGGAGATTAATATATAGTTTTTTCTTGTCCAAATAGATTTCTTCCTGAATTTTTTGTAGTGGCTTGAGACTCTTCACGTAAGTAGGGTGACCTCACAATCTTAAGGATCATCCAAGGTAAAGATTTGTTGAATTTCTAGCTACATTTTTTATCCAGCATGAACAGAAGGCTATCTGTTTTGTGTTTTTCTAGTTAGATATTGGTTCGACTATACAATCGAGATTTAAATATCTATGTGTTGGGGGTGGGTAGGTGGGTCTTTACCTGTATTATACATTCAATATACAGAGCCTATATATAATGCCATGAAGCAAGACATGGATTCGTTCCCTTGCACTTTAATGTACTTTGGCTTGTTTGATTGTCCTTAAAATGTTTAAGTGAAAACATAAAAGGTTCTTTGGAAATTTGGATGAATCTAACGAGATGTTTGTCAAATTATTTTACAGGGACACCATATGAAGGAGGCATGTTTTTCCTTGATATTACATTTCCTCCTGATTATCCATTCAAACCTCCCCAGGTAATGCTGCATAACCTTTTGATCAATAAATTCTTTAAACAATACAGTCTGTGATTACATCCTGAAATGACAAAAATACACAAATGAAGCATCATAGTCTGTGCTTAACGAATACATAATATTTCATTATTTCTCATAAACTCAACTCAAATGTACAATTAGGGAAGTTCACTAATGAGCCTGAACAATTGTTGAAATTCATTATATTTACCTTTAATGACTTTCAAATATATTACGTTTTTTTTTTGTGTGCGCGCGCGTGCAAAATAATCCTGAAATTAGATTTATTAAACTTTAGGGCTCATTTTTATCTTGCTTGCTGCGGCGTTTTCTTTTTTTAGTGTACATTGTGTTTTTGTATTTTTGACTTTTGAGTTCAGGCTTGCAGGTTGTCTTCAAAAGCCGAATTTACCACTGTAATGTTGATTCTTCCGGAAATGTTAGTTTGGATATCTTGAAAGATGGCTGGAGTCCGGCTCTGACAATATCAAAGGTGCTACTTGCACTCAGATCAATATTCACCAACCCCGACCCCTGTAAGTATTTTTAATTGTTGATGACTTTTCTTCTTATACAAAACACAGTTTGAATAAGAATACCAATAACCTTTTTAAATGTGTTCCTTCTCTGCTTCTCCGCCTTCTCTACAACCAAATAAATTTAATCCAAATAAATTCAACTACATATGCTTTTCACTGATATTTCTATTCAAAGAAATGTGGGTACATGTGTGAATGAGCTATAGTCTGCACGAGTCTACATATTTTTGGAAAACGTAAATTTAATCCAAAACACGTATGTACTTGTGCTGGTTCCTGCAGATAAACCCCTTGTGCCAAGTATAGCCCACTTGTACTTGACCGACAGAGAAAAACACGATGAATTAGCTGCAGAGTGGACTCTTCGATTTGCAAGGTAAATAAATATCCCCAGCAGAAAAGACGGGGACGGAGTTTCTTGTCAACACCATGTAATGATCTACTGTATATTTTCAAGCGGTGTACAAATGGCTTGTTGTATAGATCTTTTTCCTTTTCTTTTCCGGTGTATTGTCAATCGTTTCACTTATCGCTGTGATCTTTTGTCTCCTGTGGACTATATAACATATTGAAGAAAACCTCATAATAAGTGAAGTACTGGTGTGTTCGACATTGACAAGAATAAAGTTAACCAGCTAATCTCCTTGTTATTGTTCTTATTTTAGTTCTATGGTGATTTTCAGTTTTATAATTTGGCTCGTCTTGAATTTCGTATGAAAAGTACTTATAACCATTTTATGATTATTTCTACTTAATACTAGTAGGTTTTAAGATAAAAGTAAAAAAAAAAGGTTGATTTTTTTTTATCCCCGACTTCATTGAGATGTTTGGTCCAAGGATTTCTTTTCTTTTTTTTTTCCTTTTGGATTAATAATAAATCCATCAAATTGTTTGGATATTTTCATTTTGTGTGGATTTCAAATCCATAGGTAGAACTTTTGTGATGGTCTTTTTAACAAAAGTGGTGAATTTAAAATCCTCCTAAAGTTAACTTCAAATATATAATAAAATTAAAATATATCAATCCAAATGAGCTTGCTAAATTTATAATAACAATAAAAAAAGATTATCAAATAATGAGCATGAATAGTAGGTGTATCATCTTTATAGAAAAGTTACAGATGAGGTCTTGTTTGACTTTTGATTTTTCGATTCTATTTTATAAGGTATTTATATTTTATATTTCTTCCAAGAAACTAAGGGTGTATGTGGACGGGTTTTGGCCCGGTCTCGCGGGTTTCGCGAGATCGAGCAAAAATTCTTTCAAATGAGTTTTCGCCAAATCCATAAAATCATAAAAAATCTATTCAGAAACTCACACACAAACTTTTCAAACCTATATGACATTGATTTGACATCTACTAAAAAGACATTAATTTGACACCTATCACCTACTTTTTTTCCCTAAACCCCAACATCCAAACTCAATCCAAGTGGGGTTTCAACTTATTCGAACCACAAAACCCAAGAGCCAAAACTCATCCAAATGAAGTATTAAAGGTTTCATTGAAACCATCCAAACCAATTTTTTTAAACTAAGACCTGCGAAATCGAGCCAAAACTCATCCAAAAAGACCCTAAAGCTCCTATTCTAAGTATTAATGGAGTTCTTTTTAAAAGTCAAAATATTAGAAATGACTTCCCATAAACAAACCTAATAATATGAAACAACTTCTAAGTCGATTAATTAATAAAGTCATTTCAAAATTAATTAATTTTCAGATGTGAGATGAAATTGTATTCCAAAAATAAATTTCCTTCTAATTTATGAATTGAAGGTTTCTAGTACTATTTCATAAGGCCCAGTTCGATTTCTTCTATAAGGCCCAATATTTTGTTTGATATTCGGATTGCACAATTACATCCCAAATTATTCAAAATTACACACACCAACAAAAAAATCTCCCTAATTTTTTCAGAATCCTAGCCGTAGGTTCTTTTTCATATCAGGTACGAATCTCCATTGTTAATTAATCTCTTTAGAAAATATCGCTTCATCACTGACAAAAGGTTTTTAATCCGTAAATTTGCTATTTACAGCAGGAAATTTATTTGGAGAATATCCCCTTCTCAGTGCAGAACCCTTTCAGGTATGTTTTGACTTCGTATTAATCCGAATTTCAAGTAAAGGTTTTTTTTTTGTTTTTTTTTTTAAGTCTTCATTTGCAACTCTTTATAAAATTTAAGACTATAAATTAAAAGGGTAAATACCACTTTTCCCTCTTATCATTAATTTTGTACAGAGTGTTCCCTCTTATATTTTTTCCCATTTTAGTCCGTACTATGAATTATTTGTTTAACTTTGTCTCTACTATGAATTATGTGTTTCACTTTAGTCCTTATCAGGTAGTTCCGATAACATATGACATGCATATGAATACTTTTAGGCAGTGTTTTCAAAAGCGGACCGGCCAAAGAACCGGAAGCTCTACTGGTTACTGGTTCGATCGGTTAGATCGGTTCGACCACTGGTTCGATCGGAATAACCGGTGTGACGTAATTATTATTTAATAATTATATATATATATATACTATATAAAATACAATTATAATTAAAAAATGTCATTCTTTGTCAATATAAATTCAAATTATTTTATGCAAATAATTAAAGTGTCTCAAAAATCAATAACATTACAAAATCATAAATTTCAAATATCCTTCAAGGATTCATACATCCAAAACATGACAACATTGTTAAAAATAACAACTCAATGTTCAAAACATAGAATATAGTATCACATAAATAAATAACAATGACTCAAATATAAAAAAGAAATTCCATGGAGTCTTTTTGAAGTTTGGGAAAGAAAGAAACAGTTTATGTATTTAAGGTATATATCATGAATTTTACCCAGATTAACTTGTATGACTGCTAAAATTCTAACAATGACTTTTTCTTTTTTTCATCTAGTAGCGCCGCTTTGCAGTCTCTTTACCATGGGGTCTTTCCTGAACTTCAAGAACTTTGGGGACACAGTACAGGCAGATAGTAATGGTGGGAAGCAAGCTGTTAATTATCCATTGGTAAATTTACAAATTAACAGCTTGCTATTTTGGCTTATGGGGAGATGGATCGGGATTTCCTACTTTCAATTAAGCCGTAATTATAGGGAAGATGACGATGAGCCTCAAGCCTGGACTGGAACTCGACCTGCCATTTGAACTGCAAAACATTGGTGGTGTGTGTATGTCGCTCCTGATACAAAGGAAGATAGGGTCTTCAATTGTCCTTCGCACAACCCCAACTTTTATTCTTCAATTCTATTTCTATTGATACAAAATGAAAATGATATGTAGTTTAATCTGTTTCCTTGACATTTGATGAGTTTCAGAACACATTGGGTGGTGGATCTGGAAAAGATTTTGGATCTATGAACACGGAGGATCTAGATTTTCAGATTTTCAGTTTTTTTTTTTTAAATTTTTTCAGTGAACCGCTGGTTCACTAAAACCGGCGGTTCACTGGTTTTACCGGTTTTGACCGGTTCAAACCGGTTAATTTAGGAGATGGTTTTTAAAGGTAAACCGGATCGGACTGAAGACCGGTTAGCGGTTAACCCGGGCGAACCGGCCGGTTCGGTCCGATTTTAAGAATACTGCTTTTAGGGCATTTTCGTCCGTTTATTATTGAAACTATTTTAGATATTGTTTAATTTGTGAGCAATTTTGGTATTTGAAAAAAAATTTAGGAAGAAACTTTAGTTTGGAACGAAATGTACGATTAAGTTGGATTGGAATGAAAGTCTAGTTTGGAAGAGATTATATATTTAGTTTTTTTAAATAATTAAAAAGACGAAAATATCCCTGTTAGTTTACTTGAAATGATAAAATTGCCCTAATGATCATATCACATATTATCAGAATCGCATTGGACTACTTGAAAAGAACTAAAGTGAAACAAATAATTTATAATAAGGACTATAGTGAAAAAAAATATAAGAGGGATGCTCTAAAAAGTTAATGATAAGAGGGATGAAAAGTGATGTTTATCCAATTTAAAATTAGCCAGAATAAGTAAACCCTAAGCTACCAATCTTTTTAGATATCCAATTTCTGCGTCTAGGGTTTAATGTCGGACCCGGAGATTGTGAGTGAAACGGAGGAGAAACCTCGAACGAGACACAAGGGGAAGCATGACAAGGACAAGCCATGGGATGATCCAAGCATCGATCACTGGAAAGTCGAGAAATTCGATCCTTCGTGGAACGAAAGCGGCATGCTTGAAGTCAGCTCATTCTCCACTCTTTTCCCGCAGTACCGAGAAAAGTATTTACAAGAATGTTGGCCTATTGTTAAAGGCGCACTGAAAGAATATGGAATTGCTTGTGAACTGAATTTGGTTGAAGGATGCATGACTGTTTCAACTACTAGGAAGACCCGTGATCCGTATATAATAGTCAAGGCTAGAGATCTCATCAAACTTTTGTCGAGAAGTGTTCCTGCTCCTCAGGTCCAATTCTTCTTAATTTAATTTCTTATCATCTTATTCTGACTGAGATTTTTTTATTGCTAATTTAATTATTTAGTTTTGCTCTTTGTATTCACTTGGTGTGTAAAGTTAGCAGAACGATTTCATGTGTTTAAGATATGGATTTGTAATTGTTTGAAAATTCTGAAACTTTTAATATTTAGGTTAAAATGCTGATTTGCACATCCTTGCATTGTGATCTTACAGGCAATAAAGATCCTCAATGATGAGATGCAGTGTGACATTATCAAAATTGGAAACTTGGTTCGCAATAAGGTATGTTTGTTTAGATATTAGTAACTTTTATGAAGCTTAATATGCCCCCAAAATATTGGAAGAATCATTCAAACAGCAGGGTTCACTTCAGAATGCACATGTCTCTGCTCCTTGGAAATAAACTCTGAGGTGGGGTGGGGTGGGGTTGGGGGCACCATTCCATTGAAAAGAAGGATAGTAAACGAAAGAGTCAATAAAGAAAAGTATACAACAATTTGTTGACAAACGAGACATTTATTTCTCGTTTTAACCCAATCATTGTAGAAGTTGGGATTTGATTCATAGATTCGTTGTTCGTTTGCAGGAACGTTTTGTGAAAAGAAGGCAACACTTAGTTGGCCCAAACTCTTCTACTCTGAAGGTATGGTTTTTAAAGTGCATCACTTGCATATAAATTGTAGAAAGTGTTCGGAAAAGTATGAGATAAGGTTGCCATATTAATGTTTGTTTTTAGTTGACTTTGATATGATGAATGTAATTTAGTAATCTTATGTTTCTTTTCTTTTTGCATATTCAAATATCCATACCAGAAACCTGACAATAGTTAATGATATGCAGGCATTGGAAATTTTAACTGGCTGTTATATCTTGGTTCAGGTAAACATTAACAATCTCTTTTGTTCATGTCCTACAGATGAGTACAAAATTACCTTACTAATTGAACTTAATCCTTTTTTTGGTTCAAAATTTGTAAACCACGTGTTGAGTATTTATGCCTTAAAATGATCAGGGAAACACAGTTGCGTCAATGGGCTCATTTAAAGGTCTTAAACAAGTGAGAAAGGTTGTGGAAGAGTGCATTCTGAATAAAATGCATCCAGTATATAACATCAAGGTAAATTGTCAAAATCTTGTCTGAAAAAATACGATGTTATAATTCCGTAGTACTTTTCATTTGAAGACAGATGCTTTAGTTCAATTGTACTTCTCATTTGAAACTCTGATGATTTCTTTAATGATATAGATTCTAATGATTAAGAGAGAACTTGCCAAGAATCCTGAACTTGCTGAAGAAAATTGGGACCGATTTCTTCCCAGATTTAAGAAGTACGTCCCATACTAATACATGCATACTATTTACTCGAAGCATCCACTGACAACAGGATATAACATTTTTCCTTTTATTTTGATTCCCAGGAAAAATGTCAAACAAAAGAAAGTTAAGACTAAAGAGAAGACACCTTACACACCCTTCCCTCCACCACAGCAACCTAGCAAGGTGAGTTCATTGTCATATTGAGATTGCTGTAGTTATAAAGCTTATCATTTAGTACTTTTTTAAATCCCTGAACACTATATTTGGCTTGAATAGAGACTTTATGCCTGCTGGACTCTTTTATTTATTTGAAATAAATGTTATTATTGTCCCCTGTCGCAAAATTTTAACTCTGTTTGCTTCTGTACAGAGTCCAACTAATTAACTTTATGAATAGCTTATTAAGTTGAATTTTTTCAGTATGATGTTTTTAACTTTTTTATATCTCAATTTATATTTATAGTTGTTTGCTTAAAATTTGGCACAAACATAAGTGTTATTTACTGTTTGAAATTATTATTAGAGTAAATTAACTAGATTATTTATTTTCATAATTTGAAAACTATTAGTCGACTGCTTGACTGTAGCAAGGGATTAAAAAAATAGTGGGACTGAAGGAGTAATAGGGTATTATAGTGATCGGGAATTCTGCCTAGTGCCTATATTCCTTTTCACGTATTTCCTTGAAAAAAAAATCCAGGAAAATTTCACTCACTCATTTTGTCTTTCGAATAAATTCAGATTGATCTGCAACTTGAAAGTGGTGAATATTTCTTGAGTGACACAAAAAAACAAGCAAAGAAATGGCAAGAAAAGCAAGAGAAACAAGCAGAAAAAACAGCTGAAAGCAAAAGGAAACGAGACGAGGCATTTGTTCCTCCTGAGGTTCGATATAGTTACTCCATATCCTTTGTTTGTTCAGGCATCTTATTTTCACTTTAATGAACTTTCATTGGCTTTTAGGAACCTAAGAAAGATAAAAGTGCACATAATGATGACAATAATGATGTGGCTGCGATGACCGAGTCTTTGAAGGTATGTCTTACATTATCCAGTAGTAGTTACTAGATTTGGAATGTGGATTTCTGTTCTTGGGTGAAATTTTGATATAGAAATGTGTGTATGCTCAAATTTCTTGATATTCAAAATTTCTTTAATTCTCCTACTTGTTTTCAGGAAAAATCAAAGAAATTTAAAAAGCAAAAATCTGAAGAAAAGATTGATGCAGAAGCATACATTGCGTCTACAGACAAGCAGCCTGCTAAGAAAAAGAAGTCGAAGCATTCTGCGACTTGACAAGGTTTCAATATTTTTCTCCTACACATAAAATTGGACCACTCCTGTTCTTAGAGAAGAGTAATGTTATTTCACTAAATTATTGAGAATTTTGTTTGTACACATGTACTTCTAAGTTTGGATTCCCTTCGCTCGAATATGAGTTTTGAGATTCCTGTTATAGGGTGACTTTGGATAAACATGATTTTTCTTCCTTGATCAAAATTTGACTAATTTCAATTATTGATTGTGTAAACTGTTGGAACTCATAGTCTGAATTACTGTCATGTTCACTAAATTTGATTCTGTCGATTTGATATTTGCTTTTTGCACTAATTGAGGATCTATTTTGTGAAAGGTTCGTGGGTTTGTATAGTAACAAAATGATCATGGCTTCATTTTGCTTATTAATAGTTAATACATGGCGATGACAAGATTTTGGGATCAAATATTTCTCAAAATTTAGAGACAAAAATAAAGAGTTCGACCATGTAATTTGTGCAACAAATTAACAAAATAATTTTTCCAGTTCCATAAAACGTGTTTCCATGAATTATTGAAGTTTAGTATTGGGAAAATAATGTTTTCTTAAAAAAAATGCACTTATTGACTTGAAAACTCAGGTTGCCCAAGATAGAAACAATAGGTTTAATATCAGAGAGAAACCAGTTTGGTTTTAAGATAGGACTACATGCCGAAACCAGTTTGATTTTAAGATAGGACTACATGCCGCGTGGAAACTAACTGGCGTTAAATTCAATGAAAACAGGTTTGGGCTTAGTTCATTAGAAATCAAACCAATTTCAAATGATTTCAAGCAACAAGATAGCTAAATTAAGTTTCAACAACGCGTTTACTTGGACTCATTTACACCTTTTTAGCAGGAATTCATTTGCAGGTTTGTAAGCCTCTCAACTATCGTGTCTCATTTTTTTTTTCTCTTATACACATGACCAATTGATCAATCATCTTGACAAAATTTTTAAAAATTATAATAAATAGTTTAAATAATTTATTAATAATAGTATATGATACCATATTAATATTTAAAAGGTTTAATACACCACAAATGTGAATAATTTAACATGACAAGTCACTTGAAATATTAAAAAGTTTGACCGAGTACTATAGTTAATTGAGTAAAAAAATTAGTAGGGGAGAGTATAAGAGATCTGCCTCAAAGAACAACAAAATTCATTACAAATTGCAGTAAATTGTTTAAAGGATAGAATGTGCATGTTATGAAGTCAATTTAAACACAAACTCCAACTCAATCATGTACATTGTCACAGATTCTCTATCGTGTAGCATATTTTATCCCCTCCTAAGTCCCAAGTGCAACTTTGATTTGAGGAACAATGCATCTAATGACCTAATCATAAAGGAACAGAATAGTACTAAAATGATGCACCCGAAACATGAAGGATGCTAAATCTCAATCAAAGAAGTGAAACTTTTCAGGGATGACAGCAACAAGGCTAGAGAAACCAACATGTATTTATCAAGCCCATATCATTAACAGAGCATACTATGTGGTCAAACGGTACTTTACAACACTTACAAGTTGCTCCAAGTGATATTTCTTGCCTTATCCTATGACTAAACTTACACGGGTACTCTTTTTCCTCGGTAACGATCAAAAAGCTGCACAGAACACAGATTCAAACACAAGATATCACATGATGTATGATGAACATTGCTAAAGAATTATTAAGAGTCAAATTAGCTTTTTTTTCTTTCAATTTTGTTCATTTATCACATTTAAGTGGGGAAACTCAATGGTCACCACTCACTAATAAAAAATTAAAAAGTAGTCATCATTATAAAGGGTATTCGAGACATTTTACCATAAAAAGTATTAAGTATGTAATGATGATGTTTCTTAAGGGGTGATTTTCCACGCACACCTAAAGCAGGTTGGCTGAAAAACTCTATGGCTCTAACACATACCATATTATGTACTGGGCATTTCTCAACATTATACAAAACAGAATTTGGGACCTCTACCAGAACTTAAATTAACTCTGCTATAATTATGAATAAACAGAACCAGGAGAACCTGAATTTAAAAGCAGTACAATGTAGAATGCATAAGAACTCCCAACCACATCTGGAAGGCAAACTAGCTATTAACACAGTATATAACTATATAACTATATACATACTGGATTGCGCTCTGCAGAATTCTGTTAAACCATGGCAAGGTCTAAATCTAGGTGACTCAACAAGATATAGCCACAGGCAAAAAAGATTATGAAGTTATCGTAATTTCTATTGTTACCAAATTTTAACATATATCATGTTTTTTAACCCAGAGTTTGTGAAAAGAATCAGATTGTGGAAATTAGTTTATAGGATAAGGGATTAACTTGAAGAAAAAAAAAATCACTTCAACAAATGATTTCATGTAAGAAACATTAAAAGTCTATGGTAACAAATCTTAAGGTCAAAATATTCACATACAACATTCCGGTTTATATATTGAACTCCAGGGCTTTATCAATTGAATTTTGTGAAAAAAGAAAATATAAAAATAATAATTTAAAAAAAAAAAAAAAAAAAAGCCTACACCATCCCACCGGCAGCATCTTCCACCACAACTCAAATCTAGTATCACAAATCATTGCTCAACACAAACCAAAACATAATATAAGATGTGAAAGCAGACATACCGATCTGACAAAAGGTTGCTGGAACAGCCAACCAAGAACAGGTATCTTCTGCAGAAAAACTGCTAGAGTTGGCCAAAAGCCACTGCAAAATAATAAAGAGTAAATACCTCCTTTAGACTAAGAAAACGGGAAGTTTCAAACTAAAAGATTTCCTATATGTATAACCAGCATCAAACCTGAAAAGTACAACAAATCCATATGCCTCAACAATCATTCCAAGTATGGGCCATCCAATGATTACTAAGAAGAAGCCAATACCAAATGAAATTGTACCCTGTAATCGATATGACAGAAAAACAAAAAAGTTATGTTAAAGAAACAGCAAAGGGAATGGACAACAAATTGCATATTAATTCTCAATAACCTAACGGAACCTTAAAATTGGAACGTTTCATAAAGAACTGTGCAGATGACTTGAGTCCAATGGTTAATGTCACCCCTGAGAAGAAGAGGATCTGGTTTGGCAAAAATAAGGAATAAGGAAGTGAAAAAATAATAGTACTGTATATGATACAAAATAAGCACTGCTTACAGCACTATACGTACATTTCCCATGGCAAGCAGTCCCTTATCGAAGAAGAAAATGATCCCCAAAAATGAAAAGAAAACTCCAAAACCAGTCAAACCCAGTCCAATTTCTGTTGCATTACACCAAAGCAAAACAACGATTATGATTAACCACATCGAAACTCTTCCTTCCATTATAATTAGAAGCACCATCCAATTAACTTTATCACATTAGAGCACAGCAAAAATTAACTAACTTGGGAATAAAGGAACACAACGTGCAATCCAAAACGTTAATCTATTATTACAGTTTACAAATACAAATGACAAACATATCTACGCTAACGTTTAGATCTTATATACATAATGAACTCAGAGTTCCATCAAAACAGAAAAGCATGTGGCACAACATCAAGAATATTCACAGAGCACTGGCAGTTAATCAAAATGACTCATAACAAGGGAAACTCTAGCCCACAAACTCAAGTTTTCACAAGTATAATAAACATGCCACAGTATTGGTTAACACTCCATGTAGTGTAATTAATCACATATATATATTGTGATTGAGTCTCACCAAACTAGGCCTCAATTAGAACTTCCTCAATTTAATACAGCCCTCATCATACGACATACGTATTTGCCAACAGGGACGCACACAAGCAGAATTAGAGTGAACACAATTAACTGAAGGAAAAAAGAGCAACCGAAATGGAATGAACTTACTTTTGCGATCGTTCATCTCGAAGGGCATCATTTTTGCCGATCGAAATTCACTCAAAATGTCACAAGTGAAGCCCTAAACCATTACAAAAAGAAACTCGTTATCTCAAAATCAATCAAACACGAACACACACACACACACATAAAACATAGGGTTTCGGCAGAGGAAAACAAATCAACGGGAAATAAGATCCAACATACTACCTCGTCAATTTAATCACCCGAATCTAAGAATTAACCTACACAAATGGGATATATACGCGTAAAGAGAGAGTGAGAGAGGAAAATAGAACCTGTATAATGAGAAAAATTTCAACGACTGAGCGTGATTTTGAGAAGTTCAAACTTGGAACGGAAGGAAGCAATAGCTAATTAGTGCGATGACGTAGGTGATCTCAACTGAACGATAAAATCATGTTTCACTGTTCTTCGTTTAACGCGGACGAGTTGACTCAGATTGGGCCGCCGAGGAGTAATTAGTAATTACATCAACAATTGGGTCGAGAGCCATTGGGCTTTGTTTGATCAGGCCAGCTTGGGTTGTTGGCTGGCAGATTCGGGCGGTCAATCTAGCTTAATAGTATTACCCATGATCCAATGAAATCTTCATTGACTGTCTTTCATATCTTTTCGGGATATTGATTGTACATTAAAATTAATTTAAAATGAGATTATGTATGAATATAAATTTATGTCTTGTTCACTGAGATAAAATATTGTATACCTAATAACAATATCAATAATTTCACATTTCTCATATTGAAATATTGACCATATATTAAGTGAAATACAATGAAAATGTGAATTTGCAGAAAAACTCAAGTTCAAATTTGATTTTGACTCCCAAAATAAATATAAAACACAACTTTGAAAATCAAATCACATTGCATATCTTGTTATTCTCCTAATAAATATTCATTATTGCTCCCTTCTCAAAACAAAAGAAGTACAATAACTAAATCATATATTCACACTTCACTTTCATTTAGTAGTATTGATTGTCTAACCAAAGACAAAATCCATCACAATCATAAAAACAATAATATCTTTTTACTCTAACTCTTCATCAACCTCAACTCTTTTAAACTTAAACCACCCTTTCAACTTGCAATACTTCATCAAAAAAAACCATCCGACCCCGGCAACAGTCATTATTCCACTCACCAAATACACAATCTTATTAGCAATAACCATTATAAATACCAAAAACCCAGATGGAATCAAACACATAACCACCAAAAATGGCATACTCAAAGGCACTTTATAAGGCCTCTTCTTCTGAGGCATCTTCCTCCTCAACCACAGAAATGAAGCAAACTCCAAAAGCATCCCCAAACTATACAAAAAATTAGCCGAAGCTACTATATCCGTATAGCTCATGTACGAAACACACAACGCTATAGCGGTCGAAACGAGAATCCCGACCCAAGGAGTATTAAACCATTTCGACCTCACCCCAAAAAAACTCGGCAAAAATGCCAAATCCGACATACCCAATATCTGATAAGCACTACTACTCAATTGTGCTTCGAATAACCCAACCGCGGACATGACCGCTCCAATCTCGATCCATATTTTGACCCATTTACCCGCAATCATCTGACCCGCATCCGCCATAAAACCCGTTTCCCATTGGTTCTGATCGACAGCCACAGCCCCAGTCACAGCCACAAGAGGGATGATATAACCCAAACAAGTCAAAATCACAGCAAACAATAATGCTAACGGAAAAGTCTTTCGTGGGTTATTTACCTCCCCTGCCATTGTACTAACATTGTCCCAAAAATTCAAGTTCCAGAATAGAGTATTAAAGAATAAATTCCAGTCCCTTTTAACGCCACTTTGCCCTAAACTAATCCATCTATGTGGTTTAATCTGTGGAATTGCGATTAAGGACATTATAATGAATGGTGCAAGTGAAATAATTCCTAATGCAACAGCAAAATAACCCACTATAGCTAATCCCAAGTAATTCAAAAAGGAAAGCGACAAAGTGGAAATTAAAATAGCTAAGGTTCTTGGTAACCCAGATGAGAAGATTGGGAAAATTCTTTTTAAATAATCGATACATAGAGCTGGGAAAGCTGCGATGTTGATGACTCCGCTAAGGAATTTCCACGTACCCATTAAGGATCCGAAAAAGGGTCCGAAAGCGGAGTCGGCCCATATGACGAAGCCGCCATTGCCGGGGAAGGAGGTGGAGAGTTCGGCGGTGATTAGGGCTTCGGGGATACTCCATATGAAAGGGAAGATTAAGAAACCGAGGATTGCGAAGAGAGGTCCGGCGGCTTGGACGGCGGGCTCCTCGCCGTAGGGGCCGCCGGCGACTTCGAAGTAGATGAGGAAGATGAGGGGGATGAGAGTGAGTTTTTTAGCGGTGGTGGCTGTTGTGGCGGCGGAGGAGGTGGTTGTGGGGAGTTGTTGGGTGGTGGTTATTTGTGTATCTTCCTTTTGCATTGGGATTGGTTTGGTGAGAGTCATGGGAGAATGAAAGTCAGATTTGGGAACTAATATTAATGTTTTCTTCCGCAATATTAATTGCTAAGAAATTTTAGTTTCATTTTGAATTATATAGTGGGGTGGGGTGGGGTGGGGTGGGGTGGGGTGGGCGGGAGGGTGAACCTTTGGTCAAATAGAGAGATTTTTTTTTTTTTTTATAATTCAAATAAACTAATTCTCGATCCTCAGAATTCTTGTCCTAAAATCCTGAAGGATGAAAAATGATTAGAGTTATGGCTAGCCATAAGTATTGACGATTTAAGTTTGAGTGGAATTTTGCATTAAATATGAAATTACGATTAAGTTTGATTTAATTGTTAAATGAAACGAGCTTGTGTTGAATATCGATCAATTTTATATTTTTATATGTAGTTTAACTAATCAGTCAAGCTCGAATCGAACTTTAAAAATTATTAAACGAAAAATATTGTTCAAGCTTATTTGATTTATATTACGAAACAAGTTTAAAAGTTCAATGGATGCAAAATTCTCTTGTATTGTTTCATAAGTGCTGATCAATTTATTTTAATCATTTGAACGTCTAATTCACTGTTATACAGAAACTTAGACTATGTAACTTCTTTTACTAGTTTTGTAAATTTATTTACAATTACATAAAAAAAAATTAAGCATGATTCTTGAAATGTCTTTTCTTAGCTTATTTAAAATAAAATAGTCAACAATACACGGTACACCAACAAAAGGTGTCCAATTGGCATGCCTCCAATACCAAAAACAAGCATTATTATTAGGATATGAATCGATAATTTAATAGATACTGATTATTCTAACTTACTGCGACTCTTTGTCCACGTTTTTTAAGTTGAAAGTTTTTAAACTACGATTTACTTATATAATTCTAAAGTTAAAGGTCCTGCTTTTCAGTAAAACTTTATATTTAGTATATGCTAATTTGTATTGTTTATAAACTGTTGGTAAAGTGATAAAGTCGGTCGGTGATGTTATTTGAATTTTGCGCGATACTAATATCAAAATTGTGTTTAAAACATTCTCCTAAGATATATCGGCCTTGTTTGGATCATTTTGGCCCAAGTGTTTCGCCTAATTTTTGAGTCAAAATGGATCATTTACAGGTTTGGCCATTATTTCAGCCAAACTCATGTTTGGCTCAAAGCCCAAACACGCATGGGACACTCACAAAATATGATTTAATTCTCGACAAAAGCTTTGAATGCTGAGACAAGTTGGTCTGAACTATTTTCTCTCTCCAACTTTTTTCTTTTTCATCTCTTACTTGTCATATTGATTTATTTTAAATAACTGTGTATTAATTATTAATTATATACCAATAAAAAGTTTTATCATTACTATATTATTTTTAAAGGATTGTTTAACCATTATTAAATATATATAAATTTCTAAATTTATTATATTCATCTTGAAATATCCTATAAAAAAAATATATATATATAATACTATTTAAATTTAAAACTTTTTTTACAATTATAATTAATTATCTAAATTAATTTTACAACAATATTATTACAATTATCATCTCAATCATAACAATATTATTACAATCACAATCTCAATTATTACACTATATAATAATATATCATACTTCTATAAAGTCTTTGATGTGACATTTATCATTAACTTTTTACCCCCAAACACCAACATCCAAACTCAATCCAAATCATATCACAAACTCTCAAAACACACTAACTATTATTTTACTATTATCTTACTATCAAAATATTCCAATCAAAACTAGTTCAAGTCGTGTTTCAAATGTTTCGCCAAACTCATTCAAAGCAATTTGAAACACCGAAACAGGGCGAAACAGAACCAAAACCAATCCAAACGGGGCATTCTTTCTTATTAAATCAAAATGTATGTCCGTATGAAATCGGGTCGGGTCGGGTTTTATGTCGGCCATATCCGTTTTTTTGGCTCGTTGATTTATTCTGGGTTCGGGTCATGTTCCGACCGGGCTTGGGCCAGGTACTTTTGATGGGTACTATCGTCGTAGAAAGATAAGCTCGAGAATTTGAACAAATAAAATTCATATTAAGAAAACATTCTTAATTACTGGAAAGTGGGCTCGTAGACATTTTCCATTTAGAGAACCTGCGCTACATTTTGAAAATGGGCTTCAAAAAATATATTGGGCCTTTATTTTTGTTGTTTATTTATTTGAACCATATTGGGCCTTTCGTTGCTATTAGTCTTCGATCTCCATCAACTAGGGTGATCAATCTGGTTGGATAAGGCAATGAGGGTCGAACAAGATCCAATTTTATATATATTCGATTGAATTCGAATCTCGCTCATTTAATATTTTCGACATTGGATCTTATTCAAATTTGGTATAATATCACTTTCCTACAAATCAAATAAAATTTTCAATTACAAAATTCATATCAATTTTTTTTAGATTTAATATAATTCAATACACATATTCAATTTTTTAAACTATATTCATGTTTTTAGATAACAATATGCATAAAAATAAAATTATAATCTTTTTAAATTAATGATATAAAAATATATTAATATTATATATCTTAATAAAACATTATCCATATATAAAAAAATATTGCTTATTAATATTATATATCTTTAACGAACAGAGTCAAACTTCTATCCATATTTACTTCACTTATTTGGAATCTAGTTAGGGTGAGTTTGGCCTAGCGATGGGAACACTTAAAAACACTTCTAGACATTCATTGTGATTTTTGAAGTGTTTGGCTCCAATTATAGAAATTGCTTTTAGTGATGTTTGGCCCTAACTATCATAATCACTTTTGGGATCTCCAGAAGCTAAAAATCAACTTATTTTAGAAATAACTAAAGTGTAACTTTTGTAAAAGCTATTATCCAAAAGTAATTATTTTATAATTGAATTTTATCATAATCAATTATTGCCAAAATTTATTTTAGTAAAATTAATTCTCCTATAATTAATTTTCGAATCGTTAGGCCAAACTCACCCTTAATAAGATCAGATCCATTTAAAAATTGAATCGAGAGTGAAATGAAGTCCGCTCCATTGACCGCCTTACCTTTAACTGCTATTTACGTTAGCCATATAACAATAAACATTAACTAAAATCGCAATATGCAGAACGCGATTTGTTTCAAAAATCTTTGATATTTTTCAAAAATCTATATGTAGTGACTAGTGATGTATGTATTCCTACGTGTTGGCTTATTCATGAAATTTGGCAGAACAAAAAATGGAGTCCCTCTCTTCAAAAGTTTTAGTTCCATCAATTCCCACACAATTTCCTGCAACTTATTCGATGAAACCATTTCAAATCAAAACTTTAGGGACTAATTTTCGGAATTCCCCTCTCATTATCAATTCCAAGAAGTCAAATTATCAAGGTACGGTACTATGAAGTTTCAGTTTATTTATGGAATTTTATTGATTTATTTAAGGTTCATAATTCTGTATCCGTGCAACAGCAAAAAAAAAAAAAAAATTATTGGTTTTTTATGTAAATAATTTTCATTGTATTTCGTTCTATTAAAGGTTTCAGAACAATCGAGCTCTTAAGTTTTGAGAAGGGTCACGTTAAATAAAGAAAGGCTGTTGGAATTGAGTGTGTAAATTATATTTGATCATTTGTGCATTTTACACAACTATTTTGCAAGCATATGTTGAATAAAATTTGAAGATTGTAATTCAAATAGTTAATACGAGTAATCAGGAATATTAGGCGAAAGAAAGTCATATGTTATTGAGAGTCTCCAAGAACTGGGAGTGTTTGATGTTTTATGAGAATGATCAAATTATTAGGCGGTTTTAAGGTTTAACAGAGATGAGTGAGGAAAAACATTGAAACACGTTCTTGATGAAAACACATGGATTCAGGGATATATGTGCGACCAATCGCGGTTTTGTGGTTTGAAAGTATGAAAATGTGTTTAGGATGTATATCTAAAGTAGGGATTTTGATTAACATGTAGGGACATTATAATTTTCTAGAATTATGAAATAAAAAGTATATTGAAATGTGTTTTATCTTGGGTGTTTGAGAAACAGGTGGGACTATTTGTTTCTTATATTGAATTGAAATCCGAAACTAGCGAGTGAGAATACATCCAAACAAGGACGTAGTTTCCAATAGTTGAAAGCATCACACATATGGTGTCTTTTCTTTGGCTTGAATGGAATTATATATTATGATTTTCACTAGTAGTACTTACATTGAAACATATTTCTCCTCTAGATTTTCAAGACTACGTAAAACCCTTGCGACTCTTTCAAGCCACGGAAGTGAGAGTTTGTACAGATGCCTCAGTTGAACCTACCAAATACGAGTCATTGTACAAAGTCAAGCTACAAACGAGTAAATTATATGGATCAAGTCTAACTGACATGAACTCCGGAATTCTACTATGTTTGATTGATGAGAATGGATCCTCGATATTACAAAGATTACCTTCTACTTCGAATGGAACTGATAAATGGTCAGAAGATAAACTAGAGTCTGATACTTTGCACTTTCAAAGAGGCTTTATTGATGAGTTCGCGTTTGAAGGACCTAGACTTGGGAATATTGTTGCTGCTTGGATCAGCTTGGAATCAGGTTAATCTATTATTCCTTTTTTCAGTTCGTTTTATAATATTTAGAGTTATAAAAAGTATTAGTTCTCGTTTAGTTTCATTTTTTTTCATAGTGGTGCTGGTGCATGTCATTGTTATAAGAAAATTTGGTACACATAACCTCCTTGAGAAATTATTCCGAAGTCATTATGTTTGGATATGAAAATTCAATCAGATATAAATATCAGAACAATGTTCATTTCGACATTATAGTTTCAGTTGGATATCCTTATTTATTAGTCAAAGAAATAATATTGAATATGAGAACTACATTTGGACATGACCATATTGAAATGACTATTTCTTGGACAGGTCAGTGGAGAGTGGGAGGCATAAATTTGACTGTTATTTATCACTCTCAACTTTCATCAGCAGAAAATAACCAAGAAAACAAACAGAGAGTTGGTGTACAGTACAAATTTGAGGTGGATGATATCTTGCTTGGGGAGAAAAGTGAAACTTCTATGATTGAATTCAGACCTTACTCGGTCACAGAGTCTTCAGACGACGAGTTTACCCCATTTAATGAAAAAACCTTAACCGGATCAAATGAAGAAAGCATGAAGGAATATGCCGACTTGAAATTCTCTTTGTTATTTTACGACTCGATTCTTATTCTATCCGGCTCCATGATTGCTTCTTTAGTGACAGAGGAGAAAAGTGCTTCGTACGCATTTTTAATTGGTGGAATGTTTGGATTTCTTTATTTATTACTATTGCAAAAATCGGTGGATGGATTGCCTGCAGAAGAACTCATTCCGAGTGAAGGGAAAGGGATTTTCGGTCGAATTTTTGGAAGATTAAAGGGCCCTATTTCAATCTTAGTAGTGGCCTTTGTGTTTGCTACTGTTATGATGAATTATGGTTCCAGAGAGGATGATGCAAAGTTGACACCAATTGACTTTGTGTTTGGGATGATGGGATTCCTTATGTGTAAAGTGAGTGTTGTTTGGGCTGCATTTAAACCAATTCCATTTGGCTTAAGAGGTGGGAAATAGAGGGTTTTCATTTATTGTATTTGTGTATTGTATAATTTATATTGTACATTTTCTTTTTTTGGATATTGTACATTTCATATTCATATACAAAGAAGTAGATCAGGGATTGAGAAAATTTTCATGTATAGAGAAATTGAAGAATGGCGATGAAATATTGAATAGCTATGAAACCGAGTTTAACTGAGATTATGATTGAACTTGATTGATTGTTTAATTACTCAAGTTTTAACTGAGAGCTAATATGATGTATTTAGAGTGTCCACCTCTTTTATATTCTTTGAGTTAAACACAAATCAGGCTTCAAAAATCACTAAACAAAAGATAATTGTTCAAGCTTCTCATTTGATATGTACGAGGAAAGAAATTCCAATGAGCTTTCATATGTGTTCTTGTGAGTCGATTAAGTGAGAAGAACAAATGCAACAGCTGAAGTGACCATAACTATTCCAAAGGGAAGAGAAGAGTTTCTCAGCGTTATTTATATGATCAGTTCATACAATTCCATGCACTGAACAAATAATACACGACATCATCTGAACACAGTAATCGACTCAATTATGTTTGATGTTTGTCGAAACCCAAACTTCCATCCTAGTTTCTTCAAGAATCATATCATATGAAAGACACACAAAGATACTTGATCTGGATATGCAAAATTTAACATTCAAAGACGTGAAGATATCAGTAACTAATACAACCAATTCATAAAGACACCTCAATACTCCCCATGGTTAAGAAAAGCGTGAAATATCATCAAAACATTGTTGTTTAACAGTTAGTTTTCGACCAATAATAATACTCATCTAACCATGTAATAGCTACTTCAGCACAACCAACGTACTATTGAGATAACATTACTCATCTTACAACTCTTTCAATATTTCCTGTAATGTGATATGGGTATGAGAACTTGATGGTATAGTCCTCCTACAATAAAGGGACAAAATACAACAAAAAAGACGGAAAAATGGGAAAGAAAATACCAAATCTTCTGCTTAGTGATAAGAGCTGCGACAGCACTGCCAGCTATACTGCCTCTTTTGCAGTATAAACATGGGTTTCAGGATAAGAGCTCATAAAGCAACATGTTTCTTCTCTCTTTCTACCATCCCATCACCAATAATTTTCAGTATATATTTAAACCTTTTAAGCAGCTATCAACATTAACCCTGATTGAATGAAGCAACTCTTCCCGGCTAAATCAGAGAAAGTAATCAGGTGTTCTTCGAGTCACATCTGGCTCACCACGCCTAGGAGCTGGCTCAAACTGCAATAATAACACAAAACTCAATATCCACCCGAGGAACTTTAATAAAGGCAAGCATGTGTTATGCTATTGTTTACTCACATATAAATGGATAACCAGGTTTTGCACACACACACACATTTATACACACAAACACAGACATTTATGATCTATAAGTCCTTTCACTCAAAAGCTCCCCTTCGGAAGCAGCTGAAAGACTAAGGTTTGATGAGCCTAAGTTTCATGGTCAGGATCAATGCACTGGCAGTTAAAGAAGAAGCATCTTAAAGGGGATTCAAGAATATTGACTTCAAGGGGGACGCCTTCAAAGACATACGTCTTTGCCCTTCGCAAAAGCAAATACTTAATAGTACTTAAATGAAGACGAAATCAATGTGTGTGTGTAGAGAGAGAAGGAGAGACCTGAATGAAAGTATGGCCTTGGCAGTCATCGACTTCCAGAATAGATGCCATATTTCCACAGCGATAACAATAATTAGGAGCACTAAAGATTGTAACAACCTTTTGTTCCTGCGAAAAGCAATGCATAGTTTTAATCTATTCATAAACTAAAACCCGTGGTATAAGAGAAGATTGTTGAATTACATGAGCCCAGTTAAATCCCTCCATAACTAGCTGATGGGCTCTAGCAATAAGCTTCAAACTGTTTGTATGGTTAAACTGCTCTGATATGTCCTGTTTAATCCGTACAACTTAGTTTTCCACTTCAATAAAAATCAGAAAGGAGTGTAATAACTAACAAGTTAGAAAAATACTTGGCCAAACGTATATCCAGCGCCCCTGGGAGAGATACCCCAACCACATCGATCATCGGGATCAGACCATAAAAGATCACACATGGGACCCTCATGAGGAACTTCTTGAACACGGTCAAAATTACGAATATTATCCAGAGTTTCAATGGACGGTGACAATCCACCGTGCAGACAAAAGATCTCTGACTCAACCTACATTAGTTAAAAAGTGAAATGATGAATGAAATTGTGATATTTAAAGCCAAAACTAGAAAAACAATGGAGTCTTCTATTTCGAAGTCGTGTGCAGAAACCCTTCATTATTGTATGAAAATAGCAAGTGGACTGTGGACAGAATAGCTTAATCCATTTTACATTCAGCTACTCTCATCCCTTGCATAATCTAATGAAGTACATATTAACAGGCCCACTATGTTATGGGAGAAAATGCATGCAAGACATGGAAAGCAAATAGAATTATGTCATTAACAAGGCACTATCTAGGAATCATGATATCCTATCATTCTAGTCTTACAATTGATTTTAATTTGTTTAACATTACAAACAAAATAGCTGTAGACATTTTTAAAATAAAAAGAATTAACTAACCAATGCTGTGAGAGGAAAATAGTCGAACAAATCAGTAAAGGTCTTCCACACATTGGCGCTACCATACCTGCATAATGCAACAAAATACAAACTCCAAAAAATCATCAACTATAAGATACAATCATCCCCCTTTAATCAGTTGAACAGAGAGGTGTTAATTTATATTATTTTAAAGCAAATTCCTCAGTAATAAGTAGACGTTCAACTGGTGAGCCATTTTTGCACTCCAGAGGATCACCAACATGTTAGCGCTGTATCAGGGAAGCTGAATTCGAATGGAACACCGTGCAAATGCTGGAACAACTCACTTCCCATACCTCCACAAATCAAACCAATTAACGACCAAGTATTTGATTGTTGGTCACAAAAATTACAAGCTAATTCTTCAAGTGCAAGATATAGCACAGACAAAAATGCATATGCCCAAAACAAAAGAACTGTTGCCAGTGGTGGGGTAATGCAGGATCAAATGCCATTTCAAGAGTACCGAGTTCAAGAGAGAGCCAAAGAGGAAGTCATGTAGACTTAAAGTGTGCTACAGCTTGATCCTACTTTTTCCATGCTCTACATAGACACTTTTACATCAGAAATTATGGCCATGAAAGGAATATAAAGAACTCACTTTCTTAGGCATTCATCATAAAATCCATAAACCTGAGTAATCTGCAAGAAATGGAATAGCTCTTTTAAAAACTAAAATCAAAACCGATAAAGCAAAATCCAAAAACACAATGATGAATAGTTTAGTCACTTTGTAGTCAAAATGAGTCTAAGCATAACAAATAGCAGAGGCTAGTGAGAAAGGAGTATCCTTCCATAATGAGCCTCTGATAATGCAAATAAAACCCACCAATCAATTTTAAATGGCAAGACAAGAAACCACCAAAACAAACTTAGGTGCAGAAGAAGATATCATCCATATAAGTTTACCTGGCGACTTTCATGATTTCCTCGTAGAATAGTAATCCGTTGTGGATACCGCACTTTAAGAGCTACCAAAAACTGAAAATAATATCTATACTCATCAGAAAAAGAACGGAACCCAAATCATACATAGCATAGTAAACACATTTATGAGGTGATATATATCCAAATATGTATATTGTGGATAGATTGCCCTTTACTATTGCTGAAAATATAAAGATATTGGATTTATTATTTTCATTGATATGTGACAAATATTCATAGTTGTTTGAGGCGTAAAGCGACGCGAGGCGATGAGGGCTCGCCTTGCCTCAAGGCGAGGCGATACAAAAAGCGAGGGCTTTTTGGGGAAAAGCACTTGCATACAAAATTTTTAGTGTACATTAAATTATCAATTGTAAACAAACTTAGGTGTCAACTTCTTCAATTGTAAACAAAAATATTCATCATGCATATAATAATATATATATATATATATATATATATATATATATGTAATATATATAAAAATATGACAACTTGACAAGTATGTATATGGGTAATTAATGCCTATGTGATATTAGTAATTAAGTCTATGAGGGTCGGTCAATAACTCAATATATAATTATTGTGTTTGTGTATAATATAATTTATACACAAACAGATAAGACTTACGGGAAAGAAGGGACGGCGCGACCAGGGACGGCGCGGCGGTGGTGCGGACGGCGGCGGTGTGGACGGTGGCGCAGAGGTAAGAATTAGGGATTTAGGGTTTGGAAAATGGGATTTACGGGGAGAGAGAGAGAGAGACAATGAAATTTACGGGGAGAGAGGGACAATTTTCAGGTTTAGGAATTTAATTGAAGTAAATTACTACCTTTGACTTCAATTTGTTTTAAAAAAAAAAAGAAATTAAACCATCCCTATAAAGCGTCGCTTTGGCGGTGCAAAGGCGCCTTTCGGGGACGGCCGACGCGAGGCGATGGGGGCTCGCCTCGCCTCGCCCTGCGCAATAGCAAGCGCCTTTCGCGCTTTTAATATGCAAATATTGTTTGCACCATATTACATGTTCAGTTTCTTTTAGAACATAATACAGGTGTCATTACCCAGACTCAATAATTTTCTAAAAACAACAAATTGTAGCATCAAACTCCGCCACAACATATCAGTTGCATATACAAGTTTCCTTGACATCAGTAAATTGATGAAAGTAAAACATATATGCGGCCTCCTAACATCCCAAGAGAAAATTCCCAGCCAAAAGAAGAGTATGTCTCACGAGTGATAAGCAAAAATAAGAAATCGTTTAACAACACAAACAAAATATTAGACCATGAAAAGTGCAAACTCACCGTTACTGTCTCCACAGAGTAGTATCCTCGATCAACATAATCTCCCATGAACAAGTAATTTGTGTCTGGACACTGCCATACCATGGAAAAACTTTAATAAACGCATATGGTTCCACTGAAGTTGACATCTTCTTGACTAAGCATAAACAAAACGTAACACACTAGAACCTAATAGCCACAGAAAAGCAGATCATCGTATACCTTCCCACCGATCCGAAAAAGCTCTGCAAGATCATGGAACTGCCCATGTATATCACCACATATGGTCACTGGGCTTCTCACAGGCTGCCAAAAGGAACAAGAGAATCTATGATCTATTTTTCAACATCAAATGTAACGGCAAAACACTTTTCACAGATCAAATACATACGATGATCACCAAGCAGATCACAATTAACAAAAATGTAACTAGTTTCGTGTAAAGCCCAGTGAATATTTGGAATGATAACCATCTTCTGTCCACCAAGGCAGTAAATAGAAGTGTCTCAGATTTTAACAAAATAGACTTTGCAATGCACATAGTTCCAAAGTTGAGTGACAGAAGGGAACCCTGAAAATGAAATCGGATATATTCTGTCTAATATCACAGTCATCAGAGAAAGTAAGTTTCATTTTAGGACTATTTGGGGTATTTATCAAGCCACAAGACATGTGTACCACGTGAAGAGTAAAACATAAATTCAATAAACAGAAATAAGCAGGTAATCATATTTATAGTCTGCAGTAACATCAAAACAAAATAACAGACCTGCACGTTGCTCTCTCCCATTAGAATCTCCTTGGCCTTCTCACATAAAACTCTTACCTAAACTCAAAAAGAGAATGTTGCTGATAAATAGCACAATGTAAAACAGAGGAAGATGTATAAATTACAAGCTACATGGATATAGTAAGTGGCAATGAACTAGCATAAGGCGTAAATAGGATTAATTATGAAAACTTTTCCCTGCTCCCATAACCAAAAGGAAGTTTTAAAATACAGGGATGACACAACCCCGAAATATTATTTAGTTAAAGCTCTTTATTCAAAATATGCACTGAAAATAAGATTGTCACAAAGCGTTTCAAGTATACATCAATACCGAAAGCGCAATAATATTTCATAGTTGTAAGTTGAACAATTATTTGGCAGGAAAAACGAAGGCGAAGAAGGCCATAAAAGTGTCTAAAACGGAAATTTAAAATTCTGAATATCTAAACTGTCAGATATAATAGCAAAAATGTTTGGATATACAGTTAGGCCATTACATATAGACAAGGAATTTTAAGTGACACCATAGAACAAGTCGTATTAACATCATACTTTAGATGCTCGTACTGGAAACTATGTTCAGACAAAGTAAAAGTGTTCTCTACGTTCATAGGACTAAAAAATTAAAAGTATTTTTCCTCTCTTTTTCCGAGAACACAACGGCTGCAATAAAATAATATACCTATATTTTGATATATGCTCTTACAAAACGAAAAGAGTGTTCTTTCTGATTTTAAAAAGTAAATTCATATACACTCTGAGCTCTTAAAAAAAATATTATGCAACTAAGAAAATAGGGCACAGCAGCCTCCCGAATGAAATCCTAGAATTCGATTACTTCAGATTTCTAAAAATGAGACTTTTGGGGAAAAATGAGTGAACCTTCACTATCATACTGTAAGTCCGAGAAAACAGTTTCCAGGAAACAAAAGAAGCAGCTCAAAATAACTTGATATAAAATATTCCCAATGGATCTGTAAATTAAATCCGCGAACCAAATTCATCACTCCATCACTAATCTTAGATTCAAAATCTAAAGCAGCAAATGTATCAAATGTGTGATCGGAATTACAAGAAATCAAATAAAAAAAGAAACCTCTTGTTCGGACAAGGGTTTGCACTGCATGAGCTGAGCGATTTGCTCGTCGAGATTTCCATTAGCTCCACTAGACACCACCGTCGCATCCATCGGATATGGAAAAAACCCTAGATTTTGGGATCCTCCGGTGCGATTATTTCTTCTCACACGGGTTGTTTTCTTGTCGCCTTTTCAGCTTGGCCACATAGGAAGAGTTAAGAGGAGGAGAGCAGAAAATAAATTATGGTGATTAAATCAACTAAATTATTGCCCAAACTCATCCAACAATTATAAAAGCAAGTGTATTGACTATTGACTCTCCTGGTAAATTCATACTATTTTAAAGACTTGTCATGTAATCAAACTGTTGGGAATTAGGAAATGACTGAAAAGCCCTCCTCTTTTCTTTTATTAAATTACTTATTAATGATGCTTAAAATTAAATACTTCTACTTCATAAAAAAATTAAAGCCCTAAAAAAGGGCTAAATATAGTTTAACCCCAAATTATGGGGTTGTAATAATCAACCCTAGGGTAACATGTAATGGTCATAATTCCTTATATAACTCAAATATTTAATTAAAGGGGCTTGAACAATATTTCTTGTTTGATACATTTTGAAGTTCGATTCAAGCTCGTCTAGATAAGCTAAAAGCTTGCAAAACACATGTAAACTTATTGGGCCTGTTTGTTTGGAGTTTCCCAAAAAAAAATTCGTGTTTGAGAAATGTCAAACAAACATGTTTTCTATTTTATGAAATAAATTTTTCATCTCTTAATTTTCTCAAACTATTCTCTCAAAACCCAAACAAACAATAATTTTCTTATCTCTAAACAAAACCTATACAAACTCTACTTTGATTTGATATAAAGTAACATATTTCTTGCACAATTTATCTCACAACAAATATGATTTGACATAAAGTCTTACACATCCATCTTACAGCTACAACCCAACTCTTCCGAAAAAAATATATACCTACTTTATTTCTCAAACCACTCTCTCAAAACTCAAACAAACAACACTACGCAAATCGAGATTATTTCACAAACCTTCACTACTCTCTCAAACTACTTTCCCAAACACCAAACAAACAGGCCCATTAAGTTTCGATAATCAGCTCTCATTTGATAAAAGTTCGTTCAAGATCGTTTCATTAAAAATAAAATAACTTCAAACTCAAAATAAAATTCAGACCAACCTTGAACAATATATCATTCGAAAATATTTTGGATCGTTTATACTCTTATATGCGTATAAAAATAGAATATCATTGAATATATTATGAGCTCTTTTGTATTTTACCCAAAAATAACGGTGGTAAGATTTTAAATGTTGTTTCATGACTTGGGGATGGTTATTATCTTTGATATTTTAGGGGTATATGTAACATTTCATACATTAGAATCGTAGGGTTACAACCCATATATAATTTAGGAGAGTACATTGTGCTTAGCCAAAAAAGAGTATTACTCCAAGATGTTCCCTCCACTGAACGGTTAGTGTAATTATTTTAAAAACTTACTGTAAAAGATGAAGTGTATTATAAATAGATATATATTTAAAAGTAGATTGAGAATAACCTATGAATGTACTTCTTCTTTCACAAAAAAAAAAAAAAAATGTACCGAAATCTTATTTTATATCTAATATTCATCTATTATCTTATTCGGATCAAACTAAAAATAATCCAATAACGTAAATCATCATATTTTTTCGTCTAATAAATTTATGAAATTAAACAGATACTTTTTTTTACTCGCTTTCAAATTTATATCAATGAAGCATGAACTATGTTAATAATAGATAATCTTACAAGATTTAGAGGAGTCAACTTTCTTATTTATATATAATTTCGTTTATAAGTTTTTAATTTTTATGAGTTAGCCTTTTAATTCAAAGTCAAAAGGGTTACAATGGTTTAAAGTAATTTTGTTAGTGGCTTCTAACGTATCGTGATTGCACAATGCACACTTTACTCCCCAAAAATCAAAATATTGATTTGCGTCACTTTGCACCTCTCCTCTCTCAACTTGCCAAAGGCGTATAAGCTAAGTGCCCCATATTATAATATATATTAGTTTACGTATTTTTTGCGTGTATTAAATTTTTTAAACACAAAAAATAAAATAAAATTTCTTAGAAAAAAGCAAAAATTAATTTTTATTTAAAGGATGTAGTGAGATAAGTGAAGAAGTAAAAAATTACATAGTTAAGATAATTTAAATATTGAGGGCAAAATAAAAATATCAAAAAAATTGGTGTAGCATAACTTTAATTTCATTTTTAAGTATAGTATAGACATATATTTTTAAAAGAATAGCAACTTTGTTCATGAATTTCTCAAGTATTGGAGTTTGAAATGGTTTTAGTATAAAATTATTAGCAATCAATGTTTTCTGAACCGAACCGTACAATGAATCGGTGAGTCAATTGGCCACTGAATTTATTGGTCGGACTGGATGACATTATAATAAATATATCTAATTTTAAAGTATATATAATATGCATAAAATTTAAACATTATCCTAAAATCAATTACAAATATACAAAAACTTAGAATATATTTAAATTAAACCATATAATATTTATCTAACTTATATCATAAAGGTAATATGCATGATAGTAAACTCATAAAAATATAAAAGTGTTAGTTTAATAACAATTATTTATACGAGTCCACTAGTATAAAATCAAAATTGCATAATCTATCAATTTGACTTTCACTTTTGACACTTTTTTATCCTAAAAATAATATAGTTGGAAAGAAATATCGTATAGAAAAACTTTAATGAGAAATTATGTCATAAAACTAAAACTAAAACTAAAATTAATTTTAATTTTCATTGATAATGTGTAAAATATTAATTGAGATAATTAAGGTAATTATCATAATATAATTTATAAATGAATTTGGTTACAAATAATTTATAATTTTTTATACTAAAAGTTCAACATAAATGATGTAATTCAAATGATAGGGATTCTATCTTTTATTCAAGAGTTTAGGTGTTCAAATCACTTCTTCTACAAAAGTTTTCAGTGTATTTTTAATATTAAAAACAAATGGAAAGAAAATCAGAACCGGTCCATATTGATTTTTAAGCTCGCCAATTTTAGGGGATTAATCTGAACTTTGGTTCGCAATCGGACCGGCCGGTCCGGGTTTAATAACATTGTTAATTAACGAGTAAGTATGCATGATTAAGTTATATCATTAACAAAAGTCATAAATTTTCAAATCTATGTTGTATTTTATTACATCTAAAAAAAAATTAAGGTAGTTTTTTTTCCCCCAAATGTTTAACCTCTTTCGAGACACAAGTGTGAACATCTTTCAATAGAAATTCGAACATGGTATAAAATATTGTTTGAAATAATAACTTCAAACTAAAAATATACATGAAAATTGATGGAAAATAGGGTATTTGTGCATTATAGTTAGAGGGACAGATTAATGCAAAAAGTAATTGTATGAGTAATAAAGAGCGAAATAACAAAATTAATATTATTTTTTTAATTTATTTTTTCAGAAACCTCCAAAGAAAGTCAAAGAATAATAACTGAAAATACTCCTTATTAACTTTATGTTTCTTAGTCAAAGTTGATTTGACCCAAAATTGAAGCTGAAGTTTTTGAAGCTATAATTGTTGATAATCAAATTTAATAAATAAATTAATTAATAAGAAGTTGTATACTAGTTGATCATATCTAAATTATCTATCTTGATTGTTGGATAGTACATTATCCATTAAAGCATCAATAAAGTTTTTTTCTTTGAGAAGAAAGCAGCGTTGGAAATAATTAATTAGCACGCAGTAGTTCTCTACTTGGAGTCTATTTTTATTTTTTATTTTTTTTTCTGTTTGGAAACCTTAATTAAAATATAGTATAAGACTATTTGTTACTCTATTTTATTTGAAATAATCTAAAAACAGAAAATAACCTCTGGAAATAAATACATCAAACGTACGGAGCCCCTAAAAATATTCGGTCCCATCGTTTATTCAGCGCAGACGAGAACGTGAAAAACTTTATATATTAACGAGAGAATCATAGAAAATGCAAAGACTATTTTAGAGAGAGAAAATATAAAATCAAAATTTTGCCAGATATTTATGCACTTCGCCTCCGATCACATATCTTCTGCACAAAATTAGGGTTTCTTTGTCCGCTTGTTCCATTACATTGTATGTAAATGCATTATTACTTTATATATTTTTAAGAATTATACTTATTTTTGTTGTTTTAGTCGTTGCTGCATTTATTTGCGTCTTTGTTTATGGAGTTGGATTTTTATGTTCACGTGTTGCTGATCTTTTTTTTTTGTCTGTTTTTTGGTTTGGATGGTGAATGTTTTGATCAGGATATTTATACCGAGGCTTGGCAGAAATTTATAACTGAAGAAGGTTGGATGGTTTTGGAATTTTTGTAGGACGTGGGTAGTAGGATTTTTTTTTTTTTTTTTTTTAAATTGGTTGTGGCGTTGAAGATATTATTTATTAAGAAGAAGTGAGAGAAATTTTTAGAAGGAAGAAGAAAGGTTTGATTTACACTTTATTTGAATATGTCGTCCTATTCAGTCGAGAGGGCTCCTGCTGGTGGTAGTGGTGTAGGGGCTAATTCTCATTTCTCTCGGTCAAATTATGTTCCACCGCATCTTAGGAATAGGCCGTCCCCAACAGAGCAGCCAGCGGCTCCAATTTCTTATGCTGGTGCTGCTTTGGGCAACGATCGCCAGGGATATGGGAGTCAACCTGGGGGTGGGATTCGTAATGGTGTTCCTTGGAGTGATGTAAATGGAGGTGGCCGTGGGTGGAATAATAGGAACAATGGTTGGGACCGAGGGAGGGAAAGAGAGGTTAATCCTTTTCAAGAAGATGTAAATACAGAACCGGAACTTGGGACAGAGGAAAATACAGGGATCAATTTTGATGCTTATGAGGATATTCCGGTGGAGACCAGTGGGGATAATGTTCCCCCTCCTGTGAATACATTCGCGGACATTGATCTAGGCGATGCTTTAAATTTAAATATTAGGAGGTGCAAGTATGTGAAACCCACACCTGTTCAGCGACATGCCATACCAATAGCAATCTCTGGCAGGGATTTGATGGCTTGTGCGCAGACTGGTTCTGGTAAGACAGCTGCGTTTTGCTTTCCAATAATTAGTGGCATCATGAAAAGCAACATATCTGCTCAGAGAGAAACTCGTATGCCACGAATGGCATTTCCACTTGCTCTCATCCTTTCTCCAACTAGGGAGCTCTCCATCCAAGTGAGTTTTTGAGAAAATATTTTGATCCATTTTTAGCATTTTATGCATGAGTATGCTATATAAGATATCTAACACCAACTTGCCGTGCAGATTCACGAAGAAGCTAAGAAATTTGCGTATCAAACTGGTGTCAGGGTGGTTGTTGCTTATGGTGGTGCACCCATAAATTTACAGGTCCTTCCCTTCCCCTTTCACAGTTCTCGGGATTTTGGTTCTATTGCTGCTTATTCCTAAGCAAATCTCACTTATTAGATTATATACAGGTTATCTTCCCTTGTAAATAGTGCGAAGAGATAATTTTTTTATGTGTGATTGCTTCTTTGATGCTTTCTGAATTTAGTTTGACTGTAAACATGGAGGTTTACTTTTTTGATAATTTCTTGAAGTTATGAATGAAAAATTTTAAAGGCTATCTATGCTTTATAGGATATTTAATTTTAAGTGGCTTTTCATACCAAATTTTAAACTTTTGTTTGTGATGGAATTAGAATGGCAACTTGTGTTTTTTATTCTTCCTATTTTCTTCACGTAGGCCTTGGTGATCGAACTATATACCGATTTGAGAGGTCCGTAATATCTTGTGAACTTTAAATTGTGAAAGATTCACCATCATATGTTATCTTGATGCAGCTATAGTAGCCAGATGCATGTTTCAATTGTGTGTTTCACTGCATGTATTCCTTTCAAATCTCTTAGAAGTCTTTTCTTTTTCAAACATGCTAAAATCTGAAAATTTGCTTTATTCATCCTTTATCTCTTGTGGCGTTTATTTGATTTCAGATGTGTTGCATCCTTGTTCACATTGTAAAGTTTCTTGTTCATAAAGTTCAGCTTTGTCTTTTTTGTTGTAACCCTATGATTGTTTATTTTGGACAGCTTCGAGAACTTGAAAGAGGAGTGGACATACTTGTTGCAACTCCAGGACGGTTGGTGGATTTGTTGGAAAGAGCCAGAGTCTCATTGCAAATGATTAAGTATTTAGCCCTAGATGAGGCAGATAGAATGTTGGACATGGGTTTTGAACCTCAGATAAGAAGAATTGTACAACAAATGGACATGCCTCCCCCTGGTTTAAGACAAACAATGTTGTTTAGTGCCACTTTCCCAAAGGAGATTCAGGTTTGTTTTCTTTTACCAAAGGCTTCACTTCTACTTGAGCAAAGTCTACCTCAGTGTAATGACTTGAAATTCATGGAATTAGCAGCATTATGTTTTGTACTATAGTAATGGTTTATATCAGTACTTGAACATCAGCTCAATTGTTTTGCCTAGCTGAAGTAAAGCCCGGTGGTGGTATGGGACTTGGGAGGCAAAATATTATAATTATTAGAGTCGTTGGATACTAAGTTTACATGTTTTTTCATGTAAAGATGTTATTTCTGACTCTATCAGAATGATATATTACTAAATTAATCGTTTTTACTGAAAAGAGAATACACCTTATCTTTTGTTGTACATTTACATTTATTTATGATCGGACCAAGTTCCATTCAAACTGAAAGTACATTAAACAATAACATATCAATTTTGCCATTATCAGCCATTCTTACATTTTAAAATATTACTTGATAATATATTATGCACAAACAATTAAATACTTGTGAATAATGATCTAAACACAATCACACATAAATCTATTCTTGATGATGTTCCCTTTATAGTTCCTTTTGTACTTTTGGGCTTCATACTGCTCGTGTTGCATGGGAATAATGATGAGAAAATATCTCTTTGTAAATTAAATGCCTTGATTTCATGAAACTTAAAAAACTTGTTATGCACTTCTCCGTAATGGACACCAGATTGGAAATATTTTTCCCTCAACTGCTATACCCTAAAAGACAAGTAACCAGATAACTCATTTGCATTTTTTTTTATCATCAATTTGTTATATTCTGCTACCTTTACTTGAGATGCAGAGGCTTGCTGCAGATTTTCTGTCAACTTATATATTTCTGGCTGTTGGACGAGTTGGATCTAGTACTGATTTAATTGTGCAAAGAGTTGAATATGTGCTTGAGACTGACAAAAGAAGTCACCTGATGGACCTCCTCCATGCACAGAGAGCAAATGGCGTTCAGGGCAAGGTAAGATTTTGACAACAGTATTTGTTTGAGTGTAGCTGCTTTCCATGTAGATCAGATATGTTGCTATTCCTACAAAAAAAAAATATTATAAAGGGTAGAATAGAGAGTGCTAAAAGGATTTTCCTTTCCTAGATGATTTATCCAATTTATCTCATTCTCATATATTTGGGATGATGATTTCAAATAGTTTCTCCGTCTCTCTCACTCTCTGTGTGTATGAGAACAGAACTTCTGAGGTGGTTATGTTGTGTCTAGTTAGTAGTGTCCAGGAGTTGGAGTAGTGCAAGGATCATCTTTTCTCGAAGGAGTATTGCTAACTCTATGTAATTTAATTTGATCAAAGAAAGTTAAATTGATCTTTGCCCTAGAACAAACAATAGCTCCATATCTTCTTTTATTGTTTGTAGAGTATCCTTTAGAAGGTAAGTCATTTCCTATTGTCTCAACTTGAAATTGTTGTTATTTTATGTAAAAGATACTTGTAGAAATAATATTTGGGAAAACCTTTTCCTGAACTTTTTGAATTTGTGGTAACATTTTCTTATTTCTTATATCTAGTGTGCCGCCTCTTTTATAATAAATCTTATATTGGAAGCAATTTGTTATGCTACGTATCTTTGTCATCTTGTTCACTGATCTTTATTTTCCTGCTTCTGATTTGCAGCAAGCACTTACTCTGGTGTTTGTAGAAACAAAGAAGGGAGCTGATTCACTTGAACATTGGCTTTGCATGAATGGCTTCCCAGCCACTACCATTCATGGTGACAGAACACAACAGGTGTGTTTCAACTTTTGGATATTAGGACTGTGTTGATTTCTGGATGTTGAAGTCTTGACTTTGATCTGAACTTAGGCATCTCTTATTTGTTATAGCACAAACAAAATTGACTAATTAAATAGAAGAGCATTAGTTAAGCTTCTGCCTAGTCTCTAAGCTTCTCAAGACTCGTACAAATATATGGTTATATCTTGAAGTGTTGAGATTAAATTAAACTAAATATGACTTAATACTTTTTGTTAACACTTTTAGTCCTCTCTATCTTCCAACTTTTGTGGTCCCAAATTAGATGGAAATGAAGCAATGAAATTAAAAGTTAGAAATTGGGACCCAACAATTCTGGATAGAGAGTGAACTATAGTTTCTAGGGTTAGTCACGTGGGAAGACTAAAGATGCATTTTTTCCATCCTTATTTATTTGTATAGTTTACTCCTTTGTCGATGAATTTAAAAAAATCTGGCTACAGGAACGAGAATACGCTTTGAGATCTTTCAAAAGTGGCACAACACCAATTTTGGTTGCAACTGATGTGGCAGCACGTGGTCTTGACATTCCCCATGTTGCACATGTTGTCAACTTTGATCTTCCAAATGATATTGATGATTATGTCCACCGCATAGGCCGTACTGGCCGTGCAGGTAAATCCGGTTTAGCAACTGCCTTTTTTAATGAGAACAATTCCTCGTTGGCAAGGTCATTATCTGATCTAATGCAAGAAGCAAATCAAGAGGTTCCAGCTTGGCTTTCCCATTTTGCCGTTCGATCATCCAGTGGGGGGAGAAACCGCCGTGGGGGAGGTTCCGGAGGAAGATTTGGTGGTCGTGATTTTAGAAGAGATTCGTCCTTTAATAGAGGAGGAACGGACTTTTATGGTGGGCCCCACATCAATAGTGGATATGGAGGCCCATCCGGTGGGTATGGTGGAGGTTATGGTTCTAACGTGACTAGCGCATGGGACTAACCACGTAATGTTTTCTACCTTATGGTTATTGCGTATATAGTTCATAGTTTCGTAATTTGAATTGATTCCATTTTACTAGAATGTCTTTTTTTGTTCCTAGTCGGGGGGTTAGCAAAATAACTAGCACATTAGAATTTATGTTATGTTCTAATTCTCGTGTTTCTCTTTTCCTAATTTAGTTCTTCGTTTTGGCGGATTGTAGTGTTCAGTGGATGGGTAGAAATTGTGTTGGCATTCTGGGTAGTTTATTCTTTTCAAACTTTTGATTGTAAATTCCTTCTGCAGATCTCCATTAGCCAATATTTGAACGATTAAGTTTAGATCTTTATACTCCTAGTATTAGGATTGATATTATGATTCTATTTTTTCTTTTGTTGTGTCCCTTAATGACGAAATAATGTAATGTAAATATGAACTTTTTTTGATAAATAATGTAAATATGACCTTGACTATTATTGGTGAATTGTTTGTGTTTCATTAATTTTCAGTTACATTTTTTTCTTTTGTGGTAGTCTTCTATGCCCTTCTGCATATTACGGGCCTTACGGTTAGACATTTGTTCATAGTCTTTGATTGTTGAATCTTTTGTTCTGGATGGATGTATTTTTCATTTATTTGCAATATTGCGGCTGAAAAATCTAGTTCACATGGTTTAAAATTATGTGGTTGTATTTTGAAAGAATTATAAATCTCAAGGTATGTGTAGTTAAGTTGGGGGGAATTTTTTAAGGCTAAGTTGCGTTTTGCATTTCAAAAACTATCATTTGCTCATAATTTGAAAATATTGAAACAGCAATATAAGTCAAATAATATTTTCCATGGAAAAATGCGGCCTGCAATTTGTTTTCGCATGATAAATATTTGTTATTTCTATATCCCTTTTTTTTCCAAATACATCTGCGTACTTAATTAAAGATTAAAGATTCAATAACTTACGAAAAAATACTGTTTTCAAATCAATTTATTTTTCTTTTTCGTTTTCTGTTCCACTTTTAACTCTTTAACTTCATTTAAGCTGTATCTTCGTAAATCATAATCAGTCAAGTGTTACATTACTAAATTATATTTTATCTATTTATTTTATAACAAATTTTTTCTTGAAAGTCAAAGTAAGAACTCTAATTGGTCTGACTTTTTTCTTTTATCTTTCTACATCTTAAATATTAGTATTTAGTATTTCTTTTAGGTAAATGTAATATTATGCGGTATAGCTAAACGATGAAGTGTGTAGTTATAGCTAAACGATGAAGTGCGTAGTTGTTTAAGATTTAAGAATCCACTGCCACGCACACGAACTAACTTATTTGATGTATAAAAATTAAATTAAATTAAATTTTAGAATTGAGGTCAAGTTGAATTTATAATATCATTCTCCCGTATATTAGTATATAAATATTAATTTGAATATATCTCATTCGTTTTGTTGAATTATATCATTTATAAAATAAATGAAGAAAATAATCTCTTCGCGCATTGACATATGTGTGCAGGTAGAGGGAGTAGTTAAAATCACAATTGTGACCATCTGCTGTGGATGTAGAAAGAAAGCAGCAACTCTTTGACATTCCAAAAGCAGCCAAAAGGGTAAGTGTGTTTTTGGTCATTGGTCACTATTTTTAACCTAAGTTATATATTTAAAAACCACCCGCAAATCCACATCATTAAAATAATATAATAACAAAATAAAGAAATCATCATTTCGTATCCAACCTATTGTAGTCATGGATCAAAATTTCGGTTCAAATATATGTTTCGATCAGTCAGATATTGGAAACTTTTCGAGACTATTTGGAATTATTTCGGAAACACTAAGGAAAATTTGTAAAAAAAGTTACTAAATTTAGGAAAATAATAGATTTTTTAAAAAATAAATAGTTTCGGAATTACATTTTGTTTTCGTTTCGTCTGATTCAAAAACGAAAATTTTTCGATGTTTTCGATGGAAAAGATGAAAATTTTGATCCATGATTGTAGTTTCGTGTGGAAACATGTATACCGTATCCGTACGCGGCACGTCCACCCACCACAGTATTTTATGGAGTTATTTGCAAATTATTCACTTAATTATTGTTGTACTAATTAAAAAACCAATATATCATGAGTCTAAATGTTTTATCAATTTTTTTAATTTTTTAATTTGTGAACAGGGTTTCCTTCACAATTGAACCGCGTTTGTTTGAAGCTTAATGCTAGCTTTTTTTTTTTTTTTTTTTCTGGGTTTCCTAAGGATTTAATATGTATATGGAAAAATAAGATATATTTCACACACAAATGCATTTTAAAGATTACATGGGGGCATTGAAAATTAAATTAAACACTATGGAAAAAAATGTGAGTAACTCAGTATTTAATGCGGTAAGCTTTAAGATTGAGTCATGAATGAATTTATAAAAATGTTTACCACAACACAAGAAAAAGATCATGATTAATTGGTTTAGAATGGTGACCATCATGAAAGAAATAATTTCAATGATTTTATTAAAAAATAATTAATGACAAATTATGGCCGGCATATATTAAGTGAGATGTCGTTTTTTTGTTTGTTTTGATAATTATATTAACTGAGATGTCAACAATTGGTCCCATATCTCCACTTTAATATGCAAACAAAAAGCAAGCTTTTCCATGGACAATAAATTACTAGCGGTTTGATTTGACCTATGAAAGTAATATTCTATGTGGGAATACATCTCGTGAATATTTTTACAATTGTAGTTCCTAGTTTTCCACCATCAATAAGAGAAAAGGGAAAATATTACAATTGTTATTAGAAATTTTCTAGGAGAAGAAATTATTTTGGTATTGCAAGAAATTAGTGTTTTCTAAGGTTTTTCCTCCTTTTTTATTAACATAATACATGAAATCTTATTTCATTACTTCCTGTGGGTAAACTGTAGGAGTACGTATAAGTTGAATCTAGTTAAATAATATACTGTACTTTGATTGAATTAATGTTTTATTGTCTCTCGGACTGTATCTTAACTTAATTTGACTAATTAAAATAACAAAATGAGATGAATTATGGTCAAAGCACACATGTGAAACTTTAGTATATTGATATTTTACTCAAATTGTGTTGTCGTTAATTTATTCAGACGTATCAAACTTAGAAACTTATCAAATTATATATGATTATGAAAATTATTCAAACTTGCTTTCCTATGTAAAAAGAATCAAGCTCGAAAGAACTGTTATGGAAACGATATAACTTAATCACTATGAAAATATTATTTTGATAAACAAACTAGTGAGATTCGTGATGAATTGTGAGTGAACCATTCTTTATGTTTGTGAAATGTTCAAGCTATTCTTTATCGAAGTGAGTTGAAAGTTAGCACAAATAAATTTATTTTGTGATTATATGAATGTGGTGTAAATATGTATGCAAACTCAAAATTTTCCAAACTTTAATCTTATATGTCATAGAAAATTTATTTTGTGATTTTAGGTAGAGACATTAATAGAGGAGGAAGGGTAGTCTCTATCAAATTTATTATGTTGCCTTTAAATTGGGACTTTTGTAGGCGTGTAGCCCTTAGGTTTTGTAGATTTTCTCAAATAGTTATTTATATGATGAATTAAAGAATAAATTTTCATTTATTCAAATCTCAATTAATTCGGATGTTTTACCTCTAATATAGGCAACGAACACCCTATACTTGGAGTAATTAACAATAACTCTAATGGCAAATCAAATACGTCAAAATGGATTATGCCCATCAAATCCAATGTTAATATTCAAAAGCGCAAATTCTGAACAACTAATTTCTTGATAACATTTTTTAAAATTATGTAAAGTTTACTTTTTCCGACTATCATCTGAATTTCAGCCCGTAATAAAAATGAATAAAAAAATATTGAAAAAGAGGGAGTATTAAGAAATTGGATAGCAAGTTGGTCAAAATATAGTTATTTTCATTAAATTATACTTCCAAAACAATAGTATCTTTTTGTATCTACATTTAATCCAAAATTTATTAATATGGAGAGAAGAAGAAAAAGGAAAACTCAACCAACCCCATTCCCACCTCCCTTTCTCTCTCAAACACACATTATCTTGACCCATTAATTAATGCGGACATTGAAAAATCTGAACAGCTTTCTTGTCTGCAGCTAGACTTGAAATTAATTATTTTTTCATACATTACATTACATAACAAAAATCTTAGGTGGTATTATAATATATTAATACTGAAGTAAATCCAAGTTTATGGACACTATAGACAATGGGTCCAGCTGTAATCTTCAATTAACCTTTTTAAGTCTACAAACAAAACTACACATTTGTTTTGTTTGTATTTGTGTATGTATATGTCAGTGTGTGTAATTTTAGTTTATTATTATAGAGAGAGAAAGTGCTCAAGTCCTAACTCCCAAGCATAATTTTTTTTGCTGTTTTGTTTTCTTGTTTGCACAGAGCTAATTGAAAAAAAAAAAAAAAGGTACCCAGAAAAGGTAATTTCTTGAAGTTTGGGGGTTCAAAATTTCAACTTTGCCTGACATCAACAACTGGGTTGTATTCAGATTTCAAGATTTTTAAAAGCTTTCAGAGTTCTTGATCTGAATTTGTGAAGAAAAGGGTACCATTATATATATATATATTTGTTTGTATGTACGTGAGACTCAAATTTTGAAATTTATGGAGCAAACAATTGAAAGGTCTCCAAATGCAAACAGGGGTTTCAGAGTTCAAGCTCCATTGGTGAGTCAATCTTGATTTTAACCTTTTTCGTCTGTTGAAATTTAGAAACCCATTTGTTTTCTGAAGATGCCCAGATGTAATACCTGGTGAATGTGCTGTTCTTGTATAAGATTTCTTGGTCTTTTAATTTTGAGGATTATTGGTTGTGGGTTTTCCTTTTTTGAATTTTTGCATAATTAATTGTTGTGTCTTTTCATAGTATTTTTTTAATTGTTGAAGAAAGCAAGCTCAACAAATTACAAAAGTGTGTTTTTTTTTTTTAAATTCTTGGACTTGAGCTATCTCTGATATTTCTCTGAATTATGTTTCTTTAGATGCATGATTTGTAGATTGATCAATTTCCGTGGAAATGACATTTCTTTATCTAATTACAATGTATAAGATTGGATGAACAAAGTACATTCACCATGTATGAAGTTTCCATTTTCTTCATTTTTTTTCTTTAAATCAAAATCTCGAAGAGCTTGAATGCACAGAGGAGATTGATTTGATGTACATTGTTTGTGTGGGTGATCTTTGTCATGTTACTATGCCTGTTGATCTTGTTAATGTGTACATTTCGAAATTGTCCATATGTATATGCATGGACTATGGATATAATAATGATGAAATATTTTTGCAGGTAGATTCCGTATCATGCTATTGCAAGGTTGATTCAGGTTTAAAAACAGTAGTCGGAGCAAGAAAGTTCGTCCCGGGATCTAAACTTTGTATCCAACCAGATATAAATCCTCGTGCCCACAAGAACAAAAACTCTCGTAGGGAACGGACAAGAGTGCAGCCACCACTTCTACCCGGACTCCCAGATGATCTAGCAATCGCTTGTCTAATCCGGGTCCCGCGAGTCGAACATAATAAGCTCCGTTTAGTTTGCAAAAGATGGTACAAGCTTCTTTACGGAAACTTCTTTTACTCTCTTCGGAAAAGTCTAGGTATGGTCGAAGAATGGGTATATGTAGTAAAACGAGATAGAGATGGGCGAATTTCATGGCATGCTTTTGACGCTACATACCAATTATGGCAACCTCTTCCACCTGTACCTGGCGAGTATAGCTCGGCTGTCGGATTCGGATGTGCGGTTCTTAGTGGTTGTCATTTGTATTTGTTCGGAGGAAAAGACCCGTTAAAGGGTTCTATGAGACGGGTGATTTTTTATAGTGCTCGAACTAATAAATGGCATAGGGCACCGGATATGCTTCGTAAACGACACTTTTTCGGTTCATGTGTTATTAACAATTGCCTTTATGTCGCGGGAGGAGAATGTGAAGGGATTCAAAGAACTTTACGCTCGGTTGAGGTTTACGATCCTAATAGAAACCGATGGAGTTTTATAGCCGATATGAGTACGGCTATGGTGCCGTTTATTGGAGTGGTTTATGACGGAAAGTGGTTTTTGAAAGGACTCGGTGCCCATAGGGAAGTTTTGAGTGAAGCTTATGAACCGGAGACGAACACGTGGGGCCCGATTAACGATGGGTTGGTTTCTGGTTGGCGGAACCCAAGTATTTCGATGAACGGCCAACTTTATGCTTTAGATTGTAGAGACGGGTGTAAGTTGAGAGTTTACGATGAGGGTACGAATTCTTGGACCCGGTTCATAGATAGCAAGGTTCATCTTGGGAATTCACGAGCTTTAGAGGCTGCCTCTCTGGTGCCTCTTAACGGTAAACTTTGTATTATTCGGAATAATATGAGTATAAGTATGGTTGATATATCAAATTTTGATAAAAGAGTGGAGAATAATGATCATATTTGGGAGAATATTGCCAGTAAAGGTCATTTTAGGACTCTTTTTACAAATTTATGGTCAAGTATTGCAGGAAGAAATGGATTGAAGAGCCACATTGTGCATTGTCAAGTGCTGCAAGCATGAGATAGGCTACACACTATCACTATCACTATCACTATTCGATTTCATTTACTTTGTTATGCCTATAGGTTGATTGATTGAATGAATATGGCTTAGAAATAGAGAGCTTAATTTGGGGTTAGATAATAATATGTATACATTCTTGAAAAAAGGTGAAAAAGCTTTTGAATTTGAGTACATTTTTGGTTTTTTAAGTTAGTAGTAGATTTGTTTTTCTTGTTTTGTTGGATGTTAGTGTAGCTTCGAGTCATTTTTGTTGTGTTCAAGTAGGATGTTGGGTAGCATTAGACAAGACAACATTGTTTGTGTATACTGTATACAAATACTTGTCTCTTAAAAAAAGTCTTGCCCGATAAAGAAAGAAGCTGAAATTCCCGAAATACCCTTCCGGCGGAGTTGGAATGGGCCGGAGGGCCTCTCTTTGACAAAGTTGACTTCTTGTCTCTCAGAAGTTATATACATTAGTATTTGATTATTAATTATCGGATGACAGCATGGGCATTATCGGAATTTTATTCAACTCAACAAAAAACAAAAAATATGGATTTTTTATATCCCAAACGAGGTTTGAACAAATTCAAAGTATTTACATTGCGGATACAAAATAAATACAACACATTTGTCGGATGCATGAGTTTCGTCACTACCTTTTCTTTAAAACGAACAAATTAAAAGGAAAAACATATTTATTGAGAACATACTGTAATTATTACATTATTAGTGGCATCAGGATGTTATACGTATTATTTAAAGAAAATCAAATTAACTGCATTACTTCACATACAATAATGGTACAAAATAAAGAATATGAAGTGGGTGAGCTTAAAAATAGAAGTACAGTAATTTGAATTTTAAAAGAGAAGAAAATCAATGAACCTAATAAACAAACCAATTCAGCAACGGATTATATGCGAATACAAGTTTTCAACAACATTTCGGTAAAATGAGTATTTATTATTTAAAGCAAAAGGTTTCAACAATGACGAAGAGATTAAGGGTGTTGGATTTTCTATCAGAAAAGGTACGGTATCTTTGGGAGAAGTAAATACCATGAGATGCTTGGTTGTGATAAATGAATTTTAAACATCTAGCAATATTAATTGCATAAAAACTCGAAAATTATTTTTAATGTTATATTTTAAATCCTCGAATCAAGTCTATAAAACTTATGCTTTAATATGATAACTTAACTTTCAATGTTACTGTGGTTTACATCTCTCACGTGGTTTGTGAGCTATTGCATGAGGACGGAATTTATCTTGTATATTTCGGTGGCTACGGGTTCCATCGTCAACAAAATAAGTACTACCACAAATCATGAGTCAGTCGAAAACACATTAGTTATGTGGAATTCAAAATCCTTGTAAGTATGGTGTAGTTAAGCCAAATAGTGTCAAATGACACTTTGTTCAAGTTTGACATTTTTGTGTTTGAGCTTAATTTGATTGTTGAAAGAACTTATATCGAACGAGCTCGAGTCAAGTAAGAGTAACTTGATTGTTTACATGTTTATTATCAGTTTTATCTTATTGAGTCGATCTCGAGCCGATGTTCAAAAGTAATCGAAAGAAAAATGAGGTTCAAACTTGTTTGATTAATGTGACGAACCAATTCCAATGAATTTTTATCGAACGAACTCTAGTCAATTATCTAGTAATTTTGTTTAATATTCAACCCTATTTTAAGAATGGGTTTAGTTAAGTGACTGGATTTTTAAAAAACTATATTTAAATATTAATCAAGCTAAATGAGTATATCATTAATCTACAGTATCTTATAATGACGTCCGATAACTAATATTTCAATTGATATTAGAAAAAGAATTGAACGGTTCAAACTTGAAAAAATAACAGTTTTGGAGATAAAAGAACGTGCCTTTTCCAAAAAAAAAAAAACCGCGTTTATTCGAGCTTATGTTTTCCCCTAACTAACCTTAGAAGTAAAATTACAATAAAGTAAATTATAAAAAAAAAATCAATACGGAGTAGTAAACTATTTTGGGTACTACAACGTTGTTTTAACAAATCATATTTTGTAGGCCCTTTGGGTACCTTAATTAATGAAGACATGTCTTTTTAATATAGTTTATTTATAAAATATATATTGTCTATATACCATGTAGATCAGTAATCTTGAACTAATTTTATTTGTCTATATATATTGTCTATATACCATGTAGATCAGTAATCTTGAACTAATTTTATTTGTCTATATATGAATATTTTATAAACTAGTATTATTAAATCAAAGGGCCTACAAAATTAAGGTAGTAAGTTAGGAGGATTAAATTGAAGGAGATCTACATGGTAGAATATATTAGAAAAAATTAAAAATCAGAAATCATAGTGTAATTAGATGGTAAGAAGCATACAAAAGAAACACGGTTTTAAATATTCATATATAGACAAATAAAATTAGTTCAAGATTACTGATCTTTTTTTTTTATATTGACCTACTTATTTTAATCTGCTTATTTTTTTTTTTTAAGCACAAAAATTTTCAAATAAAATATTAGAAAGAGAATATTACAAATAGAATCTATTAATTATTTAATTAAATTTTATTAAGACAAATTTGAAGAGTGGGACTAAACCCAACCAATAGTACACTTGACTAGGGTTTCTCCACAAAAGCCCGCCACGCTCTGCTTTCATTCCTTTCCTCTGTTGCGTTCTAAAAACAGACTCTAAACTGCTCACGAGTTTTCAACGCCATCAAGTCCTTCAGGAACCTCAATCTCACTCCTAAATGGTAAAATCACCTTTTTATTCTACATATTTGTACTGCGCTTTTTGTATTTTTTGTGCTTGTTGTTCGAATTGATTTGAGAATTCTCTGTTAAATTCATCCGAAGAAGATAGTTTGCCTGTTTACGCTGTTTTGTGTCTCTCATGTCCGAATTGATCTGTGAGTTTCCTATTAAGTTTATCCATGAAAAATTGCTGTGTTTATTTAAAAAATGCTATTTAATTTGAAGATTTTTTAGGGTTGTAAATCTCCTCATGACATGCTATTGTTGGTGGGGTTTCATTAAAACTGACATACATTTAAACTCAAAAGCATTTGTCCATGTTCTGTGATTGGTCACTCAAGTGTCAAACAATCATATGTCGAAAAACTTAGGCTTTGCCAAACTGGGTCTGGGCCTGAATTTCATGCCACAATTACTTTTGAGGGGTACTGGAAATACTTATAGGACTTTACTTAAAAGCGCGCTATACTTGAGGCTTGTTTACATATCTCTTATAAAGGCTAGAAACCGGTCATCTGACTTGTGAACATGTAGGAAATTTAATGTTAATTGGGGTATTCAAATGCTGTCTTATAACTGTTGAACCTCTCTCCTACTCTCAATTTTTTTTTGATTATGTGTTACATTTGTTTCCTACTGTTAAATGCTTGTTATATGTTTTCGGAAAAATGAAGTATTTCTGTTAATTTAATTTAATTCCATATTTTTACTCAATTCTAATGACATGTTATATGTTTATTCCGGTTTCCTGTTGTAATGATGGTAATACATCTTTCAGGCTTCTGCCAAGCAAAGGCCACAGGCTAAAAAGGCTGCTGCTGTAGAAGATGAGGGCATGGACCCAACGGTAGGTCTTATGTTTTTCAGTTCTTAATTTTGTGGTCTTTTTGAGTCATCTTTCATGTTATCAGTATAGTTCTTACAGGGGGTTTTGTGATCCTAAAAGGGAAGCTATTGTATATTCCCACTAAGTTCAATGTTTTGTGAGCAGCAATATTATGAAAATAGGTTGAAAGCTCTTGCAGCTCAGAAGGCAGCTGGGAACAATCCATACCCCCACAAATTTGAGGCTAACCTGTCTATTCCCGATTATGTGAAGAAATATGAAAGTTTAAACAGTGGGGATCATCTTGAGGATGTTGAAGAAAGAATAGCTGGTATGTGAGACTACTGTTATTCATGCAGTGTGTTATGAACCAAATCTAACTCATGGTTAATGGTGTGATGTTATCGTTGTCAGGTCGGCTCATGAACAAAAGATCGTCATCTTCAAAGCTATATTTTTATGATCTACATGGCGGCGGGGCTAAAGTTCAAGTTATGACTGATGCAAGGTAATTGTATATTTTAATATTTTGCTTTTAGCAATATGATGTTTCGAAAACAATATCTTATTTGCAAAGGGTTGTTGAAGTTGTTACTTTGTCTTATATTACTTTCGTGGTTTCTTATATACTTCCACTTATATGTACCTTATTTTTCTGGCCGCAAAGCCTTAAATAGTTAGTAGTAATTTTTAACTTTACAAAAATTGTCTTAGGTATAATAAGATGTTTGGTGCAGCAAAGCAAATGTGTCTTGAATGGTAATGGCATCATATAAGAGACCTGCTGAATATCAATAACGTGCTTGCTTATTTTAGTCAGTTCTACATCCTGTAATTAAATGAAAATGCCATGATACCTGAATCATGAACTCAATTCCTTCGTTTCCCCACTTAAGTGTATACATAACATCTTGATTTTTTTCGAAATATTTCTGTTTAGTTTATTCAACAAAAAGTAAATGATCTAATGGTGAATTGCCTGTGGAAATGTGTAAACGAGTTCATATTCCTTGGTGTATTATTCTTAGACCACAATGAAAAAAGTTGGTTTGAACTTATGCTAATTGAGGGTTTTTATTAAATACTTTAATTTATTTATTCTAGAGCAGATTATGTAGAAAGCAACTGTTAGAGAAATTTAATAACTCAAATGCTGCATTCCTCTGTGATATGTTATAGGTCTTCTATTTTCTTCATGACATTTTCTTTAGTCACCATGAAACTTTAATATGTATGTGTAGGAGATCGGATTTGGAAGAAGAAGAGTTCACTAAATTTCATTCTTCAGTCAAGCGAGGAGATATTGTTGGGATCATTGGTTTTCCAGGTCCATTACTTTAATTTAAGCTATATCAATTTATAACAAGCAGCAAATAATAGTTCAGAATACCATCCATACTGAATTTCATTTCTTTAAATCCAAACTCAACTATCATAAGAGTTTAACTTCCTATAACCTAACTTTTTTCTGAAATTTTACTTGGTGGTATGCAATTGAATTAGGATTTTCGAAGTGTCTTTTGAGAGTACATTTATTGTTTAATTCGAAGTACAGTGGTCCATCAAAATTGTTGAGGCCCTTGTGAAAGTACTTTTAGGCTGGTACCATGGGCATGGTTACTTATTCATGCATGGTGGGAAATGTAACTGGGGACCTAGCTTTCTTTGTTCTTCTCGGTCATCTTATTTTTGCTGTAATTTTCGACAGAGTGCTTTCATTACTGTAACAGGGTATAATCCAGTCAAGTGGTTACATTAAACACGGTTTTCGGAACTTCCTCAATTTTCTTTTCACAAGTTTTCTACAATATAAAACCTCATCTTTTTTGTATCTCATTTTGTAGGTAAAAGTAAGAGGGGAGAGTTGAGTATTTTTCCAAAAACATTTATAGTGCTTTCGCACTGTCTTCACATGATGCCACGGCAAAAAGCTGCTCCAGGCTCAGACAACACTAAGGTGATCCTGTTTTGTTTGCTGTATGTATTCACACGGTTTTTTCTTCTTTATTGACATTTATTACCTTGGACAGATAACTGATGTGTGGATCCCAGGAAGTGGTAGAAATCCTGATGCTTACATATTGAAGGATCAGGTACTACATAGCTCTTCCTCAATCACTTACTAAGTTTCTCATGTCGCCTGCCTGTGTGAAGTGTTAGAATATGAAACAATCATGCTTGTTCTTGTGTTTGCATATTCATTTTGTTTGTGTATCATCTAAACATGATTGCTGTCTGTTTACGTGTCTAGTCATCTATCTACGCTTCCATCCTTATCTATGAGAGTGCTGCAAATGAGTGTGATCAAGTGCGTGTAAATAAACGTCTTAAATTTCATGGCAGGAAACACGGTACAGGCAGCGATATTTGGATTTGATGCTGAACATGGAAGTGCGGGAAATTTTTAAGACCAGGTCAAAAATTATTTCTTACATCAGAAAGTTCCTTGACGAACAAGATTTTCTGGAGGTATGTGTGAGTCAGTATTGTATTTAATGTTAAACAATTTGTTGTTTCTCATTACCAGCTTGCTCATAATTTTTGTTTTGCAATTTCAATGTTCAATTTTTAAGGTTGAAACACCCATGATGAACATGATTGCTGGGGGAGCTGCTGCCCGGCCATTTGTGACACATCACAATGATCTCAACATGAGGCTTTTCATGCGCATTGCACCTGAATTATATCTAAAGGAACTCGTTGTCGGTGGCTTAGACCGTGTGTACGAAATTGGAAAACAATTTAGGAATGAGGGGATTGACTTAACACACAATCCTGAGTTTACTACTTGTGAGTTCTACATGGCTTTTGCTGATTACAATGACCTGATGAAGCTAACTGAAGATATGCTCAGCGGTAGGTGGCAATTCCAAGTTTTTACAAGATCAAGTGATACTTTTGTTTTAGTTAGGTTTTTTTTTTAATAAATTCCATGTCAATAGGTATGGTGAAGGAGCTTACAGGTGGCTATAAAATTAAATATCATGCCAATGGGTTGAACAATGACCCCATTGAGATAGACTTTACTCCTCCATTCAGGTTTCTGGGCTCATGTATTCATTTGATATACTCCACCTGTGTGATGATGCCATTTAAAAAGTCTCATCTCGTTTTACTGTTGCAGGCGAATTGACATGATAGGTGAGTTGGAGAAGATTGCAAACCTGAGCATACCCAAGGATCTCTCCAGTGAGGAAGCAAACAAATATTTGATTGATGCATGCTTTAAGTATGAAATTAAATGCCCTCCTCCTCAAACAACAACTAGATTATTAGACAAAGTAAGATATTGAGTCTCTTAAATTCCTCTGATATCATTCATTGTGATTGCCGTATTTGCAATGTCGAAGCAGTACCTTGGCTGCTAGTTGTTTCTTATCTGCATCCTTTTGTGCGTATTGATCATTCACACTATTAAACTTGTCAGCAAGCAGAATCCATAATTATTTTCTTGTTCTGCCTTCTCTATTTTGATTAGGTTGGTTTTATATTCAAGAAATCCACATGTCACTGTAACACCCAAATCCAATTCTACGGCACACCATGCAGTTTCTAGAAAATGAACCCAAATATAATAAGTACCTTTTAGATAACTAAACGGATTTCTTTGTTGTGATGACTTTAGCTGGTTCCACTTCTGTTAATTTTTTCTTGAATAAAAGATCGCAGTGTTTCTCTATGTTCTCTTGTTATGAGATGTTCATGCAATCTTGTCTTTCGCCTATGCTGATATTTTGACTAATTGTTTGCAACTCATTTATTTTCAAGTAAAATCTGATTTGAACATATCAAGCTCAATATTATTAGAAATAGGATTGATTGTTCATTTATTTAATGAAACTACTCTCCTTTCTGTCCCTCTCTCTCTCTCTCTCTCTCTCTCTCTGTTTCAGTCTTCCTCACTGTTATGAGATGTTATGGCTTGCAGCTTGTAGGGCACTTTCTTGAGGAGACATGCACGAATCCTACTTTTATCATCAACCATCCAGAGATCATGAGCCCACTAGCAAAGTGGCATAGGTCAAAACCAGGCCTAACTGAACGATTTGAGTTGTTTATCAACAAGCATGAAGTACGTGATTCGTTGAGTTGATCTTATATTAGTTTGAATCTTTATTTTTTTTCCGACTCGTGCATCTTGCTATCGTGATTTATGCGCATCACTGTTTTTGTTTCTTTAACTTAACAGCTTTGCAATGCATACACTGAGTTGAATGATCCAGTAGTGCAACGACAGCGTTTTGCTGACCAACTCAAAGTAAGTGAATAAATGGACTTTAAATGTAATGTTAACTGATGATATGCTGAAAATGTTTTATGCTAAAACCAGGATCGACAATCTGGTGATGATGAAGCAATGGCATTGGATGAAACATTTTGTACTGCTCTTGAATATGGATTACCTCCAACTGGTGGTTGGGGATTGGGCATCGATCGATTCACTATGTTATTAACTGACTCACAAAACATTAAGGTGAATTGATAAAGTTTTTCTTTTTTGGGTGATAATTGGTAACAGTTTCGGTCTATAATTTGTAATGAATTTTTTTTCATTTTGCTTCGTATACTCTCAAATTTTGATTTTTCTGAAACTTCTAATTATTCTGTCTATGAACAGGAAGTTTTGCTTTTCCCAGCAATGAAACCACAAGATGATCCTTCGACCAAAGAAAGGTAAAAAGTTATGCTCTTAAGCGGCATATATTTATCTCCCATTTGGTTTAGCTAATTATATGTAGAAAGTATGTGTGATAATATAGGTCATGAACCTAGTTGGTTGGAACCAACCCAACCTTTTATCTTTGTTGTGTTGGGTTGGGTTGATTTGAAATTGATATGGGTATAAAAAGTTGGTCGGAGTAATAAAAAATTCAATAAAGAAAATTAGCCCAACATACTTTTATCTTTTTAACTTTATGTGATTTCTAATAGTAGGTCTTAAATGTAACTAACTCTTGAATTAAAATTAAATATTTCTCAAATTAATGAAGACATGTCTTTTTAATATAGTTTGTAAAATATATATTGTCTTTATACCATGTAGATCAGTAATCTTGAACTAATTATATTTGTCTATATATGAATATTTAAAACCGTGTTTCTTTTGTATGCTTCTTCCCGTCTAATTACACTATGATTTCTGATTTTTAATTGTCTAATTTTATTCTACCATGTAGATCTCCTTCAATTTAATCCTCCCAACTTACTACCTTAATTTTGTAGGCCCTTTAATTTAATAATACTAGGTTGATTACTTTTACATGTATTAATGGCATTCATTTATCATTAATAATGGGATGTTTTGGTATCATCACTAATCCTAACTTTCTTCAATTATTTTACCAGCAACAAAAAGTCCCTGGATGAACCTCCCTCGAAAGGTACTTGCATTTGATTGAGATTTTAATATTTTCCAACGAATACCTAGTGTTTTAGTTTAAATTTTACTAATTCTACCTTTTAATTTTTACACATTCAGAGTTGGAAAAGATCGTGTCATTATCTTGAGAATGCTGGAATATTTGGCGCCAGATAAGAGAGTATTTCACTATTTCTCAATTTTGTGTGGAAAGAGAAACTGCATTACTATTGTATTTCGCATGTCCTCATTTGGACAAATATTATTCTGACCTGAGTCAGCTCCTTCAAATTTTTGTAATTCTGGGAAAAACTGTTAAACTTACAGTGAAATTTAAATGATGCAGAAGGTCGTCGACTTAACTTTGATACTTGTCCTTTTTGTTGATTAAAATTGTGTTACCTAGAAATTGACAAATAACATACTATTCATTAAAGAGTGCCAATGGATTTTTTTATATGATCGATGTTTTAGAGATTTCTGGAGATTCTAGTGTTAAAATTTGAATTCTGGACATAATTTTCGCTTAGAATTTGGATTGAAAAATCAATTTATTAATAGAAGTTGGATTCATGCCTAGTCAAAAAGTGGCATTTTTATATATAGTGATTTTTTTTATGACATTATTTATGGTTCTGAATTAAGAAAGACTTTCCTTTTACAGTACATCTGTCATCTAAGAATTTGTTATAATTGTTCACATATTTTATGGAGCTTCATCTTATGAACTTTCTTAGAATTGAAATGATTTTGAATACAAATAACTTGATTAATACATTTTGTTATATTCTGGCTTATTAAATTTAGTGTTGTAACAATACCAATCTTACAGAAGTTCGAGTTCTACATGGTATGTACATAAAATAGTTTAAAAACTAAATTACCAATTACATTTTAGCCTTTTTTTTTTAATACACCACTGAAATTGGAAAGGACAAAGATATAAATCCTTGGTAATTCAGTTACGAGTACATGCATGCACAGAAAATCAAGACAAGACCCTTTATACGATTAGCTGCGTTTTGTACACGTGGAGAAAATGCCATTAATGATAGTCTACACTCTACAGAGTATACTCGTTAGTAGTCTTGCATTTTTTAATAGGAGAAAATATTAATAAATGAGACAAATTGTATTTATTATATTGGTTGGGGGGAAAATTCCATAATTGGTTCACTGTGAATTTACAAATGGATCAATAAAAATAAAATAGAACGGAGTAAGAATTTTATTAGGTGACTGAGCATGAATTTATATCTATCAACAATTCTTCGATGTAAATGCTTATAGTGATTATCCACTTTCCCTATCCTTCATAAAATTTACAATGGTCAAGGAAGGTGGATGTCAATAGTTCAAAGTTGAGTACATTGGTGAGAATTTCTTGATGTAACATGGGAGGCTCCCTCTAGTGTTTTCTTTTTTTCGATTTTTTAACCTTAATAAGAACATTAAATGTAAGAAGAAAGAAAATAGTACTAAAGAAAACCTTGATGACTACAATTTCGTTCAAGAACTATGAACACATTAATTATTTTGATACATTCTAAAAGATACATGTCAAACAGAGTCCAGAAGACGAAAATTTAATTTATGCAGCAAACCACTAACACTCTGATTACTTCACTAAATTTTAGTATTCATACTAAACGATTCTCGCAACCATATTATATTATATTAAAAAACAACCGAACTAAGAAATAATTTCTAACAAAATAGATTTAAATGCTTGAACAAAAATCAAGACAATCTTACAACAGTAAAATTCCAAACTTGTTAAAAATGCATCCAGCCATACCAAAATCAAGGCTTGACGGTTCTAATCCAGTCTTAGATTAACATTCGGAAGATCAAAAGAGAGGCAACAAATCTCAAACATTTAACAAAATTAAGATTCAGTTCCAAAAGTCATGAAAGCATATTACCTTCACATTCTATCTTCTCTTCTCCGTGGAGCACAAGTAATAATTTCATCGACCCTAAGAATCATTTCAGCAGCTTCAGTTGCTGAGAGCAATACAGCCTGTTTCACTTTGAATGCTTCCGATATTCCAAGTTCACTCATATCTCCAACCTGAAGGTAAAAACAGCAGAATCCCAGAATTAAGGAACAACAAATGGCCAAGTACCAAAAAATTTAATCCCATTTTGCATTAAGAATGAGAAATAGGATCAGGAAACCAAAATCTAGGTCCGTTAGTTGAAGAAAAAGAACACCGTAAAGCTTAGTTCACATGCAAAATAAATCTTATGGTCCATTGACACTGAAACCGTAAAATGAAAGAGCCACTATTAGTGATTGGAAATTCTTAATGAAGTTTAGCTGCAATTTCTTTTGCACTATTAGTGATTGTGACACCAAAAGTGTAAAAAGAACATGAAACATGTGCATTCTACAAGGAAAGTGAAGATTAACACATATTACAGATGGATCGTTGTTCAACTGGATGACATAAGTAGAAATATGCCTCAATCAAACTAATTACCATCAAAAGAGCATAACTGGTATGGAAACCAAGGAAAAGAGCACAAGAGTAAAGCAATTTATCATTAAATTTCTGAAGAATGAGTTACTTACAGATCCAGAGATAACATCAATCCCGGCAGTGCTCCCCTCCTTATGGTGTTCTGCCCGAAGTTGAGCAATCAATTCTGCGCTGTCCAAACCAGCATTGTCTGCAATTGTAGTTGGAATGGCAATCAGTGCCCGTGAAAAAGCTTCAATGGCATGGGATCTTTTGCCAGGAGTCTTTCTGGCAAGCTCATCAACTGCCTTTGCCATCACCATTTCAGGCCATCCTCCTCCAAACAAAACCCTGCTGTCATTTACAGTCTGAGATAGCACGCACAGGGCATCATGCAGAGATCTTTCAGCTTCATCCAACATATGAGGGCTGCCGATACAACAGAACTATTAGAATTACCAATTTTTTTTAATACTAAAAAGTGTAAACTGAAACTCACAATTAACATAAATAAAACTTATTACATTAACAACCATCAGTTACTTAGTTCACAAAATTATGATCCACAAAAGAGTGATATAACAGTCAGAGATGCATCAAGCTATTAAAGTGGAAAGCCACTGGTGCAAACATTGTCAGATACCTTATTGATTGCCAGCCTTTTAGGATTGATAATCAGTTTAGTGGCCTAAAAACATCAGACAGGCCAGGTAACAATCTATAGATACTCATAACATGATTATGCATCCTTAAAAACATATAGCTAGTCATGGAATTGAGTTTCCAATCATAACGTAATAACTGCGAAAAGCAAAACCAAGTATTGTCTTGAGAGCAAAAACACTGTATGTATGATGCACCTACACGGGTGCCAATGAGACTCAAATCATGGGGGAGTGAGAATTATATAACAAGTTCAGAAAAGGAAGAAACTTGATTAAGCCAAATGGAAAAGGTAAAAATTGCTTAGGGGATTTCTAATTGGGAAAACATTTTAGCTGATGTGGCTTAACAAATAAAATTAAATTTGCGATAGAACTGATCAAAGACATGACTAAAAGACCACATCTTGAACATGGCAATTGCCCAATGTGTATGGCTCCAAATACATTTTTCTCGCAATGGGAAAGTCCAAAATTGAAGAAACGTTAGATAGTAATTGCGAGATGAAGTACCTTGCACCTCTCAGCACGATTGTACATGCCTGGCCCATTGCAACACCAGAAAAGTGGATCAACTTGTCCTCACCAATCATAATTTCCTCAATAAGCTTGCAATGCCCAAGCTTAACAGACTCGGGATTATCAAAAGTTGATGCTATCTCGCCTCCAGTAACAAGACCCAGTCTCTCAATACCATCAAAATCAGCATGCTCTATTGCAAGTACTCCAGCATCAGCAAAAAGTTCTTCGGGGAAATTGTAAATCAACTGTCTGTTAACAAAGCAGTTTATCCCATGATTAATAATCTTTTGGACCTTCTCTCTCATCTTTTCCTTTTCAGCTACTTCAATCTCAGCGACCTTAGCCATAGAATCAACGCGAACACGTGCCCCATAAATTTTTACTTTATCAGTATCCATTGCAGTGTTTGCCACCAAAATCTTTGCATTCTCAATTCGTTTTGGCTGGCCAACACCGATTTTTTTGTCTAGAATAAATCTGAAAAAAAAGATGTCCACAAAAGAAAAAAATAAACTGCAGGAGTAAGCTACCAATTAAACAAAACGAGAATCAATATGATATCTGTATAAAGATAAAGACAAAACAGATAACTGAAGTATCAGAAAAATGCATTTTTTTAGTATCTCATTCGCATATAATTTAGTTACATGTGATATATCTCTACACTAAACAGAAAGACAAAATCCCCTCAAGATCATCATCATTATATTAAGAGGGCAAGTATAAAGTTAGAACTAGCCTCTAGAGAGTATATGATCAGAGCATCATTTACTCTGATGATAAACCAGTTTTCATCCCTCGAATCCAACTAAAATTCAGGTTATATGCCGTAAAAAAGTTGCTAATCTAATTACTCTCATTTATCATTCACATATAATTTAGTTACATGTGATATATCTCTACACTAAACAGAAAGGCAAAATCCCCTCAATATCATCATCACTAAGCATATTAAGAGGACAAGTATACAATTAGAACTAGCTTCTAGAGAGTATTTGATCAGAGCATCATTTACTCTATGATATACCAGTAATTTTTCATCCCTCGAATTCCACCAAAATTCAGGTTTTTTGCCGTAAAAAAGAATCTAGTTCCTCTCATTTAACATTTGAAGAAAGCATCAGTTATTACATGGAGGCTCTACAGAATTAACCTAAAAGATGCTTTCTCTTTTATTAATCAACAAATTAGAATTGCACCTTTCCGACATGAAACCTCAAACATGCAACATGAAACCTCAAACAAGGGGGAACGAGTAAAACAAAGATAGATCATAGATGCATGGTCAATACAAGAATTTTTATGTTATAAATGTTAACTGCCTTACCCCTCATCCAAAAATGAATCTGTCAAAGAACCTCCAGGCTTCTTTATAATTTGAATGGACTCCAAATTTGTGCTACCCTGTCATTTAAAACCTACTGTTTAGATCTACCCAGAAAACCATTTCATAGTAAAATGATTAAGACAAGTCAAAGACCTAGTAATTAGACCAATCATACTCCAAGATACTAAATATAATGATACAGATGATAGGTGCAAAGTAGAAGAATGTCCATTAGCTCAATGCATTACAAATTACATCAATATGACCATGAAGATACAAACAATGCCCCGGAACTCACTCATAGACTAATTCAGCACAGACAGAATAACAGCAAATACACATCACAAATCAAGATGTTCCATTGACATGCCTGAATCAACTGTTTGTGGAAGATATGATAGAGGAATTGGACATCTAGGCTCTTAGGCAGCTTTTGAATCAGCCAGAAAAAAGAGGGGATTTTTAAATTTTATTGATTGAATAAAATTTATTCATAAAAATGTCAGTAAAACCATCCCTAAGGCAAATATAAATATTATATTCTAGCTTATGGCATCCCTACAATTGATAAGGACAGAGAGTCATCAATGAGGAAACTATACATACATAATACCAAGCTTGCATGGAGGTTGCACTTAAGTGGACATCCGTTCACTTGTACATTTTAACCAAGAAATATTGAAGGAATGCCAAAATCATCCTTGCCCCCCACGTCCCAATCTCACAAGATTTGAGAAAATGATTTTACCTTTAATCTCATAACCGCGTCAACAGCTAATTTTGCGAAATGTTCTTTGTCCTGTGATAGAATTTTGGAACTCAAAGTAGTCATTGCAATCTTCATCAAGTCTTCTTTGAATTTCTCTGGAACAAAAAAAAAACAAATTCATTACACGAACAGCAAAAACTGAATCACATCCGATCTAGCAAAAATGAAGCCTAACTTAGTTAGTCACTCAGTCACTGTTACTAATATTAGACTACAAATACTACTTCAATATAACATTCTTAAATGGAAAGTTGTCTTGGATCAATAATGGAATGAGATAACTATTGTATTTACATCAGAACCATAACTACTAGGTACTGCTATCAAAGGCAGTGAGAGGCAAACAAAAATAATCACCTGCATCCAGTTTATTATCAACAACCTTCTCCAACAAAGCATTTCTAGCACATTCAGCTGCCATACGATATCCTGATGAACATGTAGAAAAACACACAAATTATTCTGGAGAAAATTATTTAAGTACGGATAACTTCACACATTTGGTTTCAAGAGACATGAATGGCATCCCTGATAGTAATGCAAGAGCAGCAAAATAGAAGATTGATGTATTGGGTTAAAAGAACAATTATAACTATAATATTTTAGAAGTCACGAGACAAACCTGAAATGATAGTCATTGGATGAATCTTTACATTTACCAACTTCTCTGCCTCCCTCAAAAGCTCCCCAGCCAAAACAACAACTGAGGTTGTCCCATCACCAACTTCATCATCTTGTACTTTTGAAATGTCTAACAAATAAAATTAAGGTTTGCCAATGGTTGCATTAATGATTAATGAATACCCTTCTATCTCCAATAAAATTACCTTCTGAGTAAACATGATTCTCACAAAACTGTACGCCAGATCATCTCGTGTTATTATAATTAGAAAAAGCCTCCACGAATTAACAAAAAGATGATTATGAACTGACAAATACTAAAGAGAAGAATTACATTGTTTGACATTCAACTTTTCATGGTTAGGTACAGAGCTGGGGCAGACAAAGACAAGATTAGAACCATAGCGCATTTCAAGATAAACAATAGTCACCTACCTACAAGTTAGTTACAGGAACAATCTTGAAAATAGTAATCAACAAGAACAGAAAGCAAAAGCTATGTCAACAGAAATAGATCAATCAGTCAATAGTACAGATACACAAGAATAACTATAACACCAAGGATACCAACAAGTACTTTGGCTGCAGGATTGTCAATGTGCAGGGACTTTAAGATGGTCGCCCCATCATTCGTAACGGTGACACTATGCCCTCTTCCAGTTGATTGCAAAATTTTATCCTACAAAAAGAGGTTATATATTAGAACTGAGGACGAACAAAAAGAATATATTCTGTACTGAATCCAATGAGATTTAGAGAAATAGCTCTTTTACCATCCCCTTGGGTCCCAAGGTTGTCTTAACCAAGTCAGCAATGGCCATTGCCCCAATAAAGGATGCCTAATATAGAAAGGCAAAACCTAACTGTCAGTACATAAAAAAATCAGACGTATGCAACCGTACACTTTAGCTAGCTAGTCACACAATGTACAACATGACGTGCACATAATATAAAAATGCTTAGCAGTAACCAAACTTAGATAATACAATACTAACCATTCTGGCACGTTCACCCTTTTCTTCTGTAGCTTCATCTTTAAAAAGGCTGCCAGTCTAGATACTCAAAAACAAATAAAACTTTAGAAAATTTAAGAGATTAAAAATAAAACAGCAGTGCCTGAGTCCTGAGTTTTTAAAAGTGCATTAAGCATTTCACTTACCGCCATGGGTTAGAAGTAGATAATGAAGCACTCACTCAAAAAAATGATTCTCTGCAAAAATCCAAAGATAATAATTCCATCATGGCATATCCAGTTGGAGTCTCAGTCTATCTGGTTCAAACATGTGCACTATAGTACAACAGGTTACAGACACGGTAAACTCATAATCTTAAAACAGAGGTCTTCATACATTTAAGAACTGAGAATCTTCATGTGGATATAATTTTTTTCCATAAATGTGAAGCTAACAAGCCAAAGTAACTTTAGTTGCATGAAGACAACTCCGAATTACACGGTTCCCAATTTACTCATTAAATCTCCTAAAAGGAGAAATCGTAACATTTAATATGATATTCTAAACTACTAAAATACTATAGAACTAACTAACTATCACAAATTTAGAAATCACAGAAACAATGATTTATGAACCAGAAAGGGAAAAAAATTGAAAATGAGTAAAATGCATACCTGAAGTAACAACCAGCAGAAGATCTGTGCCGCGGATGAGAAATAGTTGATTGGCGACGGCAATTACGACACGGTGATTTCAGGTGAGAAATTCCAGAGATCTCGAGAACGATTCAGTGAAATGATTTCAGTTTTTGGGGGGAAGGGTTTATTAGGGTTTTAGTGGGTCAGAAATTTGGGCCAAGCCTGCTAGCCATTTATTGGGTCTAAGCGTTGGTATGCATAAGTAATCCACATACAGCAGGCCTGTTTCATAGTATGGGCCTTTTGAGCTTTTCTTCGAATTAACTGTAGATTTTTTTTTTTTTTTCAGTTGTTATAATCTAACAAATTGCTTGCGGGTTTACAATCCTACTACTAATTTAGGGAGATCTTGTCATGACGGTGAAGCTGGGAACTAAGATTTTAGAGATCTTTTGTTCGACGCCATGGTTTATTAAACCTTCTGAAAATAAAATAAAAATGCGCAAAATAAACATAAAAGACTTAAAAGTGACCTAAAAACGTCTTGATCTCTCAAAGAAAATGATAAATAGCTTGCTAGAAAATAAAAGACCCATAATAATGAGCTAAGCCATTTGATTTATATGTGTATTTTAATTGTAGTCAAATATATTATGTAATGTAATAATGTATTAATTGCTACACTCTATAACAATATTTGTCATATAATATTGTTGTGAGTAGTAAACTTAGTAATTGTGTGTAGTTTGAGTTTTGTTGGTTGCTTTGACGGCTTAAAATTTCATCAACATTACACTAGTTTTTTTGAAAACGGTATATTCTACATCGACAAATGATAGTTTATTTAAGTGTGACTGAAGGATTGATCTTCGTAAATCTATCTCTTTATTCTTAATGTCATGTCACTACCACATGTTTAATCTTTAAATTGTATTGCCGTGATTAAAAGGTCGAAATTAATTGCTCTTTTAAGTAGATGAGAACAAGTAAGTGCTTTTACTTAAATACTCAATTGCTGCAAAATGAATAGAAGAAATATTACTCAATCAAATGTCACTTATATATGTTTGTGATCTCTTGTAGAGTATTAAGGGGTACTGAACTTCTCATTGTTGTGTATGACAAAAAAAAGACCCAAATCCCAGCTATCGAGCTATTTCCTTATGGATCCGGTTTTATATCATTGTTTCACTCATTTGCTATTGAAAAAGGAAAATTTGTGATCTCTTGTTTTAGAGATCACATGGATTTTGTTTTGAAAATAAAATTCCCTTGTTCTTCTGATTATGGTTTTTGGTTCTTCTTTTTGTGCCTCATAGATACTATATCTTAAGTTTAATTTGTCAAATATCATCAAAATTGATGTTGGCAGATGTGAGTCTCTTGATTATGTTTAAGTCATTAGTCATATATTTATAGCTTGTTTGTTTTCTATGAAAAAGTTAATTTAACTTTATAAAAAATATATATAATTTATATTATACACGATTCACGAGACTATTTACACGTGACTTGATAGATCTATACCAATTTTTATAACAAAAAAAATTGAATAATATGTGAATTTGACCAGTTAATACACATGCATATACATGTCTAATAACTTCGATTGTAGTTGTCAATGTGTATTTTTGGTATTTTATTTATTTAGCAAAACTCCAATTTAATGAAAGATAAAATTCGTTATCATCATATACATGCGTTATGGGCAAGTGATTGTAGGGGGTACGGATCTATAACAAAGGAATATAAATTTGCTAATTAAATAACACAACACACAATTTAGAAATAACACAATAAAAAATAACCATAAAGAAATCCCATCAAATCGAAATGAATCCTAAAGACTTAATCACACTAGGCATACATTCATGGATCTCTGTATATAGACAACTGTTCAGAAGCAAGAACCCATAATAGATTTGGTTTAAAGGACAGGGAAAGGGAACAAATTGTTAAAGAAAGCCTAGTGGGCAAGTTGAAGAAACGCCACAGTGAATAATAGCCCTGAAATCATCTCAATCCCTAACCAATTCTTCCTAACTTTTCCTCCATCACTCTTTTGAGCAGCGGCTGTTGTCCTCCCACTTGTTGAGTTTGCTTTGATTGAATCATGTTTAAAACAAACCGAATAAAATGAGATACAATTGTAACACGTCATCAAACACATGCGAGATGAGAATCCACTAAAATTATCACAAACTCAGCCCTTAATCACTATCATGAGATCCAACAACACATGTAACTGGTGAATTTTGCATCATTTTACTGATTTTCCCCGAGTCTATGATTTAATCCAGCCACCAAATAATTTCAAAAACTATATTAACTTTAATACAATTATATAATTATATATTCACTATTTTCCTATAGCTACCACTAGACAGATTTCTGAGTTTATAAAGTCAAAATCCATCAAAACGATTTTTATGTTTGTTACGTACACTTAGTTTTTCAGTTTTTCTTTTAACAATGGTATTTAAGTTTCAGGACATGATCATTTAATATTTATGAGGAAGTTATATTCGAACCTGATCTAAACGCACAATGAAAGCTAATTTCTTCCATTTGATGATCAAATGTTTATTTTTCATTTACTGATGATTTGATTTACACTTATTATCCAATTACGAATGATTTGTGTTGTGTCACGACTCGACTGCAGCCGAAAAAGTTGAAAAGAAAATCCCGTTAAAAAACAGGGAGAGTGAAAAATAATTGCGTCAGCTGTGTTATCTTACCCACAGCAGGCGAAGGGACAGTAGCATTACTGTTCTTCCCACTATTAGCAAAATCATCAAACACCTTCCTATCAGGTGAATTCGGTGCCAAATGCAACAACGCTGTAAACAACCCATACCAATACCAATCAGTACAAAAATCAACATATAATTTTCACAAAACACTCAAACAATTCAAACTCACCATAGATCACACTTAAAAAAATAATAATTAAACTACGGACTCGATTGCGCAACTCACCTGGACAATCAGAGATTTTAGCCGGCGCGTTACAGCGACTCGGTAAACTCAGTGCACGAGTCGCGTTAATTTGAAGGCCGAGGCTCGGATCGTTCCGATCCTTCACCAACAAACAAATACATTCAGGACTCTTCTGTAACACTTGTTTAAATCCAGTACAACAGTCAGTTGGAGGTGCGTTTGATTCGCCGCTCACGTACGGAAGACATGTTGCCAATCCTACAAGTTGATCTGCACATTTTTCTTTATCTTTGTCCACATCACATCTTGCGGAACAGAACAACAGTGCGAGAATGAGAGGGAATAGTACTACAGAGTAAATGGGTTTGGAGTTCATTTTGGAAGAAAGAGAAAGAGATTGTGGAGAAATTACTCAGTTTTGGAGAGGTGCTCATGCTTTTTATGCCTTTTCCAGTATGGGGATTTTGGAGATAATTGAAAATGAGAGATTGGGTGGATGGGACCGTGGGAGTTGGAAATATTAATTCATTTGGGTAATAATTAATGGATATGAGAGATGGGTCAAGTCACATTTTATCGATAGAAATTGAGGAAATTATGTGCCTGGACAGGGGTGTTGAATGAACGATAAGTATGTATGAGATAATAATTTTTTGTCCTTTTATAAATATGTGTTCATCATTTAATCTAATATGAATATAATTTACCGGTGTAGAATTAATGTAACCATAAATTGATTATGAATCAAATTTTTGAAGTGGTACGTGATTATACAACAAAATCTTATCTCCACAGTTTACTTAAAAATTAAATTAGTTATGAAAATATGTAATACTTATACCTCACCATAAAATGCAAAAGTATCTCTATTCATCTAAAATATTAAAAACAATTTCTCTATTAACTTTGAAAATTAGCAATAATTCTCTTATGCACTTTAAAATTGACAAAATCCCCTACTCACTAGGGTATTTACCGATAGATGAGTTTTTTCGTTAGTAATATAAAATATAGAGTGATGCTGTTGATAACAATAAAACGAGGCTTTGCCACTCATGAGGTGATTTTGCTTTTAGCTCTTTTTGAGTGCAAATCATTATTCAAATTCATTTAAGTTAAAAAGGGAACAAAACATCCTTAACCACCGGGTCATCCTACCGGAGCTTGATTTGGTTAATTTTCTTATAATCGAAGTTAATACAATACAAATTTTAATCGAAATAGTCAAATAAGTGTTTTAATATTCTACCATACATTTGATTTTTTTTAACTGTAGAAAGAGCTTCTCTATTTAAGTTATTAAATCATAAATTTGATCGTGTCTGAGTTTTAATAGAATTTCATTGCTATCAAAAAAATAAACATATTCCACTTTTTATTTGTTATATATAACAAATGGAGTTTAAATGATATTTTGTAGATCATATTGGATTCAGACAATTCAACTATTTTTTACCAAAAATACAATTTTCCAACACAAAAATATATAGCAGTGAATTCTTGCCTGGTTTTTGGTGTTAGGAAGTGGGTATTGGGTGTAAACGTCGGGTGTAAACAAATGATGTTTGTAAGATAATAGCATCAAAACCCGTGATAAATGAATCTTATAACAACCATCTTACATACATATTTGTGTTGTGCATGGCCCGTGATAGATTTCTGAGTGTCCGTGATTGTATTATCATTTGTTTAATAATGATCTTAATCGTGGATTTCAATAAAAAAAAAATTACTCCCCCCATTTTTTTAAAAAAGAATATTAATTTTAAATTAAAAGAGACAAATAAAAGTAAACAAGAAAATTTTGTCAAAACAACAAATATAAAAAACGGAGGGATTATTAAAAACAGAATCCACCCCACTCTATTGCAAAATATAAATTGGAGTCCTGTTTAAGGTATAAAATTAGTCCATGTCAGGTGGTTAGAAGTGAGATAGATGTGTAACTAAACTCTATCCGTTAAAGATATAACAGTCAAACTTGAACTCATAATAAATAGAAAAAGGGATCCTATATTCTCTCGGTAATGGACTTCCTTGAGCTTCGTAACATGTTGACGAAGACCTCCGAACTGAGGATTTTTTTTAGTTTTATTCCAAAAATACGAATTCATTTTATTCTAGTTAATATATATTTTGAGATAGATTAAATAAAAAGTTCATAATTTCTCATTGTTGATTGTAAGTATGTTCCTATCAGATTTGATTTAAGGTACAACAAATTCTACTATTTTTAATAAATGCATGTAAGTACGTAAACGTGTCGATACACTTACTTCACTGGTATAGTACTTGGAATTATAACAAAGGACACTATCTCGATCATGTTATAAATATTAGTCAAGTTCACTTGATAGTTGATACACCCACATGTATACACATAGCTTTATTGAGTTCATTATGCATTACTTTGAAAAACTATAAAGTGAATTGAGTCTAAAATCAACTTTTTTTTTTTTTTTTGCACTTAAATCTATTATTGAGTAGTTTAATTTGAACTTCATCATATTTAGTAGAGTTGTCCATCCATTTTAATTGTCATGTGAGCTCCTTTTATTAAAACTTTGTTATTATAGATTTTAGCTAATAATTGATATTAAAACAAGTCAAATCTCATATTGAACTATGCTAATACACGTTGTTGTATAATTATATCCTCTACACTTTTAATATATTCCTTCGCTGTAAGTTGGTTTTCAAAATCGAGAATTTAAGTCATACATATTTATGAATATCTATGTCAAATCAATTAAGTGATTTTATCAATTTATCTATCCTAAAAAAAATACATTTAACTTAGTGAAAACACTTTTGTATCTTGAAAAGTAAGCAAAAATGAATTTTGTATAAAATTTCTTTATACAATTGGGGCCGTCCTTAGTATGATCTATCTTGTTCAACTTATAAGTCTAAACACTACCTATCAGGGATATGTATCATAGATCAAAAAGTTTTGTTTTATATGTATGTTTTGGTCAACAAAATATTATAATTTTTTTGAAAAGTTTACGGAAATGTTTCAAGAACAGTAGGAATAATTAGTATTTATTTTAGTAAATTAATAAAAGGAGAAAGACTCAAGTAGTCATATAATTTCAGAAATATATCTTATTTTTGTTTTTGTTAATTAATAAACACAAAAATTTCGATGTTTTCAACCAAAAAATAAAAAATCGAATTGACTATCATTTGGAGTATTATATATATATAAATATAAAAGGACATTTTCAGATATAAAAAAATTGAAGTTAGTGGAAATTCAAGAACGTAGCTGTCTGTCGTTGCGTGTGTAGGCAGAAAGGAGTTCGAGTCATTCATAAATTTTATTGAATGTACACCTACCAGATAGTCCCAACTTTGATATGGTCATATCAATCTAATTCATTACTAGAGGAGTGCGAATCATGACTTGTAGAAAAATGACTCGTTAGATGTGCAGCTTAAATTGATTTAGGTGTGGTTCTGACTTTTTCTTCTTTTACTTAAACAATGATTTTTCAGTATTTACATTTTCCAACATACATTGGCTTTTGCTTTTTAAAATATAGTACTCTGTTAAGAAATATATATATAAAAAAAATCCTATGTTAAGGGTGCTTTTCAGATTAATGACAATGTTGTGATTAATGGGAGCCTGATTTGGACATTTATTAAAAAAAAAAAAAAAAAAAAAAAAAGGTTGGCAAACACTTCTTAAATTTTGTCAGCTTACCTTTTTTTGTTTGGTATGGGAGTTTGCCAACACCCTCAATTTGTGAAAGAACACAAATGCCTTATTTAAAGCGAAAGCATTAACTTTCGTGCATAAATGTTCTTAGCCACAAAGAGGCTTATAGATAAGGCCATCTCCAACAGCTCTCTTAAATTTCAGCCTCTTATCTTAAAATATAACTAATGAACAGTGTTATACAATTTCACTTTTTACTCAGCACTCCAACAGCTAGTTTATATTTGAAGAGACTATTTTTTAACAACCATATTATTTCACTCAAATAGCTAATTTATATTTTAACAAATAACTTTAATTATTATTTTATATAAATAATAATAATATATTTATAATACTAATTGATTTTTATTTCATAATAGAAAAAATAGTTTATTTTTTTTAAATATTAATTTTTAGTATTGACATTTATCGATGCCCCAAAAATTATAATCAAAATATTATCACTAAATCATCGTGACAACGTTAATTACCGCTAAAGAGGTTCCACTATTTGTCAATAGAGACAACTTTTTTATAATGATATTCAAATTATAAAATTTGAATTTTAAAATTTTAATTCAAATTTGTATGCATTTAAATTTAATTAATATGTATTTGAATGTACAAGCAACATGGATTTAGTTAGTACAAACTATGAATTTAAATTTATTATTAATTTAATTAGCAATGCCTCCAATTTATTGTTTTGTATAAAAGTACAAAAAAAATTTGTACTTTCCTACAAACAATTGCATATAGCAATTTTAATTTGGCCATGGGTATTTGACAAGCCAAACTTATAAAATTTAGCAACTCCTAAATTATAGAGGTGCTCTTGGAGAGCACTTATTATTAAAATTTTAGCAAAACTCTTAAAATTTAACTTTTAGCATTGCTCTTGGAGATGGCCTAAGTACCTAGATTTCAGATTTTGTAGAATTATGAAAATATAGGAATAGTCTATAAAGTCAATTTATTTCGAGAAAAAAAAGAACAAATAAAAATTGGGCCCTAAACCAAACCGTTACAAGGAAATCAAGAGCAACAGCTTAAGTACCCAATTTTCTTTCAGCTTATATAATGACATTAATGCGTAACATGTTGTTTATAAGGGGATAATTTGTAAATTATTAGCTAATCCACCATGATTAATAGATACTGGGATGTTAATCTAGCTAGAAATTTGCTTATTACCGGCAGCCAATCAAGCCCAGGTTACATTTTGAATTACAGTTTTAATATATCCACAATTCGTATGGAACGACCCAAGTCCTAATTAAAATTAAATATTACCTGAAACGTTATCTATCATAAAATTATGTATAGTTTATTTGTATGATAAAAGGGCCAAATTTGTGTGTATTCAGTTAAATATCGATTTTTTTAACTCCATCAAAGTATTGTTAATGCAATAATCTATTGAAATAATTAGACAAGTTGAGTATAATAATAAATTAAGAAGCCACATAACAATGTTCGTTATTTCCGATTAGACTTATTTAATACATTAAGGTGTGAACACGATTAAAATGAATTACATGAATTAAATTACTCAAAACTTAAATGAATGAAAATTGGACCGTATGTTTTTTTTTTATAAAAAAAAAAAACGAACTAAAGCCCAAGACCAAGGTCATATATGGGTCAAGGATGGAACAAATTTTTAATTACTTTACCTGAATAATGAAAATAAGGAAACCCTAAAAAAAAATAGTCACTAGCAAATAGGATTTTTCTCACTAGCGAACAACCATGGCGGAACAGGTAACCCTCTATTTCCTCACGCACAATCTTTATCTGTTTATGGTTACGTATTTACGCGCCAATCATTTTATTTTGGGAATACATTGATGCATGTGGTTTTTTTCTTTTCTTTTTTTGGGGATTTTCAGACTGAGAAGGCGTTTCTGAAGCAGCCGAAGGTGTTCCTTAGGTAATATTTTATATTAATTCGTTTGTGTACTAAGAATTATAACTGTAATTTTGAATACTGTTGAAGTAAAATATGGACTCTGCAGCTCGAAGAAGTCAGGGAAGGGTAAGACACCAGGAAAGGGAGGTAACCGGTACTGGAAGAGCATCGGATTAGGGTTTAAAACACCCCGTGAGGCCATTGAAGGTCTGCCTTTTTAATTGTATTTGTTTCTCTCTTTTCTTTTTTCTGCTAAACTGTTTTCTAGTTGCTGAAATGTTATGGTTGTAATTCTTGTTAAGTCAATCTAGTGAGTAATTGTGATTTGTGTTTAGTCGTGAATGTGATATAATGTGCTAGAGGATAATGAATTTAGACCACATACCTGGTCCGGTTCAAATCCTTTATGCAATATAGTTTTTTATGTGATTTGTAGATTTTCAAGTAGGACTTGGTTGGTGAGGTTCTGTGTGTGCTGTAATTTTCGTGAGGAAATGTTGTTCTTAATAATATTTTTTCACTAAATAGAGCCGGTCTCGCCGGTATTTATTGAAGCTCCTAGATGATTTAGTTATTTGGATGTTAACTGGGTATTTTTCTTGCTTTCTTTTTAAAAGCATACATTTTTTTATATTACGCAGTAGCTGAAATTGCAGTAATTGAGTGTTCTCATCTTTATGGGCTTGCCTTTGAACTGTGTAATATCAGTCCCATGGGAGTGGAGTTTCATGTTTTTACTCACATTACATCGATACAATATAGTTTATATGATTAGCCTGAGGAAATGCTAGTAGAGTTCTGAAAAGTTGAATTTGATTAATCTACTGTTGTCTACCAAATAGAGTGGTAAAAGAGGATGATCCTTACATTTTCGAGTAAGTTTTGTCTGTTATAAAGCCAGTGCAACCTTATATTTCTACCCTAACCTCCGTGTTCCATCTGCTTGTCAGAATCACATGGATATATTGGGGTTTTATGCTCATACCTTGAATTCCTCTTTGAATATTCTTAAACACCAACTAGAAATTATGATATGTAATATTAATTACTTGATTTAAGTCTTATTTCAGTGCTTCTAACACTTGATCTTTCCACTGTGCTTAGATTTGTGGGGTGTTCTTATGTTTTTGCATGGTAAAAGTGGAAAGAATACTTTTTGTTATCTGGGATATTTTTCTGGTGTCCCTGAAGTATATTTGCTAAACGTGGTAGTGTTAATTTCCTTGGTATTGCCATAATTTATTCTTACCACATTCTTCCTCATCCCCATATAGTATTATTCCCCTCGACAGAATGTATCTCATAAGTCCCTTCTGTAGTATGTCATATCCATTTCAACAACTGCTGTATGCTTGTTTCTATACTTATCACTGATACCCCATATTTTGCTCTTGCTCTTGATTTGCCCTTCACTTTTAATTTTTATTAAGTTAATTAGTTATTTAGGGATCTATGATTCATACAAGAAAATTTTCATCGTTTATACACAAGCCAAATTATAAGTTAATTATTCAAATTCTTTTCCAGGCACGACACCACAGAAAGAAACTAGATAATTTGTGCATACCGGGTATTAGACTTCTACAATTAAGAACTGCCTCGTTTTTCAACTATCACTGATGTTATACTGTTATGTTTGGTGTAAATGGCTAATCATTTGTCTACAGACAACGGAAGTAACACAATTAAGGTCCAATATTCTATGATTTACAAATTTGTAGCTCATATGATATTTTTGTATCTATCTTAGTATTGCTGTAGCTCTAATTTCTTGCTTCCCTTATGTCCAGCTACATATATTGACAAGAAATGCCCATTCACTGGGAGTGTATCCATCAGAGGCCGTATCATTGCTGGAACCTGCCACAGTGCTAAGATGGTGAGAACAATCATTGTTCGCCGAAACTACTTGCATTGGGTAAAGAAGTACCAAAGGTGCGACTTCCACAGTCCCATTTGACGATATTAGTATTACATTCTTGGTTTTATGTTTTCTTTAATTAGCTAATTTGTAGTGTTAATTAGATATGAAAAGAGGCATTCAAATATACCAGCGCACATTTCACCATGCTTTCGTGTGAAAGAGGGTGACCATGTCATCATCGGCCAGTGCAGGTTGGTATCAACATTTCCATCACTTAGTCTATCTTCTTGGATTAAGCGATTAAATGAAAGGAATAAAAAGATAAAGCTCAATGTTCCGTCAGATTCTAGAAACCCATTTTCCTTGGAATTTTGTTCTCCAAAATTCAAGAATCAAACTTAATCTTAGTTGATTGATAATGTTTAGTATGATTTTGTTAATGCTCTCTTTATGACACTGCGCAGGCCTTTGTCAAAAACTGTGAGGTTTAATGTTCTTAAGGTGATACCAGCTGGTTCGTCCGGTCGCGGCAAAAAGGCATTTACAGGAATGTGATTTATGCAATCCCAATTTCTTTTCTTTTATGCATTGCAAGCCTTTTCTTTCTTCAATTACACTCTTCTCTCGAGGGATTAATTTTGTTCTTTTGTGTACTTGACTTATTTATATATTCATACTCAATTATTAGCAGTCCTAGACATCTTTTCAACAGGGCCAGCCCGACTTATCAGGGGGCCTATAGATAAATAAAATGACTAATCAACTTAATTTTTTCTTTTTTCAAATTGTAGTATGTTTTTATAACATAATCTAAAACCCTTCACTGAGAAAATCAAATACTACAAGTATTGTGAAATGGAAGTTATACCACTATATAAACTAATCTACATTAATAGAGTTTACTCTTTATTTGTCAAAATTATTAAATAGATAAAACATAAAAGTAGAATATTTATGTTTTGCAACTCTGTTACAAGAGGGGTTCATCATTAAAACAAGCGGGTTGTATCAATTTTCGATATCCAAAGTGGTTTGGTAATTTTAGAATTGGTACCATGTGCCAACTGAACAGTTTGGTTCGGTAACAAAATATTTGAAACTGCAATTTTGGGTTTTTTTGGAATTCGTAGCTTTATTCAAACTCAATTAATCAAACTAAATATGAATCCTAATTTTTAACTTGATCAAGTATACCAAAATAAGAAAAAGAAAAAAGAAATTTGCACCTCCAAATAACTCTATCATCTCCAATGAATTTGATGTAATGTTGCAAAGTTACATTACAAGTATCATATTTTTTTGGTAAATATCAATAATGGTCTTCCTTATCATTAACTTTTTACAGAGTCCTCTTCTATATTATTTTCCACGTTAGTTTTCAATATAAATTATTTGTTTACTTAAGTCATTTTCAAGAAGTTCAAGGTGAATTAAAGTGTCAAAATAATTTTATGATGGATTAAATTGATAAATAAACAGTTTTATGAGGGACTAAAATAATTTTATGAGGGACTAAAGTGTAACATTATAAGTAAAAGATCCTCTTTAAATGATCAAATGAAATAAATAATTCATAGTGTGGACTAATGTAAAAAAAAAATACAAGAGGGACCACTCTGTAAAATAATAATAATAATAATAATGGTGTTATTTATAAATATCATATAAATATATTTATAGTGCAAACTTTTTAGTCCATGATTATTAAATTCAGTTTTTTACATAGGTAACTTAATATATTTAGTACCAATTCATAATAATTTTTATTATAATTTAAGTTCTGTATGCAACTAATTTTTTCTTGGTTCGTGCAAAATATATTAATATATTAATATGCCACTCCAAAAAGTTCAACGGGATCTTTTTTTTTCTTTTCTTTTAATTTTCTAGTTTGATTAGGACTTATATCATGATTGTTTATTAATAATCATTTTTGATAGCTTATGAAATTTATTTTTATCAACTTCTAATTTAAGTTTTCGTCAAATAAAAGAGATTGAGTCGTATAAATCAATTTTTTAGAGAGTGAATATATACAAATATGTTAAACTTAAAACGCAATCCCCAAATTGGGAAAGAAAATGTACAACTAAAAGCAGCATAAAACCACAAGTTAGTAGTAGTACCTTCTGTTCATCCAGCTCAAAACCCTCAACGAGATACCGTTTCTTTCTGGTTGTACCCCCGCGTTCTTCTTCATACAAATACGTATACTTTCACCCTATATACGCTGAATTTCAGGTGTGCTTCTACGTTTTGTTGTTAGGGCAGTGATTGCGATAGTTTCCATGAAAGCATTTATGGTGTTTGATGTCTTGTTCTGAATTGTTGATTTCTCAGTGGAGTACATAGGAATATTTTGACCTAATTTTTCAGTGCTAAACATTGTGCTAGCTCTTGCATATGGCTTTGACTCTTAATGTTTTTGATTCAGATACTTAGAAAAGCTGTTCTTCTTGTGCACGTTTTGTTCTTCATTCTCTGCATTCAAACATCATTACTTAAACTAAAAATACATCATTATGCCCTTGATTGAGTTCAACAAAGAGATTAAGAGGGAACACAGTTAGTTTTCATTCCTGATTCTACATTTGCTAACTTTGTTGTACATGTTAAGTAGCTGACTTTGGAATTCAGCAGATAAGTTACGTATTTTGGTGTCTCTTACATGACCAAACATTGTTTGTTTCGAAAGTTATTTTTGTTAATCACGACTCCTATGCATAACCATTTGTTCAAGAAATTTAAGTGATTGATGGAGCATGCTTGCAGAGCACGATGGGCACTGAAGTTGAGCAAGCAGCTGGTAGTATTCAGGACACTGTAACAACTCCTCCTTCCACAGCATCAACAAGCGGCCCAAAGACGTCCATGTTCGCCAAAAAATCAGGATTTGTCATCCCAAAAAATAAGCTATTAGGTTCATTTGTTCCTGTAGTTAGAGGCACTAAAAAGGGAGATGGCGATTCAGTTAAAGAGGAAGCCCCTATTCAGGTGCAGAGAAAAACCAAATGGGGACCTGATCTAACACTGGATACCACTGTTCGGAAAGCGAGAACATTGGCGTATCAGGTATGTCAGATTCTGGTTTCCTTTTTTAATATTTGGTTATCATGGGGTTGTATGTATACATGCTTTCTTTACTTCTTCCTGAGCCATAGTGTTCTGTTTTCGAAGATTTTTATGGTTAAGTAGGATTCTAATTAATAGATCTAGGTGGAGACACTTATAAAACCTAGTTTGTGGAAGGAATTTTATTGCTCAGTAGCAATTAAGAATCCTTTTTCGCATTGGGTGCAAATATGTCAGTGTCTTCTTTGTGAATGGCTCGCATCAACTTCACATCCCAGGCGACACTAAGTGATGATATTACTGCCTTTTTGGTGGTACATATTTTGGACAGACTCGGATCAATCAAATTTCAGAACAACTGACTTTAGGGACACTGGAAATTGATGACAATCAAGACTCTTTATCTACGTCAGAATTTCACGATAGGAAGTCTGATGATCATCAGTTTAGTGCTGAGGTCAGTTGATTTTTGTTCTCCCTTTTGTCTGTACATTTTACTTCGTATTCATGGTCCTTACACTGAGAGATATATATGATAGATATCGGAACAGCTGGGACTTGAAAGTCGTGAAATTATTGGTATGTCAAAAAACAGATTCCACAGATATATCTGTAGTTTTTCCAGTATTGTCTACTTAAATTGTTTATTTTTTATTTTATTTCAAGGTGAAATACTAAAATTAAATCCAAGCTATAAGGCTCCTGCAGATTACAAACCTATACTAAAAGAGGCGAAAGTTCCAATTCCTGTAAGTGGATATTTATACTTGCATTGCTTTTTATTTCCTTCTGATATACTATGTGTTATCACGAGCGCATTCCAAGCATGGCCAGCTGTAAGGTTTTCGACATGTCATTACTTGGTTTTGGGATGGAATCATGTCTCTGTTATATGATTGCAAAAGGAAAAAAAAAGGTTGTATTCTTTACTCAAATAACGTACTTTGAAGATGGATCATTCAAGGCACTCGTAGTTTTTCTGGAAAGCACTACTATACATTTGTTTTCCGGTAGTTTAATTAGTTCAAAAGAGATGTATTCTTACTAATTTCAGGGATTTAAGCAAAGATTGGTTTAATGTTTTCACGATTTAAACAGGGAAACAAAATCTTCTGCTTTATGAACTCTATTTTACCAATAAGTCAAATATGTGAGCATTTGTGAAAATTATAAAGAATGTATAGTCACTGTATGCTTTTCCTTTCTTCTAGCAGTTTAAAGAGATTAAAAAGTCACGATCATGATGTTATCCAAATAATTTACCATCATAAGAAACTGAGTGTTAAAATTTTGGCGGGAAGCTTATAAAGATTTGGGCATTGGACTAGCAGGATAAAGTTTAAACAATGCGTTTGGAAGTTGTTCTTATTATGTATTAGTTGAGATCAACACATGTTGGAATCCCAATTTATTCTGAATTTCACATATAGAGAATGTAAAATATATCCATGTTGCAGAGATAATTGATGCATAGAAAAAGGGATTACTGTAGTAAATCCTTCAATATAAGGTTCTATATCTGATGTTATGAATTCTTATGGGAGCCTGTGTAAATTTGTGTGTGCAGATCAAAGAGTATCCTGGGTACAATTTTATTGGTTTAGTATTTGGCACTGCAAGTGATAATCAAAAGCGACTGGAAAAGGTATCTTCTGTTCATTACTTATTTGAGCCTATCTATATTTGAGTTAATCAATATTACTACCCAAAATATGCAGAAGTCTGAAAATAAATGTTATTCTTGCTTTGTCATGGTAACTATGCCAATTAGGAAACAGGAGCAAAAATACGTGTCTATGGCACAAAGGCAAATATGGGAGGAAAGGTAATCAAAATATTCTTTTTTTTAACCATTTCCTCAGTCAATGTCCTCAATGTGGCATCATTTTCGTATTCGGCAACTAATTTTTTCCTATAATTTTCAGTTTGAAATAACTCTAACAGATGGAAAGGAAACAGTCAATGCTTATGAAGATCTATATGTACATGTATCAGCTGACACGTTTGAGAAAGTTGATGCTGCTGTGGCTTTGATAGAACTATTAGTCACTCCAGTTTCAGTAAGTTCTAAACCACTAACCAAAAGATTTAGCTTTTCTAGACTTTTACTTTGTGATCTTATTGGTATAGTCACGTTGCTGCTTTATATTAGGTGAACCCCGTGTCTTCTTCGTCATCGACCATGGTTTCTGGTGTTAATATGAATAATCAACCGAGTCAAAGCACACCTAGCTCCATTGTAGCACCGATAAACCAAGGAATGGCTCAGCCATATACCGGAACTTTACCACCTCTACAAGGTCAAATTCCACAATATCCTCAACCGTGGTTATATCGACAGTCTGGACAACTCTCCCCTGCAGTTTCTTCTGCACCATTACTCACTAACCCTGTCCAAGTATCTTCCTCACCTTTTCAACCCTCAACCACCCCTTCGTTAATTGGTCCACGACCAGTCATGGCACCGAGTTTCAGTTCGGTATGGGAAAATCCTTCTCTTCTTCATTCCAGACCTCAATTTCCGCATGCTTTACAGTCACCACACTTGCAACAGGTGCCTCTTCTAGGCCAAAGTAGTGGACCAAGAAATACTCTTGGGCCTCCACATAATGTAAGGCCATTCATGTCGGCATTGCCTCAGCCATCTACTTTTGAATCCAATAGATGGCCGCAGTCACCAATGAGTACTTCAGCATCTCAAGGTCTAACCAACTTCATGCCAATGGCTTCACAAAACACAGCCTTCCCTGGAGCATCTGCATCCGCACCTTTTGCGATTCAACCTCCACAAGTAGCAATTCCAAGACCCCAACAACCGAATTCTGGTGATTTTACTTTCCAGCCTCACCGCCCACCTAATGAAGCAGCTTCTCAGGTTGCCTGGCAAAGCAGTCAACATGCTCATCATAATATAACACCTCAAAATCAATCTGGGCAGGCACCACCTCAGCCTCCATTGATGAGGCCCATGAATTCTTCTCCCGTTTTCCCGAGGCCTCATATGAATTTACCAATGCAACAAATTTATACAAATTTTGCTGGGAATCCAATGGGCCCTCCACCTCCACCTCCACCACCACCAAGACATCCGGCAGTTCAAGGTCATAACTTTCTTCCGCCTCACCCTATGAATAATTCTGCTGGCCCTTTTCCTCCCAGACCAGGAAGTCAGATGCATCTTCAACAAAATCATCCCTATGGTGCAAATCGACCACAAATGTTTCCTACTCCACATCAGCATTTTGGGAATCATCCCATAAGGCCATTTGGTAGCTCTTTTGGTGGTCAACAAGTATATGATCCTTTCTCTCCTACTTCAACGTCTTTCAATCCTCGAATGAGCGGTAATGCAGCAAAGCTACAAAACGAAAACGACCCTGAGTATGATGATTTGATGGCTTCTGTTGGAGTTCAGTGATTTATAATATAAATGCACTATTTTTTGAAGTTGAGGGTGGATGGTTCATCTATGACTTATATCTGTTGTACATCCGGAGATTCTTTTATAACTCTTGGATTGTACCAATTGAGATAGCAAAGTTGTTATCAGGTGATTGTAATTGTTAATCTGTACTCTTACGTTTAACGTATAGAGTGTGAAGAGAGAGTACTCTCCAGAAGGGAACTTTTTACGGGTTTAGAAATTATGCTTGTTAAATGTGGTGACCTTTTAACACACACTTGAGCTTACTTAAGTCTGTCTGAAAAAGAATGTTATTTCTGCTAGGAATTTGATTATATTGCTTAGTTTTAACGTTTCACATTTGGAAAAAATAAAATTTCTAAACTGAGGAATGTTGATTATAAAAGTATTAGAACGCGAGAATCAAAATTGAAATTATGATTTCTTTCCTATAATGCGTGCGCATTGCACGTCGGGAAGGATTCAATAGGAGAGTACACAACAAATAGCGTGCTCTGGTTGGTTAAGTTAAATTTGGCAAATACTCTCATATGCAGATACTCATGCAGTTACCAATAGGGCTGTGCAAGGGAGTGGATTTTAATACGAATTCGATCCACATTAACTGATTTTTTAGCTCGTCATCCAAGTCGATAATTAATTCTTTCTATTCTGAAGCTCTGTGCAATAAATCAAATATTTACGGAATTAATCAATTTACAACATTATCCCATTAACATAGAAGAGTAATTTGCAAATAACTTTAGAAATAAGATGCTATGTTGATAACAACTACTTAGATTGGGTATGTAAAATGCAGCAATTTCAAAATAGGAAATTAAGTTTGAAAACTATGAGCCAGCAACATAAGTGTTTCTATCCGTGGTAATAATATAATATATACAATTCGAAGATATTTAAATTTCAAACAGAAGGACCAGATCTAAGCACCCTTTCAAGTCTCTCGGCCTTGGCATAATCATTTTCTGATAGAGGGCCAGCCGGAAAAGGAGTGATCTCCACCGTTAAGTGAGGGGTCGGGAGCTCATCAAATAAAGCGCGGACATTATTACAACAAACGCTTTCTCCATGAGCATTTTCTCTCCTAATTTGACACCCCTAGAAGAAGAAAAATGATATAAGTAATTAGGAAGATCTAATAACTTGATATCCAAACCAAATCTTTTATGGTGGAGCAATGATGCAAAGAATGATTGACACAAACCAATGAAAGTATAATGCGTTTTAGCATAATTTAGAATTAAGGATTTGAAGCTAAGCATTTCTTATCCATAACAACAATCAGGAAAATTTGTGTTTCTAGTCCTACAGGACCGCCCTCAGGAGTACCATCACCATTTTGGACTCATACTTTACTTTTGATCTTAATTTTCTAATATATCTTGCAATTTTGTTCCCATATTCTTTCCTTCCAATTTGGGACAAAAAACTGAAACAGTCCATTGGGACCAAAAGTGCTACACAGAGATCATCATATAGAACCTAAAGTACAGTTTTGTCAAGTGCGAGAACCAAACTGCAAACAGCATTGAAAATTTGAGACCAAAATTGCAATGTTATAAAATATGGGACTAAAAATGCTTAGGTCCAATACTGAGACACTAAAGATGCAATTATTCCTAACGAATCCACAACACTTGTTTAGGATCATTTTGATTTCCATACAGATTTCAAATCTTCAAGTAAGCATTCTATACTATTCTCAAAATCTTTTTCAAATTAAAATCCGTCACTCCAAGTTATTACCTTGTGTGATGTGGCATCTCTAAATTGATCATCATCTGATAGTAAGGATGCAATGGCTTTAAGTAGACGTCTTCCTTCGGATTTAGAGGGGATTCTGTAATTTCGCCTAAGGGTACCTTTTGTTGTAGGGTGCCATTTGCTCACTAGTTTTCTTCTGTCAGCTGCCTCTTTTTCTGTAAAAAGAAGATAACAACTTGGATCATGAATCTTCAAACATTAGAATATGAAACCAAGAGAAAGTAATCCTCTAGTTTGTAAAGATGTAAATTTTTGGATTTCCAGAGAGCAAGATTATCTTGAAGCAAAAAAATTGAGATGTTGTAGTAGTCACAAGAAAATTAGCAAATAGTGAAATACACTCCCATTAAATGAACTAATAGTACATTCTAATATTCCAAATCAGTCGTTCCTTTCAAGCATGACAATGAAAACGATTCTTGATTTTTATTTCCACTTTTGGATACAAGTTCCCTCCAAATTACCACGAATGGATGGTCGAAAATCTAAAACAGTTCTTGTGCAGGAGAGAAATCAAGAAAACAGGAAGTCATTAATTGTCTTTTGTACGTTAAGCCTGTGCCGGTATAGCATAAATCAGAATAAAAAGAGTAGCTTTCGATATTTTTTAAGCAAACAAGTTCATTTTACCCGAACTAATCATGCTAGAAATCAATCCTTTTCATTGTTTCTCCTCCCATAATCAAGAGGTTACTGGTTTGACAAAAATACGGTTCAAGCAACTTACTAAAATACAGAATGGCAATAATGAGGTCTTATTTCAGTATTAAATATAGTAGAAAATTTCTTAAGAAAGTTGATTGAATATGTTCTACACTCTAACAAGTGGCCTTCTATCAACAACTAAACACACTTTTCTTCTATATGCAAAATCTTACTACGAGACGAGGAGAAAATAAAGTTGAGCATTGCTCACTCAAGAGCAAATCAAGTAAAAACAGCACATCTGAAATCTTGCAAAACTCAATGATCAAATAATGATTTCCAATTTTCCATATACACCATAAGAATAAACAAATTGACAAATTTAAAGAATTAGAAAGACATTAAATCCTACAAACCTGGTTTGCTTAACTGATCAAACCACTTAGAGAACCCCAAATCATCAGCTCCAGTTTCCAAATCTAATCAACACACCAAAAAAAAAAAAAAAAACCTTCTTTCATATTTCAAAATAACATAGTACAACAAGAAAAGACCACCTTTCAAGAACCCACAAAAAATAATAATCTAAATTTCGTAATATTTGATAAAATGGATACATAAGAAATGCTACCTGATAAAAGTGGATTAGTAGGAGATCCAACCAAACCAGCTTTTAAAAGAGCATAGAAAATGCAAAGGCGTCCAGCCCACAAAAATGGGGCCTCGAGCAAAGTTGCACGAGGTGTTGCTATTGGTCTATTTTTACTATTGCCATTACTGTATATTGAAGTGTTTCTTGATTTATTGTTTCCAAGATTAAATCTTTTGTCAAGAACAGGCAAAAACAGAGTCTTGGGCAAAGAAAACACAGGTTCTTGGTTCAGATTCTTGGAGTAGTGATAATTGAAGGCGGCGTTGGTGCTTTGAAGAAGCATTTCTGTGTATACTTTTTCAGATTTCTACTTTTTTAGTATTTTGTTTGTATTTGCTCATGAATATCGAGCCAGGAGGTGTTGTATAATGGTGCCACGACGTCGTTCCATGGGGTACATTATGTAATCATATCTTCACTCTAAGATATTCAATGTGGGGTAATAAGATAATGGATAAGGTTCGAATTTTTGTATTTTGATATGGACTTTTCACGTGGAACCTTTTAAATGTTCAATTTTTATTTGATTTATATAGAAATTAGTTCAAAAGATTACTCGGATTTTAATTCGTATTCAACTTGATTAATGCATGTACAAATTTTGTTTGTATAACAATCAGTCGGAAATTTTCCAACGCAAATTTTAAGTATATCAAAACAAATTTCAACAATATATTAGTAATTTAGCAACATATTGATGAGTTGCAAAATCAAATGGAGTAAGGAGACAAAAGAATAGCTAAATACGAAACCACCCAAAATTTGATCAAATAAACCTTACCTCGTCAAATATTTGTTAATTTCAACCTCACTACTTCAGAATGTTTCATGTATAAAAGAGATAATCTCAAACTTTAACTACCAAGATCATGATAAAATTACATAATGTACAAGCGGAATAAATATCTAGCTTGCTTAACACCAAAACTTCCAAGAACAAATGATCGACATCGTTCAAATCTTCACTAATCGAACATCGCTTTGCCCAAATGCTGTTCCACAACCGGGACACTTGCGATGCCGTATTTCCAAATTCTTTTGGATGCATTGATTGCAAAATAGATGGAAGCATTTCAAAATTACAACCTGCCAAACAGAACCTCAATTAGCCAGCGCAATAAAATTTGTAACTTTTAAGTACAAAAGTTCAAGACCAAATCAGATACACCAAGAATTCACTCAGTTCATGAAGCCATCAAGAGGAATTAGTTCTCCTAGGTCAGAAAGGACAAATTTCAAGAACGTAGAATGATCAAAGGCAATTTGGACATTTAACAATAGTTATGATAGAATAGAATTAATAGATTGATATGATGCTTATATATATTTCCTTACAAGAGGAAACTATATTTAGCATGCTCCTTAAGGAATTCATAAGTCAACAAGGATATTAATGTCATACCTCTTTAGGCCGATCAAAGCACACGCCACACTTAAGAACACTCTTACAATCTTTTATCTCTTCTTGGAGTTTCTGTATTGCTTCCTCCCCGGTTTCAGAAATCAGCTTATCAACTGTTCTATTCAGCTCCATCATTTCTTCATCAAGCTTCCTTCTCTCGTTTCTGTAATAAAACCATGTTAAGAAATATTATGGTCTCTGATATAGAATTTCGAACCAGCAAGCTCATAAATCTAATACATGAGTAATACATCCTTCAAATGTTTATGGTCACATTATTTTATACGTGGATGGTATCTAAATACGTGAAAATAAAAAATTTGAGATGATCCAATACAATAGCAGACAAAAATGATCCAATAAACAGGCTACCTTTCACTATCTAACTCCTTTTGAATATCGTCTATTTTTCGCTGGATCTGCTCATGTTCCTTCTCAGATGACAATACAGAGGATTTCAGCATCTTCAGTTCCTTTTCAGCATCTCCTAATTCCCACTTCATCGCTTCAAGGCTTACGCTCATGTGCCTGTCTTCTTGAATAGAACTTAAAGCTTCTAGGTGGTGAATTTTCATCTGCAGGTCTTATCTTGATTTGGATGGGGTAATTGGAGAAAAACAAGATTGCTTAGTGTAGAGAACAAATTTACCTGCTCCTCACTTTGAGCGATTCTTGACTTCAAAGATTCAAGTGATCCATTAAGCTGTTGAAGTTGCTTTGCTAACGCCTGCTTCTCAGAGATTAATTTGTTTTGTGATTGCTTTGATTTCACACTATCAGACACAAGCTGCAAAATGGAAAGCCAAAAATATCAGGAACAAGGTTTCATCACTTACCAAGAATAAGTGGATTGTATATTAGAAGCTATCAAATGAAGGAATGATAATGATACTCGAACGACAAAAGATACTTAAAATGAGACCTTAATATTATATTCATCCCTTTCAGTCACTTGCTGCAACAGATGCTGGTTTTGTGTCTGCATGTCTTCATAAGCTTGACCAATAGTCTGTGGGTAGAATTGCATAATTAAAAAAAGCACCAAGGAAAGGGGAAAAAATGGAAAGCTCACATATTCGAAATATTAACCAAATTCAAGTAAAAGTCCACAGATGGCAATAATTTGGCACCTCCATTTCGGATATATAGGACTCTGTCTCTCCTTCTTTGATCTTTATTGCTTCTTTGAGCTCTAAAACATCTCTGTATGTAAAATAACAAAATACCTGTCAAACTGAGAGAACTTGCAAAAGAGCATGAAGATTCAAACCGAGAAAGTTGAAATTGAAAGCAAAATATACTTTGCTTGAACTTTTACCCTGTGTTGTTCTTAATTTTCATTTTTTCGGTGATGTGGGAGGGGGAGCGGCATCCAAGAAGTGGGTTGGGCTGGGAGGGTGGTAAGAGACTTACTATTACGGTTACATACTAAGATGATTCAGCAACGGAACCTAATCATCTAGTTTGACAAATTAAATTGCACGTATGAACATTTTCAACATCAATTTTCGCATATTGAAAAAAGGAGAAATATTTCATTTAATCATTCATGTTGCATTTCTCTTTCAGAAAAAAAGATGATAGAACTGACTAGGACAAAAGAAAACTACTTCTGGCAATGATGCCTCGGGGTGTGGGTCCAGCCACTTTCTTAATAACTAGGCGATAGGCTTATATGAATAAAAATTCTTCCAATTCCTCCCACATAGGAGGCATCAGTAATCATTTGAATAAAGTTGTACACAGGTAGCAAATTTATTTTACATCAACTAAAGTCTAAAGCATAGAATTAAACATTGGCCCTGTTTGGATCCATTTTGGCTGAAGTGTTTCGTATTTTCACTGGACCAACCATTGTTTGGAACGGTTTTCACGGACCCAAACTCACGAAACAATGTTTCAGCTCAAAATAATACGGTAATTTTTTCAACCAAATCAATCATCATACAATATAATACTATCATTTAATTATTTAGAAAACATGATTTGACATCTGCCACCTACATTCTCACCCCAGAGCTCCAACATCCAAAATACATCCAAACCACAACCCATATTTTCAAACCCAACTCACCATCTAATTAACATTATTTTACATTCAAAAGATTCTAACCAAAATGCATCCAGATCATGTTTCAATTGTTTTGCTCAAATTTTAAGAAAATCTTCAAAATACGTAACCAAATTTTTTTCACCCAAACCAAATGAAATTGGTCCAAAATACATCCAAACAAGGCCATTATGGTTGGCTTATCTCACTTTCATCTGAAACAGTAACTTCCCAATGCACGTGTAGATATAGAAAGCATAGTGAAATGAGGAACCTGTCAGAAGCATCTAGCTCGGCCCTTAGTTCAAAGATTTCGGCTTCAGCAACAGAGAGCCTCTGCTGGCATGCTGCCTCAGCTTCATAAGCTGATTTTACTCTTAATTCCAAGCTATGTTCATTTAGAGCATTCCTTAAAGTCTCAGCTTGCAATCGAGCTCTATGTTCTGATTCTTTAATCTCCGTCAAGCCTCTTCCTCAAAAAAAAAATTGAAAAAATCTATGTCAAGAAATGTAGATTCACATGCAAAGTGAGATTATGTGTGAGATTATGGGTGTGTATATACACTGAAAGTTTCTAGACATGCGCATACAACTGTAGACATAAATATCTGTGTATATGTATACATTTAATAAGCCTGTCTTGAAATGACTATCTTTCCCGTATTTTTTCATCTAATGTCTGGAAATAATATATATAACTACCTGTTATCATAAATATGCTGACCCAGCATATCCACGAAAATTTCCAGCTCTTGTTTTTCCTTCTGCATCTTTTCAGTCTGCACAATCCAGTTCTCTCAAGTCAATGAAGTATGGTTATAGATTTCCAAGAATACAAAATAGTTGACGGGGGAAGAAAAAAATACGATGATCTTTAAAGACTTGATCTCCCCCATCTGCCGTGCACATTCATCAGCCAAAGTCTTCGATTCAGTAGTCTGCCAGTAAGAATCGGTTCTCTTAATTAATAATCGTGAATGAAGTTCACTTGTAAACAATACTAACAAAGCTAGGACAGTCAAAACATGGTAAAAAATGACCATAGGACTTTCTTGCTACTCCCAGGAATCCAAAAAGATCTTGATCCAAAAAACTTTTTGGGCATTGTAATAATGCTGCCGCTAAAACTTCAGAGAATTAGGAGTTTGATGCTAAAATATGGATCAGTAAATAAAATATATACAAATAATGTAGTCAATGTCACAGTTAACTCAAAAGGATTTACTAGACAAAGGAACAAGATTGCATAAGTTTGACAATCACCAATTTAAGAACTTGTAGATGAGCAAGCATACAGTTTTGAGTTCAAGAATAAAATTTGTTGAAACAGAGTTGCAACAAACCATGAGCTTTGATATAAGCCAACCTTTTCCACATTTCTGAATATACACTCTAAAATTCAATTCACATGGTTATTTTCTTTCTTTATTTAAGTTTATGGTGTTGCTGGTAACAACATTAAGTTGGATATTTATTAGAAAAACTTCATAAAACGAGTTAATTTATGTGGCCCTTTATCTAACATAGTCTACATGATTGCTCTCTATTTGCAGAAGCTAGCTACATACACCAAATAAACACAGCTAAACTATTTGCCCCAATAAGAACATGCCGGTCTAAGACAGCAAAGCAATATAGATTGGAGCAAGGGAAAACCTTTATGTCTAGTAAGGCACTGAATGATTGCGCTTTCTCGTGCAATGAGACGGCCTCTTCAGCTGTTGTCTTCCACTTGTTCAACTGGCTTTCCATCATGCCCATTTCTTTTGACAAAGCTGATGACATTACCTGAAACTCTTCTTTGACATCTTCTTTTCCTGAAAAGGAGACGACTTTTAAACCAGATTGTAAGCATCCACATTTACAAAGTGTAAGTAATAGTTGATCAACCTGAATCTTGCATAGTTTCTTCCACTTTTATCTCCAATTCATTCTTCTCAATGACACATGTTTGCAGTTGATTCTGTAGTTCTTCAACCTTTGACTCAGAACTATCAATTGCACTCCTTGCAGCATCTAGGGACTCTGCTTTTGCAATCAAGTCTTTCTCCCTTCGCATGATGAAAGGCCTTTCAGCCTATAATGTTGCTTTTAGCAAACATCGTATAGTTGAAACTATTATAAAATTTTAATATGAACTAGCTTACTTGCAACGATTCTGTTAACATTTTATAGCGTTCTGCCTCGGCATTCCAGTGCTGGAGCTGATCATTCAGTAAGGAGAAAGGGCGAGATGCATAAACATGCTTGTCCTCCTTCAATTCATTCTGCATAAACAAAGTGTTTGCATGTCACCAATTGGTAACATTATAAAATCTATGTACAGGTTATAAGAGTTTCTTTATTAAACCTGAAGATCCTGGAGCTGCTTGGACAAGGTTAGATTATCTTCACGTGCGTCTTGAAGCTCGGAAAAGCGGTCTTCTGCCAGTACCTGCATCGTGTTTAACTTTAAGAAACCATGCTCATAATCTATCACACAATTATGAGAGGGCAAGAGCAGATTGGATTCAGTCAAAGGATGAAAACCTTAATCTCCTCAATAGATTCTTTTAGTTCTCGTAAACGCTTTGACCTATCGGCTGGTTTTTCAGGAGACACAGTTCCATTTTCAACATTAGGAACTATAACTGGAACAGGAATGGGAACCTGCATTCCGGAAAGTCCAGCTTTCTGCATTTTTAGATTAATTAGTTTTCTTCTACTTTCTTCAAGTTCCGCCATGCTTTCCTCCAGCTCCCCTACAAACACAACAAAGTACTACATTAAAAAAAAAACCCTTAGATATCTTAGAGTTCAGCTATTACACTTGATATGCATATTTGTCCATACATACAAAACCAATACTCCAGAAGTTGGAGCTATAAATGCACTATCTTCAAGACCTTTGATACAAAGATATAAGCAAATAGAGTTCACTACCAGCAAGTCGTTTTATCTCTAACTGATCAACTGAATGGTTGTCAATGTAAGTTTGAATCTCATCAGCAAATTGTTTGTGTTTGGTGTTAAGAACACCAACAACCTCATGCAATTGACTAGCTTCCTCAGTTATCAATTCCTCAAGCTTATGCAACTGGATAATAGCATCTGAAAATAACAGAACAACACACATGGGTAATATACTTTCTTGCACAATATAAAACACTGAAGTGCTTTTGCGGCCATGTATGTGAGCACACATATTTATGCAACAATTGACAAGAGGAACAAAGATTAAATTATCAGTCTGCTTGTCTTGGACTCTAATAACCTTCTGAAGATGGTTTCCCCAGCAGAACCTGAGCTATGTCCTGAAATTTAGCTCTCTGAGAATCAATAGCATCTTCTAGTAATTTCATCAACTCCCTTGTAGATGTTTGGCGCGATTCAAGAGCTTCTTTGATATAACCAATTGACCCATCAGTTTCACTGGTTTCAATAGCATCTGCTTCTAATAGCCTACAAAGAAATATATCCTCCGCAGGACATGATGGTATAGAGCCTAAGGGGAAGTCAGTACTTTGAAAATAGAAGTAAGATACTGTTCAATCAGGAACCAGCAAAACCCAAATATTACCTCGAGAAGATTCTACTCTATCCAAACTTTGTAACGCACATTGGCCAGCCCCAGCTTGTGCGCCAAGTAAAATTATATCGTCAATCAACTACACAAATTCATATATTTAATTAATAAAGAATGCTATTATAACGTACCATACAATTTTACAAAGAAAATAAAATGCAGGAAAGAGATTTGAAATGGGTAACCTGGTTCCAGACTCCGTTCACTTTTATCAACATCTCATCATACGAAACTTGCTTCTCTTTTAATTCTTTGATTTTAGATTCAAGATCATGTAAATCTTGCTTCTGTGTTTCCAATTGCTGAACAAGTTTCTGGTTCTGGTACTGAAGAACTGCCGCATCAACCTGTCAAAGAATAGTTTGACGAATTGGTGTTTAGTCTACAGCAAATCCAAATCAATTTAGAGAATTTACTCAGAAGATATCTTATTGATTGATCATTTCAGGAGCCACTTAGACGGATATTCACGTCTGAGTTACAAAACAAACTCACAGGAGGCAATATAAACAACAGTTTTAAGTATGAGCTGCATCAAAGAAACAGCAGAATTTTTTGTATACAAACGAAATTGGAATAATATAAAATTGTTCAAATTTCTCCATAATTTCTATTTTGAAAGAGCTCTATTTAGCTAATTTAATTAATACCGAGACTGTCTAAATAGGCTTAGAAAAACTAAAGAGAAAATACAGTGTGTCTGGTAATCAAAGATAAAGCATGGAGGTTCAAGGGAGACCTCGAGAAGTGTCTGCAATAGTAAGAACTCACTAGACAGACTGCATAAGGATTTCAATTATGCTTATAGGCAAATAAGTTGATCTCCATAACACAGGTCAATGCTTAAGAAGGTTGAAATTTAATTTGGCTTTGGTATAGGCATAGAGATCCATGTTTTACATGCTGGGCAGTTAATAACACAAACCTGATAGGCAATTACATTGGAACCATGGCCCTTGAAATAACAGGATCTAAAACTTTATCATACAATCCACATCATCTTAAGTACACGTATTTGGCCTTCACAACAGTAATTCAAAAACTTTATTAGTGGCCATGATGGATCTATACTCACTATCATAGTTGTTAATAGCAAAAGGCGACGCGAAGCAACAAGGCCTCGCCTTGCTTTGGAACGAAGCGAGGCGAAAAGCGTTAGCTTTTCCCGAATGAAGCACTCATGTACAATTTAATATATATATATCAATTATAATAATATATTCTCCAAAAATAAACTATAATCATATAACATAAATGAACAAATATAAAGACAATCAATATATAATAAAATTGACAAAGTAAAAAGGGAAAGTTTAGTAAAATTATAAAAAATAAAAATTAAAAAAAAAAAAAGAGAGAAAGAAATCTGCAAACCCTAATCTTCCTTATCTCATTTTACCCCGCAAACACTAATCTTCCTTTTTTATTTACTGGAAAAAGTCAATAAATCGAGGCCTAGTTAAAAAAGGCAACTTTTTTTTTTAATTTCCTAAACCCATCACCTTCAATTTCTGGAAAAAGCGCCGTTTTGCTGAGCTATGATGCGCCGTAACCCCGGGAAAAGCGCCGCTTTTCCCAAACCCTAAAAATAAGGCAAAGCGAGGCGAGGGGAGGGCGAGTCGCCCTGAATCGCGCTATATCAAGCGCTTCAATCGCTTTTAACAACTGTGCTCACTGTGTAAAGAAATGGCACGTGAAACGAATTTGTTGGTTGCAAGTTATTCCATCTTATGACATGTAATCTACAGGACAAATATGATCTTGACTCTTGACCGGGCACTTTAAACAATTCCTTAAAAAAGCATTTGAGATGAGACAAATTACGGAGCCATAATGACATAAATTCTTGAAATTAAGCAATTCATCTCCTTTTTTGGAGGTAACTTAGAAGCATTTAACAAGGAATTTCTTTTGAAACCATATCATCCCATCAACAAAAGAGTCAGTATCTCTTACTCTAAAATGTGAGCTTTGAATTCTCATACCAATGATGTAACCTGACAGTCATACAAGCTTTGTACTTGCTTAGTGGATTGTATGTTATATGACAGTAAAAAGTAATCCTCAAAGCTTCATACAGTGAATGAGAACTAAAGGTCCATTTTCTTCAATAACTTATATTTCATAAATAGGATTCAAATTACATAGAAGGGTTTCACACGTGAAATCCGTAGATGCTTATTTCCCTGCTTTACTATATTTTTCAAAAGCGACTAAATCCACTAACAATTTACTTAATCAAGGACATCTATTTAATTCAAAAGCACCATGTAGTTCTATTCCAATACTTACAGAAAATCATAACCACATTATTAATAACAATAACTTTATATTTTTTCTGGGCATCCATTTTCGTTGTAATTATACTCCAATACTTACATAACTCAATACCACATCTTAATAACAATAACTTCATCATTTTATGAGGTCTATCTTCTTTGTAATTTTAGTCTAGTATATCATTACCACGTCCCATTTTCAACAAAACCCAGATAAATCACATTTAGAAACAATTCCAACTTCAATAATGGCTGTCATGTCAGCCCATGTTCCCATCCCAATAGATCATAATTCAAGAAACCCCCAAAAACACCTTAAAAACCCTAATCCACACTTAAATCTTAGATTAAAATCCAAAATCAAGGTTCTAATTAAAAACAAATAAAAAACATTTCAATATCCCCAAACAGACACAACTAAAATTAGAAACACAAAACAATACTGATACTTGCATAACAGAGATAACAGGTAAAATCGACGAAATTAGCAAACTTATTACAGGTTTATTGTCATCGGATGGAGGAGAAGAAGAACTGCGAGCCATTGAAGAGTTGTTGTTGTTGTCGTGGTGACGGCGCTTTTGCTGTGGTTCTTCTTCTTCTGGTTCCATTTAAATAAAAATATATGTAATCGCCTCAACCATTACATGAACAATTTGATTACCCTATTTTATGTTCCTAAATACTATATATATTATTTTGCTGCGTGTAGAATTCAACAGTTAGTGAATGGAATGTCTAATTGTGGCCTAGACTGTTGGGGAAGAAGACTGAATAAGTAGAGTGGAAAGACAACTTTAGCAGAAGAACTTGTTTTCTGAAATAAGTTCCATTTCTTTACAGCGATAATTGCAAATATGTATTGTCTTAGGAAGAATTCAAGAAATTATAACCAATTTTTGTGAGTGTGCGTGTGTGTGTGTGTGAGAGAGAGAAAGAGAGTTGAAGTGGATCAGAACTCAGAACCTCCTACGGTCCAAGAGTATGGGCTGCAAAATGGGCCAACAAAGTTTTTTGAAATGAGGTTGACGAGGAATTATATTTGGGCTGGGCTTATTTGATTTAATACGATTGTAGTTCATCAATTTAACCAAAAAGGAAAAGAAAGAGGAAATACCACTCAAATTCTAAATCCAATAGACGCTTTGTTTAGTAATTAGAATTATGCTTCCAATTAGAGTTGATAATCGATCACAACTCATGCGTCAAACTCGACTCAGTCTGACCTTATTTCTTATACTTTTTCTGGGAAATTCTGTTAGAAATCGAGTTTAGTCGAATTTAAAGTATTCATATGATAGGTGTGCAATATATTTATATTTGGGATTTGATGTAATTTTTAGGAGAGTGATAATTGATCAATGACAAAATAAATGTAATACCTTTGTCTTGTAGTTGGATGATACTTATTTTCCCTTCTCAAGTGCACAAAATCTAAATTAAAGAGAATCAACGTTTATCTGGATCAAATTAAAAGTAAATAAGATATCTAATGTTTTTTATTAGTTTTACGGAACTGGATCCTCAACATTTTACGTCCCACATTTATGGATTAGAATTTCATTTTGATAGTATGTTTGGTATGTTTATATTAAGAACTTTTCTATGTGATACATTTGGAGAAAATGTATACCCAAGAAACATGTTCAAGTATAAAATATTCTATATTGTATTTTCACTTCGATTGATAAAAAAAATAATCTTTTTGGTGTTTTTGGTGACAACGTATGAAATTTTTTATTCATGCCTGCACTTCATTGGCCACAATACCAATCATCTCATTCCATTTAATATGAGACAAAAAAAAAATGCAAAACTAAAACAGTTATATGGGACAGAAGGTGCAATTTTACAAAGTGAGAGACTAAAAATGTAATTTTTTAAGCTGGGACCAAATAGGCAATTTCAAATTAAAAGATCAGAAGTTTAGAGGATTATATGGAATTAAATATACAAATTTATGATAGTTAATTCCACAAGGGCAACCGAATTCAGAAAACCTATATTGAGAATAATAGTTAATATTTCCACTAATAGAAAAACAAATGAAAAAATATAGGAAGAAATTGCATCGCCAATAGTTGGGAATTGCTAATTGAGCAAAATTAAGAATGTAAGTTAAAAATATATTCTAATCTGGCTAACTACCAAAGAAGCTAAAACATCTGGATACATTTTTTGATCTTTTGTTTTATAATATGTGAGACTAAATCATACTAACCATTCATAAGATTTAAAATTGTTTACACTTTCGTTCCTCATAAATAATATAGGACACCAAAATTTAATTTCGACTAGAACTCCAGAATGATAGGGCCGGTTCTATTAAACACCTTTCAACTGTAATTTAATTATCAAATTATCAAGACGCAGGATTAAATAATGTCTGACTTTTTGACACACTCCATCAGTTTTAATATATGTGTTAGGGGGATGACCGATCTACATAATTATTTCTACACAAAAGATAAATACTAATAGTAAATATTTAATAACTATGCTAGGAGAAAATATATGTGTTATTCACCTTTTTCTTTTTCAAGTATTACCAAGAAATTCTTATTTGTAGCAAGATTTTGTGTGAATTTTCAGTTTTGTGTAGGAAGAGCGATGTTTAATTTATAACATGTTTAGTGTACGAATAAATCAGGAATGAGCGGTGATGATTAGCGGAGTTGTAGATGATCTAGGGACATAATGTTCTTTTCTAAAATGTTGCAGAGAGTTTTTAAATTTTTCTCATTTTTGATTTACACATATGCTAATTGAAAAAATATTAATCGTAGTGATACCCACCTTCAAAATGTGTACCTCACACTCACTAATTGGACATTTGGACGGAGGAGATTCACTTTCAAAGTTTCGTGGTGCACTGGAAATATTGACCGTTCACGTTAAAGAAAATTAGAAGGGGTTATTTCAATTATTTGTGATATGTATACCTTGTGAATGAATACTAAATGTTATAAATCCGGATGCCTGGAAATTGTTAAGTCAGACTTGATCGCACAAATCCAAATTCAAATTTTAAAGATGTCCCGTGGATCTTTCCTACTACAAACGCATAAATAACTTTGTCTTCTTAACTCAATTAATTATTCTTCTAAAAAAAATTATTTAATTAATCTGTTTTCTTTATCAAAGATCATATCATGGTAAATATATATATAGTTTCCGATATCAACGTGAGGTCACAAGTACCGTACAATAATTAAGGTGGCTATTTTTTTTTCACCATAAAGAAAAATAAAAAGGAAAAAATAATGATGATAATAAGACTAAGAAGAAGGAAAAATAAATCACCTATAATCACTTTTCTTAAGTGTAGATAGATGTACAAACAAGCACAAAAGGGCTAATTACCCCCAAGCTAAAAACAAATCTAGTCAAACCAAACCGAACCAATTGTTTTCTTCTTTCGTCTCCCTTTTGCTTATGCCACACGAGGCATTTTACTTTGCTAATCCAACATTACTACAACCTTAATTAATCAAACATAATGGTAAAGGACAACCACTAAAGTATACCACATCTAATTTGTACATTCACCTAACCAATTAAACCAAATATATTTTTCACCTTCTACCTTTCTATGTCCATATGAGCAAATGATTTCCCAATTTGAAGAAAACTCATTGCTTCTCCTATCTTACTATTGTCTTTCTTTTGTGCCTCAATATCATCATCATCGTCGTTTTCCTCATCTTGCATTACAAACTTCGTAAGCGTTTGGTACTCGATTTTTTCAGGATACAACTTAATGATGACCATGTAAAGTATCATCGAAAAAATTATCACCCCTATAACATACCAACTAAATTGAATATTTACTAGCGATTTGGCACGTTCTAAAGCCTCATCCCCATGGCACCGAACTACTTTATGACCTTCCTCCAAGTTCATGAAACAATCGTTAGGGATTAGACTTGGGGTCCATAACATGAACCCCATGACCATAAGCCAAACCCCTTGGAACATTATACTAATTGACCTAACATAGCTATTCAAGAAACTCTTGGGATAATTAATACCTAAAACCGTAGTAGAAAGTGAGATGAAAATCGCAATTTGGAGTAGCCAATGGTATTGGCCCTCAACCCCCATGTGATCTGTAGAGTGGAGGTGGAAGAGGAGGAGTTGTTGCCCGAAGGCCACCGCACCTAGGAAGTTGGTTAGCTCATACTGCGCGGGTGGGGCAAATTTATCAAGTATGATTGAGAAGAATGCGTATGTAAAAAAAGTTAAGGAAATATTTGAATGTTCGAAATTGTGGAGATGGTTTGAAGGGATGGACCCATCGGAGTCGAAGGGTTGGTGTCTGTCGGGTCCAATAAAAAGCTCCATGGCTATAGACATGGTGCAACTTGCCATGATCAAATAGAGCTCCATATACTTGATTCTTGAAGTGGGAAACCATGGCGAAGAAGTGTACAATTTTGGATTAATAGAATGGAGTTTGATGTTGTTGAAAAGGTGCCATAATCCAATTATAAAGAAGCCAAATCCAGGTGCAACATGACCTATAAGAGTGCCCATGTTTTTTATTTTGGATTAATAGAATGGAGTTGTAAATATTTTGCTTTATGTTTGGAGGGTGGGAACAATGAAATTAGGAGGGAAAATTGAAGTGGATAGAAATGGATAGGGTGAGAGGATCTTATATGTAGGAAATGTGGTAAAAAAAATGAATATTTTATTCGATCTAGAGGGTTCTAAAAGGATTGGAATTAAGTTTGACAATTTGGTGAGAATTAATTAATTTTGATTAACTGAGTTACTTTTCTAGGCTATGGGACGATGCTTGGGGAAGAAGATATAGAAGAGTTGACCATAGACTGAAATTAGATGTTTAGCTATGGGATGACGTGCGCATTTTTTTCTTAGAAGAAGGAAGTTAACTGGAATTTGGCTTGTCAATGGAATTCTTCTGGAAAAAGTCATAATCAATCCAATTAGTTAATGCCAATTGCCAAACAAGATCCAACAGTTGATCAGGTGGGTTGGCTTACTTGGCTGGCGTGAGGGTGAGCTGGATTGGAAGCTTCAATGTGAAATTCTGAAGTCAACCTTAAATAAATTTTGGTTGAACAAAAAGATGTGTATTCTAGAAATTATTTGTCAATGTTCCTCAAGCTAAATTCAGGCAAAGTGAAAATTATGCTTTTGGTTTAATAGTTTTGTATTTAATAAGGATCTATTATCTGAGTTCTTAATAGTCAAACAAACAATTTTTCAAACCCTTAGGACCTCAAGACCACATATTTCTCAAACCAAACATTTCTCATTTTGCTTTCAAATTGATTTTATTTGTTTGGACACTCAAAAACTAGCAATTTTAAGCTTTGCATACCTGACCTTAGGAGTTAGGAGCCAAATCCTTTTTCCTCCTAATTATTGTAAATACATACTTTATCAATCATTACATCAGAAATTCTTTCAATAATTATTCAAACTCAAAGATTATAAAAAATAAAATACTACTACCTCCATTTTTTATTTGTCGCTTTGGCAAAAAAAAATTATTTACTTTTATTTGTCATTTTAGAATTTCAATGTAAAATTTATGTTCTTTTACCAATTTTACCCTTCTTACTAATACTTGTCATTAATGTTCATTAACGCTAAGATTATTTGATTAAAAGGGTATTTTGAAATTTTTTACTTAAAAAAGTGTTATTTATGATATTTCTTAATCCAAGTGCACTCTTCCCAAACAGCAAATAAAAAAAAAACGGAAAGAGTATATCTTTGACACTAAAAACGAACCTAAAATCTCAAACTTTACTAGTGACTAGCACTAAGTTACCAACCAATTGACAGTTTTCCTCCTTTGTTTGAAGGTTGGACATGCAAGTATATCTAAATTATTTGTTTCTATTTGATTTAAATATTCATCATTCTTTAATGTACTGTTTGGTTGTCGGGAAAGTGAGGGAAAAAAAGTTTTTTTTTTCCTCTCATTGTTGTTTTGATAGCAGGAAAAGGAAGTTTTTATTTTCCTTCAACTTTCCTGCAGGAAAATTTTGTGAAGAAAAAATTTCCCCACCAATTTGATGGGGAAGTCCTGGGAATTTTTTTTAGTAAATTGCAAAACTCTCCTTGTACTTTGTCTAATTATCATAATTCTCCATTTGTGATTTTTTCCTATCAAAAGTCCCTTTGTGCTTATTTATTATTAGCAAAAAAAATACCCTCTCAAGTCATTATAACAATTATACCCCCACAAAATGATGCAAAAGCACCCATATTACCTAAAATATTATCAGTAACCCCCTGTTAACTTTAGAAATTGACGATAACCCCTTGTTAATTTGAAAATTGATATAAATTCGGTGACTAAAAAATATACAATAGTGTCAAATTAATCTATATATTATAGTTAATATAATGAAAACATTATTATTCATACAATATTTTATCAACAAATAAAACGTAAATCCTATCTTGAAATAAAAAAATACAAATAACAAAAGACAATATCAACTAATTTTTATAAATCTCAACCAAAGAAAAATTAAAATTTTTACTAGTTAATATATATATATATATATATATATATATATATATAAACGTGTAATGTAGATATATGAAGATATATTTTAATATATTTTATAATTTTGAAAGTATTCATAATCAAATAAAAATATTATATTTCAAAATTTTCTTGACAACCAAACATCTGTAAGAAAATAATTTTCCTGACAACCAAACATGTAGAGGAAAATGACTTTCTTTTCATTTTCCTTTCCCTACAATTTTCTCTCACTTTCTTGACAACCAAACGAGTTATAAACGCTTCAAAGGTTTAACTAGAAAAACGTGAAACTGATGAAAGTATTTTGGTGCTTGTCAATCAATTTAACTGACGTTTGATTAATTAAACAATAGTATAATTTCTTAATTTAATCAACCAACCGAAACCAGCATACATATCTTCATAACCACAAATTATCTCTTATCCAATCATGTGTCTATTATACATATTAAATTATATAGTCAATTTACAACGATATGATTATGGAATTAACTTTCTTTAGTGTTTGCAACTTGGGTTGGGTGCTCTAATAAAAACCACATGCAGATACAGTGTGGTAAAGAAAAGACCAATTAAGTCAAGTGCACCCTTAAATAAAGAAAATTAACTATAAAATTAAACATGACTTTAAATTCATCTCTATGTCCACTTATAATGTCATGCAAAGTGAAAAGGTTAGATGATATATAGTGGTTAGGGATATATGCACATATTTATTAAAGTTGAACCATACCAAATTTTACCAAATTTTAATTTTTTTTTTCTTTTTCCCAAATTTAGAGGTTTGGTGTACAGATCGAGAAGAATTGTATAAATTCTGATATAGTTCTGAATATAGAAATCTCATATATATATATATATATATATATATCTTTGAAAAGAGACATTAATAAATAAATAAATAAATCCATTAATTTGTAATTGGACTTTATAACTATTTATCTGGCCTGTAATTATTATATATGCATGGTCCATTATCACTTCTGCTTTTGCTGCCTTCAACTCTAAAACAAAATATGTTCAATGATCAGAATCCAACGTCATGACAAAATTTGATTTTAATTTGTTTAAAAGCATAAATAAATAGGATCTTAACCAAATTTGTTTGTTATTCAATTCTTTTTTTCTTTTTAAATCAAAATATTTATTGCCTTTTGTTCACAAAGCTATTTATGAAAATCATTAATTATTTTATTTCTCTTAAACAAACTATCACCAACTCATTCTATTAAGAAATATGTCAGTTTCGCCTACTAAAAAATCAACAATTAAAGGAATATAACATGAAAATTTAATATATTGTAATGTGAGTTGAGACCATACAATATCGATTATGGTGTTATGATATTCAAAAGTTTGGTTTAATATCGAATATCTAAAACTGCATTAATTGGATTGATATAAGTTTCAGCTAAAAAAAAATCGTAAAGTTGTACCCTATGCACGTTACTGATATGACCTCTAAACATTGTTTTATTGTTTTATGATAATTAACCTCTAAATATTGTTATTACGTTCACAACAAAAAATTCTTATACAAACTTGATTTAATTAATTTCAATCAAATCACATCATAAAGAAAAATATATTCATTCTGGTGAATGATAACGATCAATCAAAGATATTATATAGCCAAAAATAAATTACACTTACTATATAAATATTTTGGGCCTGTTTGTTTGGTGTTTGAGAAAGTAATTTGGGAGAGTAGTGGATGCTTGTGAAATAATTAATCTCGATTTGCGTAATGTTGTTTGTTTGAGTTTTGAGAGAGTGGTTTGAGAAATAAAGTGGGTATAAGTCTTTTTGGAAGAGTTACGTTGTAGGTGTAAGATGTGTTTAACTTTATGTCAAATCATGTTTGTTGTGAGATAAATTGTGTAAGAGATATATTACTTTATGTCAAATCATAGTAGAGTTTATATATGTTTTGTTTAGAAATAAGAAAATTGTTGTTTGTTTGAATTTTGAGAGAGTAGTTTGAGAAAATTGAGAGATGAAAAATTTATTTCAGAAAATAAAAAATATGTTTGTTTGATATTTCCCAAACACGAATTTTTTTTGAAAAACGCCAAACAAACAAGCCCTTTAGATTCGATCAAGTTGAAGATAGTCACTTTAACACTTCAAAATTTTTAAGAATAGGAAAAGTAATCCACGCCATCATTTTAAGAATAGAAAAAGTAAGATAACATGCATTTTGTCATGCTTGACCTGTAAACATCTAGGTTCCGTATACGTACACGTCACGCTTAATTTAATATCAATGTGGCTGTTTAATTATTTAATAAATAATAAGATACGCCATGATTTTCTACATAATTTATTTGTAAAGTAAACCTTAGGCGCCACAAATAATTTTCTAGGAAAGCAGAATGATTGATTGGATTGGAAAATTTATGATCCAAATTCAATTCAAATTGCATTTAGTTTATGAACATGCTATGTGTAATACGATTATTATAAAATTATGTAAACCTTTTTAAACGAGTGTCGACCCAAAGTTTGTGCATATGTAATCATTTAAAATTAACCTAGCCAACGTAATAGTTATAAAAGAAAAAGTTTGTAGATAAGCACAATTGAACATATTTATATTTGACTTTCCCTAAGACGATGGTCAAAAAATCTAAAGTGAACATAATTGAACATCCAACTCAGCTAAAGTGGGTCAATTAATGAGAATAAATAATGAAATCTTGGAACACATATTCAAAGGCCCTACAAAACCTGGGAAAACCCCGTTCAATAAATGGAGTAACGGACCACGAAAATGGTATTGTAAATTAGTAATATTGCCAAATTTATTTATTATAGAAACTAAAAATAGAGTCGGGCCACCTTGTTAATTGACTTGGGTATTAAATTACAAATCAAATATTTGGAAAATATGGGCCTTCAATTTACCTACGGCCCAAGATCCACCTTATTGGCTTGATTCTACAAATCCAGGCCGGATGATATATGTTGAATTTAAATTGGGGTAGCCTCCAATCATCTCTTCCAATACGGAATTTTTTTTGATCAATAGTCATAAGTAGGATAATTCACATTATAGCCCCCAAAATTTATAATTTTGGCACTTTTTTTGTTTGTACTTTAATCAAGAATTTCATCAGTACTTTTCAAGTAAATCATAGGCTTAAAACACAATACAAAACAAGTCCTATTCCTATACCTATCGTATTTTCTAAAGGAAAACCTCCTCAACATCAAAGCATAATGCCTATATTAGTGATCTCAATTCTAGTAAAACACAACCAAAATTGTCAATCTGATGAAACAAGAGTCGAGATAGAATTCATCGTAAAGACATCTTCACCTTGCTTGATGCAGAAGAATCTCATCTATTCCCAAAAGCTTTATGTACACTAGTTTGATTAAGGCTTCAAGATATATGGCTAATCATTCATCTTTAATGCCTTGAGAGAAAAAAAAAAAAGGACTCCAGCACTTCTGAAGGTGATGATAAAGCTGATACACATTTGAACTTGTGTTGCTTGTATTTATCCCTAGTTGCAACCAAAGAACTCCCTCTTCTACTCAATTGCAAGTCATGAAGAATGCACACACATTCTTTCAAATCTGCCGCTGTGTATCCTGACTGAGTTTGTAGAGCGAAAGTCCAAGGATGTAATTTAGGTTGGAGTGTAAATCTTGAGAGAAACACGACAGATGCAGCTACCAAGGAAGGCAAGAACTTTACACATCCATAATCCAACAAACTTAACTCTGCTAGGTAGTAACCCAAGAACTCCAAATCCAAACTCGAGCTCTCAAAATCTTCTTGAGCAATCATGGTAAATCTCCTAAGAAATGTTTTCACTGTGGGATTGCCCATCTCAAATCTAAGGGATTTGAGTACATCCGCTTCCATATTCACTACATCTTGCTTAGAATACGTGTAATTAGTGATGTAACAAAAATCACTCACATCTGGAGGACTAATCTCTTCATATTTCGAGGCAATGAGCATTGAAGAAACACCAAGAAGCTTAAGTTTTTGCCTATTAATAACATTTGCAGATAAGTATCTGTCTATGTAGGAAACTGTTAGATACAGAGAGTCTGAAAGAAGCTTGTATTTCTCTGCCACCTCGACTAACCAATCGATTAAAATCCCTCTCATTTTTGCAGTCACATCTTTCTGAGTCTTTTCTAAGTAATCTGGCGATGGCCTTCTCTTAGCCTCCATCTGAATAAGAACCATAAATTAAAATTTTCATAAGTTTCCACCAAAACACTGAAAAACTTTCTGATTTTGATTAATTTCTATTTCACCATGTTTCTTTGATTTAATTACCTACAAGTTTCTAAATATGAAGCTAACAAAAACATACCATAAAAATGAAATTTTAATATATGCCAAAAACCCAAATCTATTACCACCCAAGCTAATAACTAATCGATATACCAATGCTTAATCAAATCAACTGAAATAAATTAATGCTAAGCAGATTTAGAAAACCTACCTCCATAGTATGAAGATAATATATCAGAAGCATAGGGTCCACACATATGCGGGTCATCTTCACGAATCTTGGGTTCCTTTTTAACCTCCCTCACAATCTTCGCTTTCCCTTTCTTGGATTTAATTTTCTGCTTCTCATGTTGGTGTTTTTTTCCAATCGGATCCGAACTATTCGACTCGACGAGTAACCAGGATCGAACTAATTTGACCCAATTGCGGAATCTGGTGGGTTTTATATTTATAGTATATTTCGAAAATAACTAGCATAAAAACGAGGATCCCATAAACGATAATTAATATAACTATGCATAAGAAAGAAATAGAAAACTTACAAAAAGCTTCCAGTTCTTCGTTCTTTTGGTTGAACTTTTGGCTTCATGCTTTTCTAGACTTTGATGAACAAACGACTTAGATATTTTTCACCATTGATATCAACCACGTTCTCATTCTACTAGGTGTGTAGGCACCAACTTAAGAGAATCAAACTTTCTTTCACGTTTTAAAATTCAAGAGTTTCACGATCAAAAATCTCTTTTGTTTCTTGAACAAGGGATGACTTTTGTATGTTTTGGGTTGAAGAACTTTTTCTTCTTTTTATTGAGTGTAATTTTAGTGATTTCACAAATCAATAAAAATAATATATCATCTAATATGTATATATAGATAGTTATGGAAAGAGTTAAACTCCTATCATGACTCAAAGATTTCTACTAGGAAAAGAAATCTTCTCTTTTTTACCTTAAGAGTGTTATAAATTAAATACAATAGAACTCTTATAAGTAATTAAAACATACATAATAGATTTATATATAATTTTAAAAATTACATATAAAATATATAAGTTTTCCTTTTGTTTATTACATAAACATATCATATATATTTACTTAGTAAATAATAATTTTTTACCATTAGAAATTTCATAAGTGTCAATATTTTCTTTTTCTTAAATTTAATATTTAATTTTCATTAGATTCAATTCTATAATTAAATACTCCTACCATCCAATTAGTTTGGAGTTTCTATTTTGGAAAACTATTTTCAAAATGCAACGTGAATGAATTTACTTTAATTATTTAAGTTCAAATGTAGACCCAAAGGTTGTGTATATATAAATCATTTATAATTAACCTAGCCAACGTAATAGTTATAAAAGAAAAAGTTTGTAGACTTAATTGAACATATTTATATTTGACTTTTCCTAAGACGATGGTCAAAAAATCTAAAGTGAACATAATTGAACATCCAACCCAGCTAAAGTGGGTCAATTAATGAGAATAAATAATGAAATCTTGGAACACATATTCAAAGGCCCTACAAAACCTGGGAAAACCCCGTTCAATAAATGGAGTAACGGACCACGAAAATGGTATTGTAAATTTGTAATATTGCCAAATTTATTTATTATAGAAACTAAAAATAGAGTCGGGCCACCTTGTTAATTGACTTGGGTATTAAATTACAAATCAAATATTTGGAAAATATGGGCCTTCAATTTACCTACGGCCCAAGATCCACCTTATTGGCTTGATTCTACAAATCCAGGCCGGATGATATATGTTGAATTTAAATTGGGGTAGCCTCCAATCATCTCTTCCAATACGGAATTTTTTTTTATCAAAAGTCATAAGTAGGATAATTCACATTTTATCCCCCAAAATTTATAACTTTGGCACTTTTTTTGTTTGTACATAATCAAGAATTTCATCAGTACTTTTCAAGTAAATCATAGGCCTAAAGCACAATACAAAACACATCCTATTCCTATACCTATCGAATTTTCTAAAGGAAAACCTCCTCAACATCAAAGCATAATGCCAATGTTAGTGATCTCAATTCTAGTAAAACACAACCAAAATTTTCAATCCGATGAAACAAGAGTCGAGATAGAATTCATCGTAAAGACATCTTCACCGGGCTTGATGCAGAAGAATCTCATCTATTCCCAAAAGCTTTATGTACACTAGTTTGGTTAAGGCTTCAATATATATGGCTAATCATTCATCTTTTATGCCTTGAACGAAAAAAAGGACTCCGGCACTTCTGAAGGTGATGATAAAGCTGATACACATTTGAACTTGTGTTGCTTGTATTTATCCCTAATTGCAACCAAAGAACTCCCTCTTCTACTCAATTGCAAGTCATGAAGAATGCACACACATTCTTTCAAATCTGCCGCTGTGTATCCTGACTGAGTTTGTAGAGCGAAAGTCCAAGGATGTGATTTAGGTTGGAGTGTAAATCTTGCGAGAAACACAACAGATGCAGCTACCAAGGAAGGCAAGAACTTTACACATTCATAATCCAACAAACTTAACTCTGCTAGGTAGCAACCCAAAAACTCCAAATCCAAACTCGAGCTCTCAAAATCTTCCTGAGCAATCATGGTAAATCTCCTAAGAAATGTTTTCACTGTGGGATTGCCCATCTCAAATCTAAGAGATTTGAGTACATCCGCTTCCATCTTCACTACATCTTGCTTAGAATACGTGTAATCAGTGATGTAACAAAAATCACTCACATCTGGAGGACTAATCTCTTCATATTTTGAGGCAATGAGCATTGAAGAAACACCAAGAAGCTGGAGTTTTTGCCTATTAATAACATTTGCAGATAAGTATCTGTCAATGTAGGAAACTGTTAGATACAAAGGGTCTGAAAGAAGCTTGTATTCCTCTGCCACCTCGACTAACCAGTCGATTAAAATCCCTCTCATGTTTGCAGTCACGTCTTTCTGAATATTTTCTAAGTAATCTGGCGATGGCCTTCTCTTAGCCTCCATCTGAACAAAGAACCACGAATTAAAATTTTCATAACTTTCCACCAAAACACGGAAAAACTTTCTGATTTTGATTAATTTCTATTTCACCATGTTTCTTTGATTTAATTATCTACAAGTTTTTAAACATTAAACTAACAAAAACATACCATAAAAATGAAATTTTATATGCCAAAAACCCAAATCTATTACCACCCAAACTAATAATTAATCGATATACCAATGCTTAAATCATATCAATTGAAATAAATTAATGCCAAGCAGATTTAGAAAACCTACCTCCATAGTATGAAGATATTGATATATATCAGAAGCATAGGGTCCACACATCTGCGGATCATCTTCACGAATCTCGGGTTCCTTTTTAACCTCCTTCGCTTTCCCTTCCTTCACATTTCTAATGGGTTTAATTTTCTGCTTCTCAATCTCGTTCTTCACTACATTTTGAATATCACCCAAAACTACTCTCTTTTTCTTCTGGGCAGCCATTGTTTCCGGTTCTGATGCAGCGGCTCTCTTCTTCGCAGCCAAGCGCGTGATTCTCACACAGTTTTCTTGGTCCGCCATTGTTAAGAGTATTTTTTACGAATGGAGAAATCAAGAAAACTAGAGAGGAAGAGAGATTGTTTGTGAGTGGGGGAAGAGGAGAAATGGATAGTGTATATAAGGTGGGAATGTTAAAATGAGTGCCGCCATTAACATTTACAGAAGCGGTTCGAAATTTTTTTGAGAAGGCGGGCTCGCGGAGGCGTTGTGTTTTTTGTTTGGTGAAAACAAAAAATTGAAACGAAATAAGGGTTTTGGGAAAAGTTTCGAAATTTTCATAATTTTGGCACTTACATCTTTTGCCCTAATTAACTTCCTGAAATTTAAACAGTAGTCGCGTTTTGCACCCTGATCAATCTAAATATAAATAATTTTTTAAGGGCATACATGTCATTTTAATGTTGATGTTAGGCCATCTCCAATGGGTATGGACTCCCATTCTCCTCAGACTCCCATTCCCCTCAGATTCCCCTTCCCCTTCAGACTCCTCTTTTTATAGTCATCTTCAGTAACTCAGTCTTCACATTCTATTTAATTTCAATTCTCAAACTTCCCCACTCTCACTTAATTTTTCCAATCTTCACATTCTATTTAATTCCAATTCTCATTCATTTAATAATAATAATAAAGTTAATAGTAACTTAAATATTGAAATTAATAATAAGTAATTCAACATTGTCATTAATAATAACTAATTTAGCATTGACATTAATAATAAAAAAATTTAATAATAACAATACAATAGCATTACAATAATTAATAACTCATAAATAAAAAAAAGTAAGTATATTATTATTATTTAAGTGCCGATTAATCAAAAGTTTAAATGTAAAAAATAAAAAAAAAAAGGTATATGGGCTGGGAAACTCCCAGCCCAAATAAGTAAAATAAAAAACAAACAAAAAAAAAAGATAAGGAAGTGGGGCTGGCGCGTCGCCAGCCCCTATAGGAAAGGCATGGTGAGGTGGGTGAATCACCCACCGCTCCACATATTTGGGCGGTGGGTAACCACCTCCCACCACACCCTCAATTTTCACCCATTTAATCATCAAACATCATTTTTTTCCCCCCTTTTCATGGATTCACCTTCCCACCTTATCAATGGAGATGCCCTTAAAATTTATTTTCACCTCTTCAACCGTGGACGAGTTCCACCTTGTTGTCCTTCTGTTCGCTAGTTCTCGTACTAAAAATTGTTTTGATTATAAATTTTTGCCTTTTCTTTTTATATACTTTTAGTTTTAGGCCAACAATTTGATACTTCACATCTATAAGCAAAACTACGAGGTAAAGAAATTGTTAATTGATTAATTTAAGAACACAATGCATTAAACATAACAATATGGCAATATTCCAAACCAAATTTACATGCAATTCTTTCACTTCTGAAAATGTTTGGAGTAGACATCAAGGTTGTTTTCACTTTTCACAACACTAGTACTGCACTGCATTCTTTCTCATCAAGCATAGTATTTCCTACGGTTCTAAGTTAAATATTTGTGAATAACATTATATTCCACGTTGATAAGGAAACAATGTTGTGAAAAATGAGAGTAATTTTTCAAGAATTTACATAATTTTATTGAAAAGATCATTATAAAAAATTGAATACGTACTACCCCGAAGACTTGAAACAATTTAACTAATGATAGTCGTTTGGTCCTCTCTCGACTCTTCAATTTTACATCCTAATTTATTGACATTTTGATTTTGACTCTTCTGGATAGACATGTTTACAAAATTATATTAAAATGTTTGGAGTAATTAAGCCGCAAGAGGTTTGTTTTCGTGATTGTTTGTCTCACTTTTCATAAAATATTTTGGTACACACTGAAAAGTTAGACAAATATATTTTTTTTATTTAAAATTTTTTTTTTCTTACTTAATTTTTTTTTAAAAAATCAAATTTATTTCACAAACCAATGCGCGAGATAAACAAAACGTTCACTCTTCACATGATTTCTTTAACATACAGCTTATATAAATCGATTTTCTTCTTAAAATATGGGAGAATTTTCAAAAGTTAATTCCTCCTATTGTCTTCAAACTTTTGAGGCGTGCAGCGGTGCAGACAGCAATTATTATTTTGACAAGGATAGGAAAACTTGTGATCTTAATAATGAAGGCTAGTACCATACTCTATTAATTATTATAATGTTATTAGAGTTTACAAACTGGATGTATGTTTTACTAAAAATCTAAACATATATTTATTTTAAATTAGTCATAAAATTATTTAATTTAAAATTAAATTGATTGTTAAACAAACCGAATTCAGATTGATTTTAATTGAACGAAACATAGAACTCAAATAACATGATTTTTATATTTTGTCATTTTCAAGCTTCTCAAGTCAAATTCGAAAATAATTAAAATTAGCAACAATATATGTTTTACGAGAAGATTCGCTTTAATTAGATTGATTTTCAGCGATATAACCATGTACCAAACTCACGTAATAACAAAATAAAATATATTATACCTTTTTTTTACATGATCATTTTTTAGGAGTTATATTCAATCTATCAAACAAATATATTATATGCACTTATCAAGTACTTTATGTTATTATAACTAAAACAAAATGACCATGTGTCCCACTTTGAACTCTTTTCAGATTCTGGGCAAGCAAGCATCCACTACGTTACCTAATTGTTTAACAAAAATCAGAATAACGTGATAATAATTTCCAAGAAAGAAAGTTGCTTTGTACCTAATGAAATGGACCTTATTTTCTTCACTCTGTAGATCACAAACTTCAAATTCAAGTTTCAAAAAGCAAAGACTTGGTCATTTTGCTATAAAACACACACACACACACTTCACTTCAATATATATGCATTCTATTCTATAGTATCCATTTAAAAGCACAAGAAATTCCACAACCATGGCTAGATTTCTCTCAAATCCATTAATTTGCATTATTACCCTCTCCCTCCTATTTTCTTCGACATATTGTCAATCGACCAACAAAGTCAATGACTTTTTGGTCGAACTGGATAACAATTCGATGAAAGAAAAACTTAGTCATTTTCGTGTATACTGGCACGACATCCTCAGTAGTCGTGTCCCAACATCAGTTCAAGTCGTAAAGCCACCCCCAAACGTGCCCAACGGCTTCGGAGTGGTCAATATGATCGACAATCCCTTAACGCTAGGGCCTGATTTGAGTTCGAAAGGCATTGGAAAAGCTCAAGGTTTTTATGCATTAGCTTCACAAGAAGAGGTTGCCTTATTAATGGCCATGAACTTTGTTTTCACCGAAGGAAAGTACAATGGCAGCACGATTACGATACTTGGGAGAAATGCGGTTATGAACAAAGTAAGGGAGATGCCGGTGATTGGTGGAAGCGGGCTTTTCCGATTTGCTAGTGGTTATGCACAAGCCAGAACACACATGTTTGATCTGAAAAGTGGTGATGCCACGGTTGAGTATTCTGTCTATGTCAAACATTATTGATATGTTTATTATCTTTTTTAGATAATAATTTATGAAGACTTCCAGGCTTTCAATAATGTAGCAAATTTAGGAATAAATATTTTGTTCTTACTCTTTTCCACTTATTATTCTTGCTAATTTTACCTTTGATACAAAGTTTTAGATAAAATTTAAAAAGATTAACGTGTTCAATACTTTTAAAATTCAAGATTTTGCTACGGAATTTTTCATCGCCAAAGATAATAACAGCTCGTCGCTCAGACTGTCCCCATTGCTAATTGTCTTCAGGTGCAGTTCTCTTTATTTCGTCCCCAATTCTCACCTTAATGGGAACATTGCAACATTTTGTCCCCAATTGGTTTGCTATGGTGCACAGGATGAAATAGAAAGAGACACGCAATTACCCGTAGTAAGTGGCTTTGTTATTTCTCCTCCTATCATTTAGAAGTGACGATGAAGGCTAGGACGTTTCAGAATTGAAAGTTCAGAATAATTCTCAAAAAAAAGGAAAAAAAAAGTTGAAGAGCTTGAAATCGGATAGAGATTAAGAAAATACACTATTTATACATTGAAGCCGTGAGAGGAGAAGAGACTGAATATTAATAATACATTTTGGTTATTTATATGTATAGTAAAAGGTTGGACTTTGTGGTCAATGGGTGAAAAAAGGAAAAACGATTATCAAAACTATGGTTCGCTATTGGGTAGCCTGCTGAGAATAGAGTGTTCTGGTTTGTGTTCACATTCAAAATCAAGATGAACAAAAGCCCTTTCAACTTCAGCAAGTTTTTCGATCTTTATTTGTAGAGTTTCCCCTATGCTGTGAGCTTCTTTCAAGGGCAAATCTTCAGGGAGTTCAATATCAACCTGGTATAAAATTATGCAATTACAATTAATAAACTTTTCTTTATGCTTGGTTTGAATTCCAGCGAGAAGTATGATAAGGAAAATGAACAAAAGTTAAATCGTGTAGTTCTACTAAAAAACCAAAAGCATGTACTTCTACTGAAAGAATATTTTACCTAGAGCTTTACTTACTAAAAACCAAGATCAACAACCAAATATAGCTTCATTAATTGTTTTCCAATAAAAAGCGGAACTTCTACTAGTGCCAGTTATGGATGACTAACCTCAACAAAATACAAAACACCAAAAGTGTATGCACGGACTGTGTCAATGCGCTTGACTTGAGGGTGCCGTATCACAAGATATGTCAATTTTTGTAATACTTCAGGAGGAGCTGATTGTCCCACTAGCGACACTGAATCAAAAGAAAAACAAACTTAGGTATAGGAAGTCTAATCAAAACAAACTACTTGATATTCAACTCCAGTTAGATCCTTAAGAGCGATTAATTCGACATTGCATCGGTGGATTTAATTTACTGGCCATGAGAGGAAAAAAGGCAATGTGTCATTCATTATGGCCAGGAGGACTGAATCAACTGAGGTAGCATCTAACAAACCCATTATTGGCTTTGATTTCATATACATATTTAACAAGTTTGATCAAAATATCATCGTTTGATAGTTTTTGAATCTCGGTTCAAACTCGACTTGATACATCAAAAAATCACAAAAATATCAAGCTACTCGAGCTCGACTCGTGTTAGCCTCGATTGATGCTTGGTTGAGCTCGAGCTCTTGAGAAAACCAAGCTCAAAATACAAATCAGCTCGATAAAAATGAAACAACCAAGCTTGAACCAACATATAGTTCGACTAAACTCGACTATATGGACCCTACTTAGGCAAGAACAACTACGGAGAGTTACAAAAGCTAAAGTGAAAACTTCCTATTCATTTTGGAAACATCTAAAACTATAAAATACTCTGCAGTTCCCAAGAACCATCATAAACAAGAGGAAAAGGAAACAAGGGGGTTGTTAACATGGTTAGATAGTCGAATATTTGTTTTCCATAAAATCTGGTATCTTTGTTACCCTATACTCACATTTAGACAAGATTATAACTATTTACTTCTTGATTTGCAAAATTTACCTAGACCAATTAAAAAGACTTGAAGTAAAAAAAGAACATCGTTGAAATGAAATTGGCACCTGCATTTTCAAAAACTGTTTTAGACCAATTCATAATCGTATAAAGTGCAAGGATAATAGCGCCAGCTGGATCAATCCACCAGAAAAATTTATCACCAAGAACAGCAGCAACTAATCCTACCACATTTGTCACCACATCGAAATAATGATCCTGAAAAAGTGCCAGAATATATTAATATGCAGTCTAAATAAGATTTCTTATCCTAAATATAGATAGATATGATAGATTCATATACCTTCGCATAGGCACGGACAATTTCATTTTTAGAACTTTTGCAGTAAAACCACAGAGCAAGTTTTACTACAGTAGCGGTGATCATGATTGAGTACAACCAAAATAACTGATCTGAAGTCATTTTTTCAGAATGTTCATTTTCAACCAGCTGTTCTACTGCCTGGATTAATACTTGAAAGCCTGTAGGATATAAATGCCAAATCACCTTTTATTTTTTTAGGGGTAGCTCCTTCAGTCATGAATTACTGAACTTCCAAAAGCTAAAGTAGATTGCATCATCATCACTTTAATGACGGTTTCACAAGAATAGCACATATCAAGGAAAAGCTTAACCTGACTTAGGATCTACAAGCCTTTTGATTGCTAAATGAGAACATAAAAATCCATATAGAGTTCACCAACCTACTTCTGTTTAGTATCCTAAAATGCATATATATGTTTTGACAGCATATATGGACCGATACCACATATTATTAAATTCTGGAGGCAATCGTGTAGGCAGGTTCTTGTAACTTGATACAAACTTTTTCACTTAAAGAAGAAATGTTTTCACTTATAATAATTTTAGAACTTGCTTAATAGCGACTACACTGAGAGTATTAATTATGTCATATAAATTTGGACTACTTGTGAAAAGTTTCTAAGCAGAAATGAGGCAAAATTCACCGTTTGTTGTTGGCCTCTTATCATAGTATTAGACTTGTCATAATTATAATCTTAGTACCTAAATGCGGCAGGTTATTACTTATTTATGGGCCGATTTGATTTATTTAAAGAGATAAATGTTGATAACATACATAATCTCACCTAATCTTTGGGAACGACCATGTGCCCTGTTTATGTCGTAGAAGAAATTGACATAGTTCCTCCAGGACATTAGCATGTAAACTCAATTACCAATAGTTCCTCAAAACTACTACATGAAAACCTTCATTCACTTATGGTTTAGCAAACTGCAAGTCCAGTAAAACCTTTAGACTACCCTACGTGGAGGCTAACAAATGAAAAAGTTCACTTAATAATAATGCTTACCGACTTCATAGAGGTAACAATTAAATCACTCGTGCAATAATTTTTTTTTAAATAACGAATTTTGAATGAGAAGTACATACCAAGTGTAGCCATGATAGCGGCAAAGACAATAATGCCAACTGGCTGCACTCTCAACTTCCCGATTGGATATCTGTAAATATTAACATTTTTCATCGATAGGTGGGTAAACCAAAGTATGCCCCCAGCCATAAGATCAAGTAAAGAATCCAGGGTTGACGCAGCAATGGCTAGTGACCCACTCTTTATCGTAGCATATATCTACAAAGTACAAAACCACCATTCATTAAATCTTTCATCAACACACAATAACATAACTCTTTTTCTCTATGTATATATGGTCAATAGCTAAATTAACTTCAATCATAAATTATTAGCTTACGGATGAAGAAAATATTTAAGCTGAGATAACAGTATATCCACCTTTAGTGCCAGCAGTAAAATATTAGCATAATTGGAAATCATCATAGCTCTCTCGTGTTGTGCATGCTCTTCTACATCTTCATCAAATATAACATCTTCAGATATCACTATAGAATCTACCTCCTCAAACGATTTTAAGGTCGCAAATTGTCTTTCATAATATTCCTTTTCTCCTATACAAAAAGAAAATAATGATAATAAAGTTCTGAGGACATTCGGATCATTATTCAAAAATTAACTCACCAATGATCAATCTTCTCAAAAATACAATTCAAATTTATGAAATTTCACATCACATGTAAAATCAAATTATTGTCCATAAAAACCTCGAATATCTCAAAATATGGAAGAATTCGATAAAAATACCTAGGGTTAAGCCATGCATTTTGGAATTATCAATGAAAGATGTCGATTCGGGGTCAACTGCTATCCGGACTTTGTCGGGCAACTGGGAAATGAAATCGGAACGGAGTGAGTTAACCGAGTAACGGCGGCTGAGCTTACGACTGAGTCTGCGGCTGAGCCGCCCACTGCTACTAGATTTACACCGTTCCAAGAGTGGGGATTTGCCATCACTGCCGTTATCAGTACCGCTATTGGTTTCTGCCTCCATCTTTTTTGTTAGTTTCACAACTATTCATTTGTATTTTAGGCACTGAAAGTCTGAAACGTGTCATCGTCATCGTCTCTGTTTTTTAGCAATATTTTATTTAAATATCTTATCTAGTTTTAAAATAATACTGTAGAATTATTCTTGTTGACTTTATAATTCTATTCAATACTTCTATTTGTTTATATATATATTGAAGTATCTTTCTAAAAAGGAGCTGCATACACAAGTTACAGAACTAGGAATATGGAAAAAAGGGAAGGGTGAGGCCGGGATGCGGTGGTGTGTTCCTCGGGTTGGGGATGTGACACTTGAAATATAATATTGAATTTTTGCTTGAAATTTTTAGCGAGTTCGATTTAATTGTTTAACAAACTGAGTTCGAATGAATATAATAGAGTCGAATATGAATCAAGTTCGTGTAGTTTGATATGATGGGAAAAAAGTTGTCATTTCTTAGCTATTTGAGTCGTTCTTAAATCGAACTTCAAAATTTGATATGTACAAAAAATTAACGTTGATTATACATTGATTGACTTATGGCATGGACAAGTAGAACTTACCTTGAGCAAATTGACGTTTCTTTCTAGTTTGTACTACCTCCCCTTTGGTTTTCTGTTTGGCTTATGATGTTATGTTAATAACTCATATAGTTAAATATTTAATGTTCACTAATGAATAAATAGAACTTTTTTTTAGGGGAATGAATAAATAAAACTTAATGACAAGATAGATTGTGTAAGGCATGCCTATAAGGTAACAAACACAACACACGAGATTGGCTGTTTATTAAGTGAGCTTCCACGCGACTATAGAAGAAAAATGATGAGTCTCTTGAATACATCATGTGCAGATGTGCTAGGTGAACAATTATAAATACAGATCGAGGATTTAATCGTTAATCTTTCGCATTAATTAGCAAACTCGCAACATTATTTATCTCCAAAGTTCCATTCATATGACTCAATTGCTCGGAAAAAGGAAAATTTTCCTCTTGTTGCAAGAAAGAATACTCAGCAATCGACTTTACAAGAACGACATCTAAGAACGTAGGTCAGGCATGAAGAACTCAAGGATCAGCAAACTATGTAAGAACTAAGAAGGACAAAATTAGAGCACAATCTGAGTTCGCTTTAGTTCGATTATTAGGTTGTTTATTCAAGATGCTTTGGCCATTTACTTCCCTTTAGCTTATCAAAGATAGATATAATTTCATCAATTTCAAATGCTAAAACTTCATTTTAACCTTAAATCGATAAATTAAAATATAATTATCCCAAGAAATTTCATTCAGGAAGAAGATTAGATTCAAGAGTGGATACTTTTGTTGGATCTGTCGAATTTGAGTCCACATCAACAGTCGATATTGAAGATGCCACAAGAGATGCTTTCGTCGGGTTGCTTTGTTTCCTCTTATTTTCAGTACGGTTCTTCTTACTTCTAGCTCGATCGGCTTTAGAGACAATTTCAGACACTGTAAAACCTGCTACTTCAAACTTGTGTGATCTTTGAGGAAGCAAAGCATTTCGAACTATTACATCAACTCCATCGTATGTCCAAACGCCTAACCGGGCCTCTCCTTTGAGTCCAATGGAAAACCAACCAAGACCTGCAGCAGCAATATCCACAGAACTCGAATCCCACCAGTTACCACTAACACAAAATTCCCTTTTCACCCATTTTCCGAGCTCCTCTACTCTACCCTCTCCAATCGGAGGCTGCAAAAAGGAAATGTAACAATAAGAAAATTATATATTAAGACAAAACTTCCAAGGAACGGGCATTAAATCAAGGCGAAAAAAAAGGTACATTACACAAGCGGATCCTGAGGTAAGGTCAAATTATAATGAAAACCCCTTCATGTTTGGAAATTTACACAAATCACCTCTGAGGTCTGAAACTCACCTACAATCTTACCGTTTCCAAAACCCTAAGTTTAGGTGGAAGTACATAAACACCCTCACTCTTATTCAGAAAAAAATGAGGTATGAATTTTCACTACATTACAACCTTACCGCTTCAAAACCCTAAAGGTTTAGCTGGAAGTACATAAACACCCTCATTCTTATTCAGAAAAAAATGAAAAGCAAAGAAAATTTGATAGCATCATCAATAACTGTTAAAGGTTAACATGATAAGGCTGTAAATGCAGTGAAATTGCATACTTCATAGGTTGTTTGGGTAAATTTCCAAACATGAGGGAGATCGATGGGGGTTGTTCTTGTAATTTACCAAAAAATAAATAAATAAAAAGCACATTTAGATTTAGTGGCCTCATCATGGATGGCAGAGCAAGAAAAAATGAGAGGACTTGCCAGTTCACACAACATCAATAAGTTGGGAAGCATAATAATTAACAATTGGCTCTAACATACTTGCAACTGACGACCAAAATGTTCTTCAACCATCATGCAAGCACTCTCTGTCTTTCCCATATGCAAAGGAATCAGAGGCGAAGCCCATACTGTAACATATATAGAATCTGCCGATGATTCTTCTATATCCAACCTCAACAATCCACCAATATGAACTGTACTTCCTGCCTGCCAACATCACATATACAAGATCAACCAACACATGCTTTGCTCCAATTAATCAGTCAAAGGTAACACCAAAAAACAACAAAAATTCATAAGAACTTTTATGAATTAAGATAACTAACTTTAATTCTATAAGTCCTTGGCTTCAACTCTTTCTTAATATGAGTTATCTTTTGCTCCTCATCAGTCAACCTAGTCGAAATCTGATGAGGATGCAAAAGCCCCGGAGTATCAAACAACTTAGCTTTACCCGGAAGCACTCCCTCTACCCTCAAAATTCCGAGTGTGGTACCAGCCACTGGTGCTTCAGTCAAATGTGTTGCATTGGTGCCAACACACTTCCCTATTGCATTAATCAATGTACTCTTTCCAGCATTCTGAGCCCCGACTACCCAAACATTTCCTCGTTGACCAGAAAGCTTAACCACATCGTCTACTAAAGTCTTCAGACCCCAGTCTTTCACAGCACTGATTAAGTGTACACTGGTCAACTTTCCTGCCCCACCTTCTCTAGCTCGTGTCCGAACCCAATGCTCAAGCCCAGTAGGGGATATGTCGCTAGGCAAAAGATCAATCTTAGTCACCACTAAAAGTACCCTCGGTACATTACCCGACTTCCCTTCTTTCCACGACTGTTCATTCTCGTTAATAATCTTCGAGACCAAATTCGCCGCCTTCTTAGGAAAAGAACCATCAAAATCCGTAGCATCCACCACCAACAAAACAACAGTTCTTGCACCACTTATAGACATCAACCTCTTCCCAACAGTGTGATCGAAATCAAAATCCGGAAGCAAGTTCTCGACACTTGGGAACTTCACCTTTGAATGATACCTCAAATTGTGACACCTTGTACAGACAATGGGCTTCTCACTGCCCTTTTTCTCATCATGGGTTTCAAGATCTTTTTCTCCTCTTTGAGACAATTTATCAGACATCTTATCTTCATTTTCAAAATCCTCAAGTCTTTGGACATCTACCATGTCATTTACGATACCCCTTTTGAGTGAGTCTGAAATTTCAGACTCATCTAAAATGGGAATCATTTTCTTGAATTTCTTGTAATTGGGGTCTTTGTTTGAGGGCTTAACATAAAACCCAGGTTGCTTACGGTCAAAATCTTGCATCGTGATACCACAACCTGGGCATATGGGGAAGGCTCTTGCAGCTGATTCTTCATAATTTCCGTCCCTTGTCAATGGAAAAATTGATAAAGATCGTTCTTTTACGGGTTGCGAAGAGAAAGGTTTGGTGAAAAAGTGAAACGGTGACGTTTTATCAGGGTTTTGGGAAGAGGGGGAGTGGAGAGAGTTGGATACAGGAGTTGTGTATGTATAGATAGTGGGAGAAAATGGGGATAAAATCCTTTTGAGCTTCGATCGTGAGAGAATTCTCGCTATCATTTTCTTTTCTTTTTCCTGTGTTTTCTGTCTGATTTTAAGTTATTTGCTATGGAGGGAAATTGTGATCAAATTGTATGAGACTGCTGCAATTTCTCAAAAAGATTTGAGGCAAAGTCGCTGGACTTCACTTTAACTGGTTCCGAGTAAATCGCATTGAGTTAGTTGTTGGCTTATAATTGGCATGTAACTATAGATTTAGAACTCATCAAAAAAAAAAAAACTTTATACTTAGAAGAAAAAAAATATTAAGTCTTTTTATACTTTTGGGAAAGTAATGATCGAAAATTAGTAGTTTTACTCTACGATTTCATTTTCCCTGCGAATTTGAGGTTTCAATTAATTGTTCATACTTAAAAACTTATTATTTATAAATGCTCCTCTATTATTCATTTGTTTTTTCTAAGCAATTATAGTGTATTTTTTATGTTGTCTTTCTTCAATTTATTGAATTTATGTCAAATTGTTAAGTTGTTGAAAAATAATTACCAGTACTACAATACCCAAATAATAATTACATACTATTTTTAAATTAATGGTGATTCAAGATATTATTTACAACGTATATTATCAATTTGAAATGATCACACTCTGGCATGCTGATAATATTATCAACTCACTATCAATTGGCTAAGCCAGACTAAATCGAGAAATGTATTTTCATAAAATTGTGGAATTGATCAGTTAAATGTTTTATTTACATCACATCAATCCAGACATAAAACAAAAAGATTGAACTAGAACTATATCATTATCAGGTCATTCTAGATTCATTGTATTCCACACGTTCACACATATTAAGAAACTCTATAATTATTTACTTTTCTAAAATATAATATCAAAAATACCCTTTTAATTTTTGTGTACAATTGATACACGCGTAAACTTAGAAGAAAGAGTAAATTGAAAAACAATGCATTGAGAATCAAATGTGACAACTAATTGGGAAAATGAAAATTTTGCAAATGTGACTATACGGAGGAGTGAGTATATAAAGTAATTTCTACCTGCAACTTTTAAAGGTTGGTTAGTGTACAGATCTGGAAAAACTGTCAAGAATCAGCCCACATCATTATGTATTTCTAACTACATACAAATTAAAGAACACCTAAAGAAACAAGCATGAAAGGAAAAATACATTGCATCCAAAAACGAGCCCTAAAAACAATCTATTCTCCTATGCTTACTCTTTCCAGATACGTCCAGCCACTTTCAGCTTCAGTTCTTGCCTATTACCTCCGGAGAAAAACAAAGCTAAGTTTCTTTGAATAATTAGTCCATCCATACTGTCTCTAACTTTCAAATGACTATCGCGAATGCTCCTCGGAACTCCTTGCCACGTCATCTTTCTCCCGTTTGCTCCGACTTCTAAAGTATAACTGAACATTCTAGCATCTTGGTCGTCGCCCATGAAACGAATGAATGCCATGTAAACCGGTGCCATTCCTATATTGAACGCCTCAAAGTGCAAGCAAAATTGGTAGCCATAACAATTGAAAATCTGCAACCAGAACCAAACTATTCAATACTTGGGTTATGATCTGCAAAATTTTGTGTGTGTAGAGAGAGAGAGCACTTACGGTGAGCATCCATGTAGCATTTTCGACATTATGGGGATTGGACTTGACATATCTATGGTTAAAGGTAGACCCTTTATGCATATCAACCTTGTGATCGTTCATGAGGTGAGCCATAAGGAACGGAATATCACCCGTGATGGGGCATTCTGCCCCAGCATAAGGACAATTGTAGGGCCGAAACCTGCAATTTTGCTCGTGCCTCAGCCTATCATTGTAAGGGAATATGTCTTGACAGCCTAGAACTTGGTATCTACACGGCAGCTCAAGTGATTCAGCAACTCGTTCCAATGCCAAGCACCTTATATTCCCAAGATCATGCCGACATATTGGGCAACAACGTACCTTTGACTGGCACTTCGAGCATAAAGTATGGCCATTTGGACACTAGAATGGAAAAAAAATGATATCATATAGTCAATGTTAGCAACAATTTACGTTAATAGATACACTAAGGTTATGGTCGGTTCTTGTATTTCAATGAGTAAAATGATAAGGAAAATGAAAATGAACAAAAATATATACAGCTCAATGTTGTATTATTTGATACAAGGAAAACAATTTACCTACTGTTTTCCTCACTGAAATCCAAGAACCAAGAACCTAAACAATAAGGAAAATGAAAACGAAGCTCAATGTTCTAGTATTTGATTCAAGGAAAACATTACATGCGTTTTACTCAAAATTTTGAGAACAAAGAATAACTGAACGTATAAGTTAGTTAGAGTTAAGGCTAACTAAGTCATTGAACTATATTTACTTTAATTAATGTATAAAAAACTTACTATGGTTATGATATTGAATACAACAATTATAAGGAAGGGAGAATTGCACTGTACCCCTTAACTTAAAGCCATTTTGCACTTGCCACCCCCCCCCCCCTCAACATCTTAGATTTTTGAAGTTCACAACCTAAGCGGTGTGAACATACAACAATGATGATTATAGACTAAAAATCATGTAAAAGAAAATCCCACTTTAACCCCTAACCTTTTGAACATATTAATTACACTTCACTGTTAACAGCCACCGTTTAACGATCATATACTGTACACTCCAAAAGTGTTAAAAAGGGTTAGGGACTAAATTGCAAAATAGCCACATGTATGGGGACAAAGTGCTATTTCAACACCCTAAAAAGCTATTAATCTAGGAATCACCAAGACATAGTTAATGAAATCCATCGAAGCAAAGCCTGCACTTATAGAAGTAGAAAAGCTTTATAAACATAAGTTGAAATACAGAGAATTTACCTGGTGAATTGGAGGATACATCACATTCAAACAAACAGGGCATTCAAGTAGTTCATGCACAACAGTATTAGATGATATGTCACGCTTCAGACTCGAAATCTTTCTATAAGGAGATGCTCTGAATCCAACACTTTCAGGGGCAATACCATAATCTGCATCGCGGGACTCGTTTATGCCCTCATAATTGCTACCTCCAGGTGTCATCATTTTTCTTCCAAATGGTAGTATCTCGAATTCCTGTCGACATAGCCAATGTGCAAACAAGTTAATTCAGCAAACATAATCAATTTTATTTGAAATGAGTAAAGGACACTCATTCAAAATCAATATCGTTATACGAAAGATTATACAACCAAGAAGATAAATACAAAAAATCGGAAATAGCCAGGACACGACAGTTTAGGTTATTTTTGTTCAACATAATCAGTACTTTGATTTAGATAAATCTCTATACTAGAATTCTTGGTAAGCTCAAAATCATCGAAATTAACTGTTTAGACGCCATTTTAGTGCTTCTATGTTGATGACTTCACCCATACATTTTTGTGTTATTTAATGTTTTCTTATAATATAAAGTAAATACCACATATCGTAAAGATACTACTGTTAACATATAGGGAGGAATACATAATAAAAAAATGTATTGATCTTCATAGCCATATAAACGAATAAAAATTTAATGCTCTTCAGAGTCATGTATACTAAACGATAAGATAAAAAGAACGTGTGCCTGTATAAGAATTTCTAAGTTTTCTTCAATTATTAGAATCTAGCAGCTAAATTTCATTACAAAGATATGATGCACGCCAAACAAACTTGGAAGAGATACACGTGTTGATTTTTATACAAATGGCAACCGAAAGTACCAAAAGACATGCACAACTTCATCTAAGTTCAACCTTTTTTTGTATCTTGATCTAGTTACATGGTAAGAACATAACAAGACTAAATTTAGAATCAAGGAGCCATGTGAAGAAGTAACCAATCCGAATAAGGAATCTAAATGAGGTAAGAATTCGATTATTGTAAACAAGCGGTTATTTGTCCGAATAAAATACATCTACATGAAGCCAAGACACGAAAATAATTATACTATATAAAAGCTCAAAAATAATTCTTTACATACCTAATCACTTTTTATGAAAATACATATCCAAATGACTCAAAAACACATCTCAATGAGAAGTTATGGCCACCAAATAAGAGAAATGGTAAAGTATAGAAAGAAGATAAAAACTTAACACCAAGAGAGGAATCAAATTATGATTAGATCTCTTAATTTCTTTACTCTTCAGTATCTTTCTTATTTCTTTTTAGGCCAATGTGATAAATCAAATAATAAATTTTCCAGTAGGATTCAAAAAATAATCTTCCAAAAGAGTGACAAAATTTAAGAACAATGACCACATACATAACAATTCAAATCATAAGCACCATATATAAATTGATGCCACACTTGTTGCATATATACACAAGGCTTTTCCAGCATTTATTCAAATTAAAAGAACAGTTAATCAAATATCACATCTCTACGCCTAAATCTTCCTTATCCACACCAATTTGGAGTTTTGGACCAACATTTTTTTTGGAAAAAAAAAACCTAAATAGTGATCAACACAAATTCCAAGAGAACTAAAAATCAGAACTTTATTTCTCAAAACTTCAACCAAGTTCACCTTTTTTAGCAAATACTGAACCTACTCAAAATTCTTGCATTTTCCTCCAAATAAACAGCAACCCACTAAAAATATTAAAAAATAATAAAGAAAATAAATAATCAGATTTAATTTTCTTTATTATTCTTTCAAAATGGAAAAAAAGAAAAATTGCGCATTTAAACAGAAAGAGAGTGAGAACAGAGACTAACCGAAGAAAAAGCAGAAGAGGATTTTGCAGGCAAGCAAAAGGCGAGAATTAAAATGGTTGAATCAAGAAGCCATGTTCGTAATAATCAATAATTGGATTCTGAGAATTCGCATTTAGATTTAGTGTAACAAGACAAAGAACAGGGGGAGTTGTGTTGAGGTGGAATTCAATCCGTAAAACCCGTTTGTTTTTCCTACTTTAACAACGGGAAAATTCTTGTCCAAGCCTGGTTTGGCCAAACCCATCCAACCACCAAGTAAGTGTATTGCACTTGCTTTGTGATTGGTCACTTTTCTGGAAGTTACAACCAATCCCAAAGCAAGTGTATTACACTTGCCATGTAATTAGTTTGGGTTCGGCCAAACCCGGTCTGGGTAAGAATTTCCCCTTAACAACGACGTGTCTCTCTATCTTTACGGCTCCAATTTATACATACATAATACATTGCACTGTCTATGACTGTATGAGGCCGTTTGGTAAGGTGTATGGAATTAAGGGGGATTAGATTGGAGTCGAATTGAAGGCCATATTAAAAATATATTTGGTAGATTTGATTGAGTCATATTATATTAAAACAATCTACAGTAATATGTTTTTTAGAGTTATGAGTTTAGATATATATTTATATATTTTCAAAGATTTGAGAAGAAATTTATGATATTTAATGATATGTAAAAAAAGAAATATGTAAATTTGAGGTTATTAGTGACATTTTATCTAATCCATATTCACCCGGATTAACTAATCCACCCATGCTTGGGTGGATTATAATCTAGTCTTAATACCGGGTCGTAAGGATTCAATCCATTTGACCCGGTATTAGAGCAATGCCACCAAACGTTGTATTAGACCATATTAACTCATATAATATGACTTAATACCCCTATTAGGTCCTACCAAACGGCCCCTATGTGTATATGTCTCTCTCCCTGAATTGTAAGTGTAAAATGCAACGAACCTTATATTATTCCTAATTGATGGAAAGCCCCATTTATTATTAGAAAAATGCATCGACCCAAAAAAAAAAGATGTTCTTCCCTAGAAGGCGTTTTTTTTTAGTAAAATCCCGTTTAATAACAAGTCAATTTCGATTTTTTAAGTTTATATGAGTGTCATTGTTAATTTCTTTGAGCGAGCAGTTGTGTTTTCGTATTTTAGTCCAAAGAAAGAAAAAAAATTTATTGGCTTATTTGTTATTTTTCTATATATCATAAAAAATACTCGCACTTAGAGCAAAATAAAATAAAATGTTGACTCAAAGGGTTAAATGCAATTAACTTGCTAATACAGGGGATTTTCAAGAATTACACACTCTTACTCAAATATTCGTTGATTCATGGGAGTTTAAAATTTGACTAGTAGATTTTCTTCTTTTTCATTTTTTGTGTATTTGTATATATACCTAATAATAAAAGTTATTTTTTGGCTATTTATTTTGATAATATTTAATTGAATAATGAACTGTGCAGTAAAACTAAACAATTCTATAGGCCCGTGAAATAAAACATATATGTAATATGTAAACAAATGGTTTCATATTTACTGCATTTAGTGTCTAATAACCCGATATCTCGTGAAAATCAAATAAAGTTTTAGAGTTCATCAATCAATTGCAGGAGTATAAAGTAAATATGCCCAACATTTCTTTCCAACTAAAGTACATTAATTAAAAATTTGATTTTAGGCAAGAATAAGAAACAAACCTGAATTGCTAGTACGTTGGGAACTTTGGATCCACATCATTTTCCCACGACTCGAGCCCCCCAGAACTTCTCTTGCTGTCTAAGAAACCATAAAGATAATAATTGAAACAATTTCAATAATACTGATCAATGAATAATAGTATCTCAATATTTTGTAATAAAACATTTCTAGAGTATGTATTTTTAATGGAGTTATTTAATAAGGGTATAAAGATTATTCCACAAATTATTGAATAAAACATTTAAATTATAATTTTAGTAAACAACAAAGTTTTCTTCTACCCATAAACATGAACGTATAGATAAAATTCTTTTTTACATTTCCATGAATTGATTATTTATAAAATACTAGTATATATTTTCCCAAGTTTTTATCTCAGCAGCTCAAAAAATGGGGGTATCTAACAAGCAAAAAATGCATACTATGCAGCCTCTCTCGATCGCTAACATTTTCTAATCCAACTTTGCAAAAAAATGTCGGCAGATTATTATTATTATTATAAGTATTTAAAGTCCACAAATTCGAACTGTTACAGGTAGGACGAATTTACTTGATAGTTAAATAAAAAAGTTCTTTTTTGCCCTTTTTTCTTTTCTTTTCTTTTCCCCACAAGACTACAGTATGTTATATTATAACCTCTATTTAATTTTACATTAGCAAATCTCGGTGAAAGCAAATTACACTAACAGAAAAAGGTCCATACTGGTGGAAAGTTGGAGCCGAAACAAGTGGAGATGAACTTGTAATTAAGTTAAAGAAGAACATTAAAATTATATATCCAAACACAATAATGTAACTATAAAATACAATAACTTTGAAACTATAAAAGCATGATTTAATACAAATTACCTACTTTTCTTTATGTAAAAGAAATTAATTTGACAGTATTACATATTTTTCCCTTTAATATCCAAATTGATCAATTTAAATGGACTTTCAACTTTTCAAAACCTAAAACACAATATCTAACTTAATCCAATTGAGACCTTACCGAATCCATCCAAACATCATTTGTGTACCAAAATCGAAGTAAAATCTAGTTGTTTATAGGAATTTTGATTTGCATCAGAGTTGATCGGATTAATTCAATCACTTCAGATAAGTAGTTATGTACACCTTATAATTACTATATAGTCTTTCTTGCGAGGATCACATAGCAATTGTATTATATTTTCATATAAATGATTTGGATTCGTTCAGATAAAATTTGAACTTTGATCATGCATGTTGGAAAATATTCAGTTCATGCACGAACAAATTGAATCATTTTTCATTGTTACATCAAACACTATATCGTCGAATCTATTATATTGGTATCAAAGTAAATTAATTACATTAAACTAGAGAAAATACTAATATTAAACTAGAGAAAATTCCCACATTAGTGGAAGTTGAATCCATGACCTTTTGGTCATTAGCCTCATCGTTCTTAACCACTTGACTAAGACCTCATCGACGATCATTTAGATCCTTAAAGCTCGAATTTTGATTCCCACCCTAACTTTTTTTTTTTAAATTGATTCCCACCCCACCTTAGGCACACACGTGTCCCGCAAAAAAGGATTTTATCATAGCAATTGCACCTTCACTCCCTCACCACGCAAAATTGTACAACCATTTGTGGAATAACTCCATGCCTGCATTTACCAACCAATTGCAATGTTATATCTAGTTATAGATATTATCCCCTATTTGTAGAGACAAGATCACAATCGAGAATCAAATAAATTGTTCCTTCTTTCGTACGAGAAAAAGAATAAATTGTAGACAAAGCATTTCCCACTTTGATGAATTGGGGACGAGTTAATATCGCTTTTACTTTTAGAATTTCAAATAACAATTAGACCATGTTCGAATTTATTATTTTTGATAAATTATACCAATAATCAAGAAGAGATTATAATACTATGATTGGATATAACAATTGTCACACACACACAAACTTATTATTTTCCCTCTCTTTTTTCCTCGGGCTCCATTACCAGGCCCAAAAAGTACATAAAACAGAAGGAAAGGAACACAATAAGATAGATTGGTAATTCTTCAATATTTCATCCTATAAAGGAAAATGCTTCGGAAATCCGAAAATCAGAATCAACATTCGTGTGAACATGACAAAGATATGAACTCAAATAGTACTTTGGTTGTCTCTAGATATTTGGTTGTCCATCGCTGTAAGAAAAAGAAATCGATGAACAATTGCGGCAATGTTAGTTTTGTCGCGCGTCATTGACATATAAATAAATCGATACTAATTCAAATTTTATTAAATAATATTTTTTATAAATAAAATATTGAGAAAAAAATATTCAATTACAAAAGTTACAGTAATGTCAAGATTATTAGTGAAAACTTAAATAGTTGTAGATTTATCAGTAATAATATATATATATATATATTTTTTTAACAGAACTCAGTAAAAACAATTAGTGACAACATAAATAAATTTCTGCACAACTATAGTTGTAAAATTTTTTGGACGAAACTATTTTTTCCTACTAAATACATGTTAGTTAAGAGTGACAGACAATTTTGATATTATTTTTTATATTACTGCTACACAATATTTTTATAGCGTGTAGATATAGGGTGAGCTTGTCAGACATCTAAGGTTGTAGGTGGATATGTTTTGGCCAAGTTTTACGGGTTTCGCAAGTTCAGGTAAAAATTATTTCAAATGAGTTTTCGACAAACTCATTACAAACTTCTTCACAAATTTATCTTCAACCTATTAAAACCTATAAAACATTGATTTGACACCTACCGTTTATTTTTTCATCAAAACTCTCTAAAAGATACATTAATTTGAAAGATTCACCGAAATCACTGAAACTATTTTTTTAAAATTGAGACAAGTGAAACCGAATCAAAACTCATCCAAATAGACCTTAAAGTAATTCAAATAGACCCTAAAGTAAGTAATTTTTAAATTTTACATAGGAAGCTAGGAACGTATTTAATACAATAATTACGAGTTGAAATTTTCATTATTTCAACTTATCTACTAAACTGGAAATTTGTCCAATAAAAACTGAAATTTCTTTTAAATTTTCGTCTTTCTTATTTTCTAACAAAATTACTATTTCTTTTCTTGATAATTTGTTCAATAAATAATCAGCTCGCAGAACTATCCGTGATCAATAATAGTCTGAATAATATTTATTTGGTTGTATAAAAAGAATCTAATATGTAGTACGGGTATCCTCAAAATTAGCCATACAATTTTTAATCATTTTTTGCATGTATATATAATTAGTTTATCATCGTAATTCCAAAATGTTTTCGAAGGAAGTTAGTCTATCACAACAATTGATTTTATTCTAACTATTTCCGAGAATTAATTATAAGGAATTGTGGTCTCCCAAAAGTTACGTTTGTTGCTTCTAAAAGGAAAACTTTTGCAGTTTATAAAACAATTTTGATACCCAAACATAATTTAAATCACAATTGATCAGAAGTGCTTTTTAAATATAAATAGTCAAAGTTTCTTTAAATTTATTATATATGTATGAACTAGATTTTGAGAGTTCTCGTCATTGACCAAACTTACGATTTCCGAATTAACAAGATATCGTTGTTTTATTGTTTGAAGTCCCTAATCAACTCATTTAGGGCTGGCCTTCTTTCTTTACAAGAAAGCTATGCTCAACATTTGAGTTTTCTCCTCTGCACTATTCCAACAACTTCAGCATGAAGCTTGCAACATCATCTAACCATCAATATAAGTGGCAACTTTTTAACCCACGCCAATCTTACAAATTTCATGTCTCAATTAAGTAAATAAGGGGAACCCCGTAAAGCAAGGGAAAAAAATAGTGTAATTCTTGGTATTGAGCATTTGAAGATTTGGATGTAGTTGGTTTTTGTTCTGAACATTGGATGTTGTTGGTTTTTTGTTTCTTGCCATTGTGATGGCATTTTCATTGATGAAGGGTAATCTCGTCTGAATATTTAGTCATTGTTCAATGCGGCTCTTTTCGTTGATTACAGCTTCTCAGTGTAGAATCCAAGTTGGTCAGATTAAATTGGATTCAACTTTGAGAAATCTAACCCTATGCTCCAAGGAACTTGATCAGGTTATGCCGGTGTTTCGATTGGCTTAGACCTTTATGCTGCTAAAGTTTATATTGTCGTTTGATTATAGTAGATCGTGCAAATAGTAACAATGTAGTGTAGTAATGGCTCTTACCTACCTCCTAATGAGTAATAAATGCCGACTATTTATAGATTTTTATAGTGGATATCGGGTCGGATATCTTTGGGTCGAACCTTACTTTATTCGACCAATTGTAACATATGTGTTGAAGGACAATCCTGATCTGATTGTTTCGACCGATTATCGAACCACACATGTTGATATAAGTGAAGGAACTCATGAATTTGGTTGATGCTCGTTAGATCTAGATTAAGAGGCTTTGGTCGGAGGCCATGATCGATTATATTGTAACAATAATGACATAGTAAAGATTTTTATACAAGGAAACATTTCTTTTCAGTAAAAAAAACAAAATTCAAGTTCACATATGGACATCAAAACAGCATGGGTTTTTCACATTTCTTTTCAGGAGAAAAAACAAAATTAAAGTTCATGGACTACATCACTATCAAATCAGAAACCATGTGTTTTTCACATCAGAAACATCATGTGTTTTCACAAAAACACAAAATCAAAGTTCACATAGGGACTTTATCAGAAATACCGTGTCGGATTATCATTGCCTATGTGCCTCCCTGATGTGGATATCATAGTCCGCCTTCGTGGGATACAAGTTCCCACACCGGCCACAAACCGCAGAAGTCTTCTTATCATTCATCTCTCGGTGGACTCCTCCGTTGTGTTCGAGTATAGCCTTCGGTGATTTATATACTCTTTGACAATTTATACACAAGAACTACAGAAAAAAATAAAATAAATTAAATTCCTTCTTTATGATAACAATCTAATAATAATAATTATTAACTATGTAAAAAAAACAACAGGATGTGAGCAAGACCAATAATGCACCAAAATTTTCTTTTTCTCCAATAAAAAAACTAAAATTGAGTATAACTAACACATATGAAGAAACGAGGGAACACCCTACATACAGAATCTATTTGACAGCCAACTTTTATAAAAACTACCTGGTGAACTGCCTGGTTATGCTTGCGAATCGAATTCAACGAGTCAAATCTTCTGGGACAATTTCTACAATGAAACTGCAGAAAAAAGACAAAAAAAAAAGACTTAAAAACTTCATTAAAAAAATGAGTAATTCTAGCCCATATTTTAAAATTTTAATTCGAATACCTGCTGCATTGTATCCTTGGTAGATTGGGCAGCTTCAGCCTTATCCATCAGCTTGTGAAAGTCTAGTAAGGATGATGATTAATATAACTCCAACATATTTTAGTGTAACAAAAATAAAGACAATATATAGAGAATTGAAGCTCAAATTGTTCATTACAAATTTAACATTCTGAAAATGCGAGATTCAAATGCGAGGACCACGACTGAATATCCAAATAAAAAAATCGAAATATCTACCATAAGCAAGCAGGCAGGAGAACATAATACACTATTCATGGTAGGTACTCCTCTATGTAATTAGTTACAAATAGGAGATTGAAGATCATATCTATCATTATAACACATAACGTCTGACGATTTTCCAATCAACTTCATAGCTTCCCAATCAACTTCATAGCTGATAGCACTATCTAGAAATCGTACATACATAGGAAGAGCTCTTTCTAAAAAATCGTATGCAAGTACTTTAATCCCTGCATTAGTATGTTTTCTTGTGAAGAAATATCACCAAAACTAATGTTACTATATATTATTGATATGATAAAGTGTAAAGCTTTCGTGACTGGCAAAGGAAGTACAAGAGCAAAAATCTGCATCCAAATAAAATCTATGTGAAGGGAACAATTTTATGAGCTTGATACATTTAATTCATTTAATAAGACTGAATAGACATACATGGACATGCTAAATATATCTTATTTTTTGATATGTTGACATTTGACCATTGCAGACAAATTTGGAGTACTTTTTTATATTTGATTTTGTTAGATACATTTTGATCATATCCTATTTGCTATGTGAATATATAAAGAAAAATAATCATAATTGGCTTGGCTATGTGAATATATAAAGAAAAATAATCATAATTGGCTGAAGAGAATAAGTCTGTGATAGATTATGCTTTGGTGGTTTGTAATCCGACATTTAATCATAAAAACAAATATGAGCAAGTAATTTTAATTATTAAATCAGGGATCATGAAATAAAACAGCAGAAACCTATATCCACACAAAGAAATTTAACTACTTCATTCAATCGTAGATAGAAAAAATTCGTGACCAAACTATTAGCAACTTACTCACAAAACTCAGGAAACTTATTCAACAGTGACTGTAATACGCAATAATACGATAAAGATCCTTCATAGCACAATTGAGCATGCAACAAAGACAACCCAACCTCAAATAGTACTTCCATAAAATTAAAGTACGTCTATTTTTTTTTCCTTTTTTTTTATAGAGTGAGGTTGTAGGTGTAAGATGTGAAAGACTTTATGTCAAATCATATTTATTATGTGAGATAAATGGTGTAAGAGATATGTTACTATATATCAAATCAGAGTAGAATTTGTATAAGTTTTGTTTGGAGATAAGAAAATTGTTGTTTGTTTATTTGAGAAAATAGAAAACAAGTTTGTTTGATGAAAGGGGAGATTTATTTATACTAGTTGTCAACCCTAAGGGATGGCCAAGATTAATCCTATCTACTACAACCTTCTACACAATTCTATTAAGTATTTACATTATTCTATAATCTTCTATTCTAGGATGACCTAGAATATACCGCAACCTTGCCCCCAAGTGTCGAACCTTCCGGAATGCTCCGCACATGCATAGACTTTTCTGGACTCATCCAGAACTGTGTAGAACTTTCCGAAGATTTCTAGAAACCTCCACACCCATGCTTTTTTGCTCCATCGGCTTGCTCCATGAGATGAGTCGGCTTGGCTGGATTGTCCTGTAAGTTGCTAAATAGGTTGGTCCGCCCTTCTAGCAACTCGTGCAACGCGCTTGTTGCGCATATCTTGTCTTGGGCCGTTCATGGCACCTGTCTGGGAGCCCAGTCCATGTTGTTGGGCCAGCCCGACCAATTTCCTATCTGTCGGTGTCGACCTTCGGGCCACACTCATGCTCTCATGAGTTGTGTCCCGTCCGTGCGAAGTCTCGCCCTACTTGGCTATGTACGCTTCCTGCCTCCAAATCCTTCGATCGGAGTAAGTCTTGTCCCAGGCTCTCCGAACCACGCTCTCGTCCAATGGGTCCCAATGTTGCGTCATTTCGACCCTGCAAAATGTCAGGTTGTGACAAATTGGAGCGTTATTTGCATCCAATTCTAATGAAAGTCAATACGAGTCAAATTAATTATGTTGAAGTAAGAAAAATGGTTTTAGAAGCAAATAATCTACAAATATACAACAAACTAGCCCAGAAAATCAAGAATTCTTATAGGATTTCAAATAAGTGTTGACACTGACAAATATATGAGTGATGTAGATTCAAACTCCACATGAAAAAATTATATTGATCGGTTGTACCATTTGTACTTGATGACATTGTATATCAATTGCATTAAATAATTTCTCAAGGGGAAAAGTAAAGGAGAGGTGGTAGTGTAGGGTGGGCGTTGGTTTAGCGGGTTATTTTTTAATTCTTTTGGAAAATTTGTTTTTCATTTTTAGAATTTTTAGTTTTTTATAATTGGACAAATTTGGTGTATGTGGACGGGTTTTGACCTGATCTGGCGGGTTTCGCGAGACTGAGTCATAACCCTTTCTAATGAGTTTTTGTCAAATTAATAAAACTATCAAAAACCTAATCAGTAACTCACACTCATACTCTTCAAACCTATAAAACATTGATTTGACATCTGCCACCTATATTTTTCCTCAAATCTCATTTAAAAAGACATTGATTGGACATATCACCTACTTTTTTCCCTAAACCCCATGACATCCAAACCCAATCCAAGTGGAGTTTCAACTTATTCAAACCACAAAATCCAAGAGCCAAAACCCATCCAAATGAAGACTCAAAGGTTTCATCGAAACCACCAAAATCAATTTTTTTACACCGAGACCCGCGAAATCGAGCCAAAACTCATCCAAATAGATCTTTTGATTCTAGAATTTGACATGTACAAAGCACATGATCTCAGGGCCGCCTCATGTTCGCAAGTACAAAATAAAACAAATATCTATTTATAGGAACGCAGGTGAAAAAAAAGGTAAAGAGAGGACTATTAGGGCCCATTTGGATGGAAATATTTGGGTTGGGTGGATTTGAAATCCCTTGTCAAATCCATCATGCTATTTGAATACAAAATTTAATCCATTCATTTGAAATCTTGGATTTTATTCCAATGGATTTCATCCCAATTTTAAGTGGATTTGAAAATCCTAAACTAGTCATTTGAAATCCACTTAAAAAAATGTCCACATTGTATACTTTCAAAAATTGCAATTTAATCCCAGATTTTCAAAGAACCTAGAATTGCAATTTAGTCCAGAATTTTCAAAAAATTAAAATTTTCAATTCAGCTAGTATTTTCAGAAATTCGAATTGCACTTTTGGTCCCTCAATTTTGAAAATTGCAATTTTGACCCCAAATTATGAAGAACCCAGATTTACAATTCAGTCCAGAATTTTCATAAATGAAAATCTTCAATTCGGACCTTGATTTTCAGGAATCGAATACCTCAAATTTTGGATATTGCAATTTTTGACCCTAGATTTTCGAAAATCAAGAATTGCAATTCAGTCCAGAATTTTAAGAAAAAATAAAAATTTCAATTCGGCCCCTGATTTTCAGAAATTCAAATTTGCACTTTTTGGTCCTTTGATTTTCGAAATTACAATTTGACCCCAGATTTTTGAAAAACCAAGAATTGCAATTCAGTTCAGAACAGAATGTCTCATAAAATTAAAAAAAAATTCAATTCGGCATCAAAATTTCAGAAATTCGAATTTATACTTTTGGTCCCTCAATTTTTAGAAATTACAATTTGACCTTAAATTTTGAAAAACCCAGAATTACAATTCGGTTAATTTTAGAAGATTAAAATTTTCAATTCGACCCCTGATTTTCAGAAATACAAATTTTCACTTTTGGTCTTTTAATTTTCAGAAATTACAATTTGACCCCATATTTTCAAAAAATCCAAAACTGCAATTCAGTCCATAGTTTTAATAAGATTAAAATTTTGAATTCGGCACCTGATTTTCAAAAATCCAAATCTGCACTTTAGTCCCTTATTTTTAAAAAATTACCATTTGACCCCAGATTTTCAAAAAACCCAAAGTTCCAATTCAGTCCAGAATTTTCAGAAAATTAAGATTTTCAATTCGGCCCCAGATTTTCTGAAATTGGAATTTTCACTTTCGGTCCTCAATTTTCAAAAATTATAATTTTGCCCCAAATCAATTTATGCGATTTTATCCCGATATCAACAACAAGAATTAAATCATAGAGCAAATTATAAGCCACGATTGGGAATTTCAAATAACACGAATGATATATACCAAACAATGGATTTCAAATGAATGGATTTGAAATCTTTGGTAAAAAAATTTATCCAAACAAGAGATGCAAATGAATGGATTTCAAATCATTGAAATCTCAAATCCATTCATTTGAAATCCCTCTTCATTTCAAATCCATCCATCCAAATGGCCCTTAGTGGAATTCAAATTTTTCTAAAACTATTAATATTCTTTTGTAAAAATACCAAGTGTACGTTCTCATTCAATTAAGTAAAAACATATAACTTGTGAAGAGTTTACAAATATTTTACTCTTGAAGTATATTAGCTCTCTACCGTGTCATTTTTACATACTTAGGCAGAAGCCGTCTTCAAATAAAATTTGGTTTTGAAAATTTGGAAAGAAAACATAATAAAATGTTCTAACATTCCAAGATTGCCAACCTCACTCATTTTTTATTTATTTTAAAATGAAACGTTTTCAACATATATATATTTCTTTAAAATATATAAATATAGAGATTGAGAGAACAAAAATTAGAAATAAGTAAGATCGTTTTACAGAAGTCTATTAACGGGAATGATCAACTACGTACTTGTGTTCATGGGCGGACACAAGTAGGGCTAGTGTTTACATACCCCTTTCACCCCTTTTTTTTTTTTTATATATTTACCTTGATTTCAAAATACAAATGTAAATTAATATGATAATTTAATTCAAAACTCGATAAGACTCGCCTATGATTCCTTGTCCATAGCAGTACCATGTTACGTTGTCTGAATTTATATATAAACAATATAGCCATATAGGATAGTATATTGGGCCGGCCAGTCTATATCAAATTTCTAGTTAAAGATAAATAATTTGTACTAAAAAGTTTGGATTATTTGACACTTCCTCCGTTGTTTTTATTTGTTGCACACAAATTAAGATTATATATCACAATTGTCATTTTTTAAGAAAAATACCAAAATACCTTTTAATCAAATAATCTTAGCATTAATTAGCATTAAATATAAGTATTAGTAGAAGGATAAAATTGATAAAAAAAAATTTATTTTTACATTGAAATCCTAAATTGACAAATAAATAAATGTATATATTCATTATAATTGACAAAAATATTGTATCATATTTAATAGTGTTAAAGTGATAAATATTAAATATTTTATCTCTCTAAAAACTTAAGCTTTTATGAGTTGGTTTTTTAATATGGTATCATAACTCAAACCAAGAAAAGGTCATATGTTCGAATCTCTATACTAAATGAACACCGCTTATACAAGGTTAATCATTCAGTAACTAATAATATATAATACTCTCATCTTAATAAAATATATAATAATCAAATATCCCTGAATATGATTCAGATATGATAAATAAAAGTGGCCATCTTTAAATTTTTAAGAATAATTATTCAAACTACCCTATTGTTTAATATAATTACACTAATCACCCTTCAATTTTCAGAAATTAAACAAATTATCCCTGTCATATTAAGATTCATTATAATTAACCCCCTCATGATGTTAATTTTTTATTGTGCATGGGCATCCCAGCTCAGACAAGACAATTGGCCCAACTTTCAATTCAACCCGAGAACTTTACCATCATAAGTCAGCAACCATTCACAAACTCATTGCCCAATCATGACTACCGAATTTGATTGATGTAAACAAATTGCATCATTCGATTATTCTTGTTTAGACTTGCATTTCGTGGACATGATAAATCGAAATGTTCGAACAACCAAGTGAACTTAAGTTTACTAGCGGATCAAAATGATGTTGTCAAAGTCGTTATTTAATGGAAATACTCCAGAAAATCTTAAGTTGACGGTTACATTAATTCAAAAAGATATTGTGAGTGCATTATCAATTGAAAGTACACAATGCTAATATTAGAGAGCTCGATGATAGGATATCTATTATTTTTGTTGATGAATATAGCAAATAGTGGTTGTTTTGATATATATATGGATTCACAAGAATATATTTGATTCACTCCAAAAAAAAAATTTACTGATTGGGTCATAAAAGATGGGGGTAAAAATCATGTCCACTCTAGGTCACTAGGTCAGTGTTTTTTAATAATGGGTCTAACTGTCTAAGTAATTTGATCTAACAATTCAATGCAGGCATACAGCCCAAGGGCACACTCTCTAGTACTTGGCCCATGAAAAACTTCGGCCGCCCTTCTAAATTTTCAATTTAAAATTCTAAATCACATTTCAATATTGCATCTTTATAAATTAGGTTAATTAGCAATGCACTTATGAGTACTGTGAATTATGTTAGCATAGAAAGAGTTTATAGAAACAAGAGTATTCTAAAATTTTCAATATGTGCATGCCCGGATTATAGATAACCTGAAATATCACTCACTATACATTACACATCCACAGAAACACGTGATATGACACGATGTACGTAGTATAAACTAAAGTAATAGCTCTAGCCTGCCTTGCCCAATCTAAAAAATAAGTATTATTTCTTATATAAGTTGATGTCTAAATAAACCATATTGGTGGAGTAAGATGAGACATGAATTTTGAAGCATAATGCAATGTAATACTACCGCTTTCCACGTCAAAAATTCCTGTATCATGGCCACCTCCGTACGGCTCTGTGAAACTTAGCTCCGAATCATCAGAAAAATAGATGCAATTGGCCTTAACATATTTCGAAGAAAGTATCGAAACTGATGTATTATAACCTATGAACAAAGACTTGTCTCCCAAACTCTCCACTTTCGTCATTTTGTAAGGATAATTATTACTACTTCCATCACCAGGGCATTCTTCCAATGCGAAAATAGAGAAACCAGTTGTATAGTAACAAGGCCGGTCAACATCTTCTTCATCCCCGAAGTCTACTCCCCCACGAAAACGAATAACAAGCAGAAGAAATCCTGATAATTCAACTAAATATTTTTGATCTACCGCGCGTTCATCTGAAAAGCAAGCTACGGGTGTTGTTTTAGGCCCGTTTACATCATTAATGTCACAAACAACTACAACTCCACGGTAATCAACTGCATAGAAATTGTCCTTATAGTAGACTACATCAGTGTAACAATTACAAGGGCCAACAATATCAGTCCATACTTCGTCTCCTGGTCTTGCAAATGCCAATATTCTACAAATTCCAT